>BTGD01000023.1:0-22807 GCA_037102785.1 Maudiozyma humilis | reverse complement strand
GGGACCTGGTTTCGTTGCACAGAAACGACAAGGCAGCTGTGCAAATATAGCGCAGTTCCGTTACCGCTTCCTTTTCTCCAACACAACCTAGCACAACACCGCAAATCAAGAACCGCCCAACCCTTCTAGAGCGCTCAACGGTTCCCGGAGACCGGGGTTCCTCGGCTGCGTGCTTACTTGCTCACTGACCGCTTAGGCAGTCGCCCGCTCCTCCTGCGCCGTACCTGACAACGTGGCGTAAATGGGACAGGCGGGCCGTGGATTTGGGGTCCCGGGGTGGCTTTGTGGTGCGGTGCACGGGTGGTAGATGGCCGAATTAGGGCTTCGGGCGGGGCCCCGCGGGGCGTTGCGCGGGGTTTCTCTGCTTATGGTATCTGCGGGGCTTCGGGGCCGTCGGGGCCGTCGCTTGCAGCACGGGGCATTGGGCCACACCGCCCGTGAGGGGCTGAGAAGAGCCCGTAGGAGGTGAGTGGGGCAGCTTGGAAGCCCTAGGTGGCAGCCCTAGGGTTTGCTAGGCGGCTACGAGCCGCGGTTCGTAATGGCCTCGGCGGCTATTCCCTATTGGACGGCTTGCTGCGAGGAGCACAGGATTTTGAGATGTTATGTAATCAGACGTGTGATTCTCGTGTAAGTTTTCGTGTATTGAACTACGATGTGTTGTGCTATATTCAGATATTACATATGCGCGCTGCGATATTTACTCCCTACTGCTCCAGGGTGTACAGCTTCTTCTTTAGTGCGAGCGTCTCGTTCTTGAGAGAGTCACGCTCCTCACTGATGACAAATAGCTCTGCTTTGAGGTCCTTCAGTTGCGCCGCAACAGCCTCGGTCTCTGCCTTGGATGCCTTCTGCGCGTCCTGTTGCAAAGCGTCGATCTGTGCCTGAAGCTTGTCGTTGCGCTGTCTAGACTCGTCCAGTTCTTTTGTTGAGGTCTTCAGCGCCTCACTCTTGTCGTCTACCGTGCGCAACGCCTCCTCGTAAGTCTTCTTTACGCTTGCTAGTTCTGCGATTGTAGACTGCAATGTGTCGTGTGTGCCCTGGTGCTTCGATTCAAGTTCAGAGTACTCCTCATTCAGCTTGTCCCGAGACTGAGTCAGGTCCTGGCTCTTCTGTAGTAGATCGTCCAGCTGGCTCGACAATTTCGTCACGACCTGCTTGTGATGTGGAGTGTTTCCAGCCACCGGATATGGTGAGGTCTCCCCCTCGTCTCTGGCCGTTGTCTCCTTCCATTTCACAAGCAGAGTGTCAATGCGACTGGAGTAGCCACCGATGTTCTCGTTCAGCTTCTTGTCGGACTCCGCTTGGGCTGCCTTGAGGGCCGCATTCTCCTCAGTGAGAATTTTACACCTCATTCTTAGCTCCGCAGCCTCCTCTTCGTTTATGTTGCTTGCTTCCGCGCGCTCCACGGCAGCCTTCTGCTGCTTGATAACAGCATTCATATTCTCAAGATCCAAAAACTTGTCAGTTAGCAAAGATTCCAGTTCCAAGATACGGTCCCTCATCGCGTGGTTGTCAGCAGTCAATATGTCGCACTGCGTCTGCAGCTTTGTACTGTTGATACTCTCGCTGCTGCTGTTCGCCACAGCTTTCTTGTTCACCACCTTCAACCGAGCAATCTGGCTTTCAAGGTCTCTGATATGGCCACTTGCCTCCAGAGATTTCTCCTGTGCAACGTCGCGCAACTTTTGTAGTTCACTCCGGAAGTTTTCAAGCACAGCCTTGTCGATTGTGGTTGTGTTAGCTGCAGATGCTGAAGTTGAGGCTACCGCCGTTGCAGCAACTGCTGTCGCAGCAACTGCAGCTACAGTATTATCGATGCTCTTGTTGACAGCCGGAACAGACAGTGGCTTTTCTGGTTCAGAAGCCGACTCGTCTTCGTACTCAGACGTAGTTTCGGGCTCAGCATGGGCGGTAGCAAGAATGGGGGACTTTGATACTGCTGCTTCTGCCGACTGTGGCTGCTCGTTGAGGTCCTCGCTCACCTGGACTTCCTCCACTAGACTACCAACCTTCTCCGATTCAGTGTCATGGGGCACCGCAGCGTCTTGTGTGGTCGTCTGAATATCGGGTTTTGGACTCATTTGTACGTTACTCTTGACAGCTGGGGACAATTCAACTGCATCCAGTTTGTGAAGTTGCTCAGACTCGTTGTCTCGCGAATCCATAAACTCATCATCATCGTCACTCGACTCGATTTGAGTTGGAGCGGCGGGTTGTGGAACAACATCAGGTTTCGCTTCTGTCACTGGTACATCTGGTTTGGCAGACACTGGCGACACAACGGATGCTGGTACCACCGGACTCTTGACAGACTTTGGAGTCTCGGATTTGTCTACTGGAGATGTCAGTGAGGCACGCTTTCCTTGAGTGATGTCTGAAGTTGGAGTGGAGACATTTACAACTGCTGGCTCGTTGGGTGTCTCTTGAACATTTTTACCAACAACAGGAACTGCCTCAGTCAGAGGAGACCTTGCAGATTGAACTGAGGTTGTAGCCGAAGTTTGTTTGTTCAACGGAGTCTCAGTAACGCTGGAGCCACTGGCAGCTGAGGCCGGAAATATTTCAGTGTTTTCATTCTTTGGCGTGTTTTGGTGCTCACGATTACTGTACGGAGTGAGGATATTGTTCTGGACCTGTACTGGATTGATTGAGTTAGGCTTTGTGATTGGAGAGGCGTTTTCCGACGTTGGCCCGTTTACAGCGGGGCTAGTGGCTGATTTCGCCTGTACTGGTGTCTCAACCGTTTTTGGTAGATCATAACGCATGCTATCATTGATCACTGGAGTCGACACTTCATCCATAATTCCAGGACACATCTCCTCTAGCCTTGAAATATCCAGAGTGTAAAGGATAGTGCCTTTACCCATGTTGATATCGGAGGTATGTAGATCGTTGTCATCAATCCTGGCGTAGTCGAATTTATCACCACCCATGATGAGCAGCTTGTCGTTCTTCAGAAGAGAGACCGAATGACCAGATCTACCTTGTGGGATACCTAGACTGAAAATTGGCAGTTTGTACCACTTGAACGTTTTCAGATTGAAAAAGTAGACACTGTTCAAATAGATGTCCTGCTCGTTCTTGCCACCGACGACGACCATGAGGTCCTTATAAACGATGGCCGCATGTTCCTGCATGGCTGGTGGAATGTCTTTGAGCTCTCCACCGATGTTACGGGGCTCAATGATAGCCCAGTCATTCACTACAGGGTCGTACATGAACACCTGATTCACTAATCCCTGCTGTGTGTCACCACCAAATACCCATAACTTGTGGCCCCAGGAGACCATTGTGTGATTTGTTAGTGGTGGAGGAATGAATGTCTTGGGTTTGAGGAATTCCCAGTGAGCATCTGGTCTGCGGAATGAAGAGAGGTCGAACACGGCGAGATCGTTGAAGTATGTCTCGTCGAACTGACCACCAAACAGGTACAGTTTGGTTTTCATCTGACTTGTTGCGATGATGCTGATCTTGTGGCCATAACGGCCCATTGGTCTGGGCCCAACCGGCTTGGGGATAGTCCATTTATACGAGTTGACATTGAACAGGTATATGTCGTCATCCATGAGTCCGTCAGCGTTGACCTTGTGTGTGTCACCGCCAAACACAACAAATGCATTCCCGCATAGTGTCGAGGCATGGCCGACACGAGGTGGGGGAGTGTTGTCGCTGATGTCAACGGTCTGTGAGGTGAAGTGTGTACCGTTATTCTCAGACGTAATAATCCATGTATCACCGTAGACAGACTGGTCGTGGAGTCCACCGATCACATACACGCGGTTGTCCTCTGTGGCGTATGCCGATGCGACGTGTCTGTAGCGGGGGAATGGGGAGTTGGCGAGCCTGACACGGTTCCATACAGTCTTCTCACGAGGTAATTGAGGAGGCAGTTGCGCACTGCCCTCCCTGCGCTCGTATTTAAGCGGCAATGCTGTGGCACCCGACACATTCCTCTGCTGCTCTGGAATTGGGGTTGGGAACACCCGCTGCTGAGCAGGTGATTTGAACATGGGAGGGGGTGTTGGGACAGTCGTTTGAGGAGGAACCTTTGGCTGAACAGGCTCCTTCGAAGAATCGTTATTACCAAATATATTCAAACTGTTGTTGTTTCCACTGTTGCTATTGTTATTGCTGTTTCCTGACAAATGCAGGAACCGCGAAGGGCCGTCATGCTGGTTACCGCTCTTTTTGTCCTTGGAGGAACGCTTACCAAATTTGAAGGGAGCCATATTGCACCAATATGGGGAATTGTGCTGTTTGGTGCACTTGTAGCAGTCCTTTGCCACTTGCGTGTCCAGATCATCTTCCTCTCCAGCGGAAATGTATAAATAAACATGGCCAGCGAAGCGCGCAGCGCGGCTTGTCAGCGCGAGGCAGCCCGATTGCCTCGTGTGATGTGATGTTGCGGGGCGGACATGTGTCAGGGCTCAGGAAGGTGAGACCCTGTAGAACTGGGAGTATGGATGGTGGATTGGTATTTTTGGTAGTTCTGCAACGTGCTTTATGAATTTTTGCTGAATTTGTTGTTTATTTTGGCCCATTCTGCCACTGTTGATACGTGGGTTGAGACCAGTGATTCATCGGAAAATAACACATCTGAGATTGTTAGAGAGAAGAAAACGTAAGTATATTGCTACTTCGTATTTCCTGTTTTACTAAGATGTTGAGAAGCGTTAAATTGGACATCAATATTGTGGTTAACATATATCGAGGGACCCTCAATAAAGAGTGGTGAAATTTGTTGTGTACAGATGATTTCTTTATTGGAGAATGGTTTTATCTAGTGCATAGATAATGTTAGCTCAGAGAAAGGATGACATTAATTGCAGGGTATATGATCAAACATGATTTCTATGGTAGAAAACAACGTTGATTCCGCCAGATAATTCCGGGAAAGCTGAAGATATATATGTACCAGGTATGTTTGTGGTATGGTCTGTTCTGCTGACATTTCGTTGCGTTATTGGGCTTACGCAAGACAGTAATTACAGTTTTACCTCATGTTTAACCAAAGTATCCCCAAAATATATCAAAACATGCAGTAATCCCCCTCTTTTTGTTGCCAAAGCAATCTACCTGCAAAACTACTTTCCAATATATACGTAATACTAAGTAATAACGGTCCCGCTTCTTAAATCTTCAAAGGTGCAATGTCATGAATATTTACTGTATTGTCTATCAAATAGTTACAATAACCACATAGACCAAGATTTGTTTACAAACTGAAGAATGCTCGTCCTTTCCTACCAAGTGTGTACGTTACACTGTCCCAAACACCTGTGTTCATATTACACATCTGTCGATATACTATGAGTACATTTACACAAGCTTTCACAGTTACATTTAAAAAATCAACCCTGCCTCATCCCCTTCGCGCTGTGCCACGCGACAGTCGCTCGGCGGCTATTGCGCTCACCTCATACAAGTGTAAAAATAGCCACCACACAAGATGCAAAGCACAAAACAACGTGGCGCACCCCTACGTACACGTTACAGCTCAAATATTCCCATGTTTCGGTGCGAAGTAAACCCCCAGATTCTTTTATACATGAGTCAGTAGCACACGTAAATGCGAGTGGCACGGCGAACAAGAGAGGACTATACATAGGCAACTGCAGACAAGGCAGCTCAAACGCATCAATCCAAATGCAAATTGCACTCCCCGCCTTCCACAACTATTCAAATATATCATATTATAGTATGTAGTATGTACGTAATGCGATGCGGGTATGTGCAGGGGCCGTCCAGCAGTGAATGGCGAATGCCGCTACTGCTCGTCGAGCACAGGGAAGTACTCACTACCCACGCGCTCGTCTGTGTCGGGCGAGCACAGCTCGGGGGAGCCACTCCGCAGCGTGACGGACCCCGCACTCACCTGCCGCATGAGCCGCATGAACTTCGAGCCGCCGAGCCGCGACTCCAGCGGTGTCGCTGGGGGCGAGGGCAGGGCAAAGGGAAATGCGCTGTTGGAGACACTATTGCCCTCGCTCAGCGTGTGCACGATTCCCGTGGCGGCCTCGCGGAACTGCAGCTGTTCCGCGGACAAGGCCCGCGGCGTGCTCCCGCGGAACTCGCTGTCGCTGTCTCCTTCCCTCTGCGATACCCCGCCCTGCAATTCCCGCTCCAGCGCGCCGAGCTGCGCGTCAATCAGCGCGGCGTCCCCGTGCCGCAGGGATACTCTCCCCTGCCCCTGCACCCGGGGCACCGCCACGGGCTCCACTGTGCGGGGCTGCGGGAACTGGCGGAAGCGCTGTATGGGCGGCCGCGTAGCCGCCGAGCCGTGCGGGGTACTGTGGCTGTGCGGGGTGTTGTTAGCAAGTGTGTGAGGGTGGGCGCGCTGCGTGTGCGCGTAGTCGCCGTAGAAGCGCTTGTACTGGTCGGAGAACTCGAGCGGGTCGCGGATGCGCACGCCGGCGAGGCCCGCAAGCAGCGGCGCGGCGGCGTCGTCGTGCGCCTCCGCGTGCGTCTCTGTCTGTGCGGGGGAGGGCACGGGGGAGGGGTACGCGGGGGAATACCCCGCCTCTTCACTGTGGAAGAAGGCGTGTTCGAAGTTGTGAGTGTGATTGTTAGTGTGAGTATGATTGTGATTGTTTGACGCTGGTGCATGTGCGCCCATGTTTCCCTGCAGGGAGGCGAACCTCTGCAGCGGGTCTACTGAGCAGGATGCGTCCATGAGTGGTGTGGTGTGGTGTGGTGTGGTGTGGTGTGGTGTGGTGTGGTGTGGTGTGGTAGTCTTGTATCAGTTCTGTGTACTTTCGCCAGGCTCACTTTTATACAGCCCTCTTGACAGCGCCAGGCAGCCCGCTGACAGCCAGGCACATCTGCAGCGGCACATCTGGCACGCACACACTCACCGTCTGCCTAACAGCGCGGACAGCGGACAGCGGCCCGGAGAAACGGGCGCTGCAAATCTGCGCCCGCAGCACAGCGCAGCGCAAATATTCCACCGCAAAAAGAGAAACGAGGCGGCGAGAGAGAGAGTAGAGAGAAAAAGCAGCAGAACGATAGGGCACGCCCCCAGAAACGGCGCACGGCGGGGCGATGCGCATGCGCGTAGCGGGCGCCCGTTATGCGCATACGCATCGGCGGCCAAGAACTGTGGGCGGTGGGCGGTGGGCGGTGGGCGGTGTGTGCGGGTGGGGTTAGGGCGAATGCCGGTGTAAGGGTGGGCAGCTCCGGTGTGCGGGTGTGCTGTCCGTGTCCGGTGTTCCTATTGTCCAGTGTCCTGTATTGTCTTGATGTCCTATTGTCTCGATGTCCCGTTGTCCTATTGTGCAATGTCCCGTATTGTCCCTCGAGTGCATGTCCCGAGCTTGTCCCCGAGCTTGTCCCCGAACGTGTCCCGGCATGTCCTGGCATGTCCGAGCTTGTCCCCGGACAATGGGCGGGCGTGTATATTTAGCCGGCGTCTTGTGGGACAATGGCGTGACACATTCGGTGCGAGGGGCCCTGCGTGGTGCACGTATGGTGCGCGTGTTTGTATATGCATTAATATAATAGCGTGTGATATGCATTGGTATAATAGACTGCGGAATAATTTTTTGCGATACGCATTTCATACAATAGATTGTGGTATGCACGTTTGTGATATGCAAACGTGTTTGTGATATGCACTTCACTATGCTCTCGCCCCTCTGAAACAAAACGTATCTTGATTATACATTACATAAGGGCCCGGGCACACTGCCGCCGGTCTATGAACCGCCGCAGCGCCAGCCGCACGCCAGCCGTCGCGCCCGCCGCCATGGATGCTGCTGCGGGAGGCCGCAGCAGCGCATTACTGGCTTGAAAGAGGGCGTGGCGGAGGCATGGGGTGGCGTTATTGCTGCAAGCGGTGTGGGGAGGCAGTCAGGTGGCTGTGCAAATGTAGCACTTGCAGCGCATTCTGCTATGCTCCTGGGGGTATTTGCAGGCGCACTACAAGCGCACACGGCACAGCTCGGAAATAAAACATGCAACGCGGGCTAAAATAAAATAAAAAGTTCGTTAAGACGTGAGGGAAAATAGGAATGGGAGGGAAAGTGTGGACGTCGTCGTAGTCTCCACTATTTCTTCTCGCCCATCTATTTCTGGGCCTCGGCTAGCTTTCTAGCAGCCTCGACCTCCGCTCTCAGCTTCAGTCTGCCGGACAGAATGTCGCCGATCTTGTTGAACTCCTCCCAGTGGACCTCGGTACCCTTTCTCAGGGCAAGGCTGGTCTCCTCCTCCCACAGCTTGGCAATTGGCTTGAAGGTGACCTGGGAGCCGTTGACACAGATGACAGCGGCGGAGTCGTCCTCGTGCTCAACAGTGGAGACCTTCTCGCCCTTGGCGTTGTAGTGGAATCTCAGGACGCGCGAGTCGCTGTCGCCGTTGCCCTGGTTCTTCTTGTTCCACGCCTCAAAGAACTTGACACACTTGACAGCGTATCTGGAGGCAGTGACTCTGTCCTTGGACGATGGAACACCACCCTGCTGCACGTGGCCGGGGATGGCGGTCTTGGCGCCGAACTTGCCCTCGCTCTGCTCGCAGTAGATGTCGGCGATCAGCTCGGTGGTGTACACGGAGGAGGCCTCCTCGTTGCGGATCACAATCTTACCGTTGCGGACCTCGCCCTTGTCGTGGCTGAAGTTCTCCTTCAGCAGGGACATGTCCTCGGCAATGGAGGCAAGGTTGATCTTGTTCTCGGGGGTGTACACGGAAACGGCACCGGTGACGAGACCGGTGAAGGACGCGATGTAGCCGGAGTGGCCACCCTGGACCTCGACAACGAAGCATCTCTTTCTGGTGGCAGAGGCAGACTGCTTGATGTCGTCGGTGTAGTTGACCAGGGTGTTCAGACAGGTGTCGACACCCAGGGAGTACTCGGTACCTGGGACGTTGTTGGAGATTGTGGATGGGATCAGCGTCATTGGGATGTTGAAGATTGGGTGGTCCGCACGGGAGTCGCGCAGCTGCTTCAGGGACTTGAAACCCTCGAAGCCACCAAGGATCATCAGACCGTCGAACTGGAACTTCTGGAAGTAGTAGGCGATGGTGCCCATGTCCTCGGCGGCGACGGAGCGGTTGGTACCGATCTCGGAGCCACCAAGGTTGTGCCAGTTCTCGACGTCGATCCAGGAGAGCTCCTTGACGTTACCGGTCTGGATCAGGCCGGAGAAACCGTTCATGATGGCGTATGGCTTGTGGCCGTGGGACAGACAGTAGAGGGTGGCGGCTCTGGTGGCGGCGTTCAGGGCGGCGGATGGGGCGCCGACGTGGACGATACCGATGTTGAGTCTCTCGCCTGGTGGCAGGAGCTCGGTACCGTCGTCTCTGACGGTGGTGGAGAGGAAGTTCTCGTAGAGCTCGATGAACTCGGTGTCTCTGAGGCCGATGGCCTTGTCGAAGTCCTTGTGCTCGATGGCGTCGGCGACCTGCTTGGTCAGCTTGACGGACTCGACGAGAGGCATTCTAATGATCTTGTTCTCGAGGATACCGATCAGTGGGGATGGGGTCTCTGGGGTGTTCTCAAGGACGGCTCTGACGGCGTCGACACCCTGCAGGGTGGCGAGCCATCTGTCGTGGGCGACGGCGGTACCACCTCTCTGGACGTGGCCGAGGATGGTGACCTTGGTGTCGAGGCCGAGGTCGATCAGGACGTCCTTGACGTTGTCGGCGGTGATAGGGTTGAGCTCGTCGTCAAGGGCACCCTCGGCGACAATGACGGTGTTGTTTCTTCTGCCCTTGTTTCTGTGTCTCTGGCAGACGTCCTTGAGCTCCTGCTGCCACTTGCCGGCTGGGACGGCTCTCTCTGGGATGAAGATGTAGTCGGCACCGGTGGCGATACCGGCCATGAGGGCCAGCCAGCCACAGTGTCTGCCCATGACCTCGACGACGAAGGCTCTGGAGTGGGACTTGGCGGTGGCGTCGATGTAGTCGACCATCTCACAGATTCTCTCGAGGGCGGAGTAGGCACCGATGGTGGAGTCGGTACCGGACATGTCGTTGTCGATGGAGCCGACAAGACCGACGATGGTCAAGTTTCTGTATGGGGCGACCTGGGCCTCGGTGAACCTGCCGTCCTTGACGAGCTCCTCGACCAGGGATGGCCACTCGTGTCTGAACAGGTCGGCACCGGTCAGGGAGCCGTCACCACCACAGACGACCAGGGCGTCGATACCTTGCTCGATCAAGTTGCCGGCGGCGTGCTTTCTGCCCTCGCGCTTCTTGAACTCCATGGATCTGGCAGTGCCGATCAGGGTACCGCCCTCGGAGAGCCAGCCCCTGACGTCCTCCCAGGCCATCTGCTTGAGGTACTTGCCTCCGCGCAGAAGACCCTCGTAGCCCTCGTAGACGGCGAACATGTCGCAGCCGTAGTGGATACCGGTACGGACGACGGCGCGGACGGCGGCGTTCATACCTGGGGAGTCACCACCGGAGGTCATGACGGCGATCTTCTTCTTTGGCGCTGGGGCGGCACCGCCAGTCAGGGAGGCCTTGAGGAGGTCGATGTTAGCCTGCATGGCGGCTGGGGTGGCAGAAGAAGCGGCTGGGGCGTTGTTCTCGTCGGCGGACTCGAAGAAGCCCTTGCCGGTAGGCTTGGAGTCGGCTGGGTGGACGAAGTTGGTGAACTCGACTCTGGTGCCGAGTGGGTCAACGAGTCTGATGAACTGGACACCGGAAGCGTCGGAGGACTCTAGCTTGGCCTCTGGGAAGCGCTGCTGCAGCTGAGCGAGCTCGGTGGAGAAGTAGGTGACGACCAGGTTGGCGCGGGCGACAGTCTGCTGGGCGGCGGCCTTGGACTGCTGGACAAGTCTGAGCTTTAGCAGGGCGCCCTCGGACTGCTGCTTGTTGCGGGCCTCCTGCTGGGGCACACGGAACCCAAGCTCGTCGATCTCGGAGAGCTTGAATGACTCGAGCCAGACCTCGCGGAGGGAGTCGCGGGAGGTGCCGACGGCGAGGAGGGAGTTCTCGCCGTTGGTGAACTTGTCGAAGTCCTTGACGGTGGCGAAGCCGAGCGCGTGGTAGAACTTGAGGGTCTGCTTGAACAGGGACTCGTCGGTTGTGACGAGGGAGGTGAACGCAACACCGTAGTAGGAGTCGGAAGAGGACATGGCGTTGTGTGGTGTTGTGGTTGTGTTGCCAGAGATAGGGACAGTGAGAGAGTAGTAGTCACAGTGTATAGTACAGAGATATATAAGAGTGGTGATGGCGGTACAAGAGACGGGTCCTGTTGGGACAGGATAGGAGAGGAGTGCAAACAACCAAACACACTCTCACAATCACACAAGCAAGCAGCAAGCACGCCAGAGGCAATCGATGCCGTGCGTGGGAGCAGAGTGCAGGAGCGTCGAGCAGAGCTGCGGTGAAGGAACGGCGCTTGCTCGCGGGCGGCATTTATTGCGGAAGTGTGCGGGCACGGGCCGTATGTTGTGTGGGTGTGCGGTGCGGGCGCGTCTGGGGTTCCTGTGCACCCACACACCGGCGGGAGTGGACGCCCGGACAGGAAGCGCGGTGTCTGGGTGCCAGAGTGGACGCCCGGTGTCGCATTTGTCCCCGCCCGAGGACATGTCCCTGTGTTGTCCTGCTGTCCGTTTGTCCTGCTGTCCGTTTGTCCTGCTGTCCATTTGTCCTGGCGTGTTGTCCCTGTGTCGGGGATGTCTCTTTCCGTGTTCCGTGTGCGTGTTCCGTGTTCCGTGTGCGTACCCTCCGGTATCTTTCCGTGCCCCGCTTTTGTGGCCTCCCCGCCTAGAGGTCGAGCAGCGAGCTGTCGTTGCGGAGAACGTGCCCTTGCGCTTGGGCTTGCTGAGCCTGGGCCTGGGCCTGCTGGGCGGCCACGTCCTCCTGGAAGGGGTTCTGCGGCACGACGGCGGCCAGCTGCACGGGCACCGGCACGTACGTGACGCCCGTGGCGGGGTCCGTCACCATGCCTGTGCCCATGCCCGTGGGCGTGGGCTGCACTCCAACGGCCCCCGCGAACGGGTTGCCGCCCAGCATCATGCTGGTGGAGCGTGCCGGCGCCAGGGACTGTGTCTGTGTTTGTGTCTGTGGCTGGGCGGGGGAGCCGTACGCGGGCGGCGCCTGCGCGTACCCCGTGCTGTTCGTGTACGCCACCTGCACAGGCGAGGGCATCGCGAAGGGGTTGCCCGTGGGGGACTGCACTTGGAACTGTCCCTGGGCCTGCTCGAAGGAGAAGGCGTCCGGCTGGGGCGAGAACGGGTTGCTGCTGGAGAAGGTGGCGGGGGATGTGAGCTGGATCTGCTGCTGCAGCTGCAGCTGCGCCTCCAGGCGGCGCTTCTCCTCCTGGACGCGCGCCAGGCGCTGCTGCTCGGCGGCATTCCGTTCCTCCTCCTGCTGCGCCAGGCGGCGCTTCTCCGCCACCGCGCTGTCCTCCCCGGCCGCGTTGCTGTTTGTGTTGGTGCGGGGCGAGCGTATGTGCGACGCGGTGGAGACGTTGCGCGCGGGTTCGCGTGTGTTTGTTTGGGAGGAAGTGGAGACGTTTCTCGCGGTCGCGTCGTAACTGTCCGTGTAGTTCCTGCGGTCGTTCAGGTGGTCCTCCAGCGACCGGATCAGCTTCGTGGTGATGTGCTTGATGACCGGGATGTCGAGGCCCAGCGCCTTGCCCACGCGCAGGTACTGCACCACGCTCTCCGTGACGTCCACGAAGCGCTTGTACAGGTCCAGCGTCGTCTCCGCGTCCGCGTACCCCAGGTCGAAGAAGTTCTCCAGCAGGCGGATCACGCCCTCGTTCAGCTGGTTGTACAGCACCAGCAGGTCCGCCACCAGCAGCCGGAACGTGAACAGGAACAGGTCCGTCTCCAGGTCCATCTGCGAGTACTTGTTGCGCATCAGCTGCAGCGTCATCCGCTCCAGCGCCTGCACGTACCGCAGCCGCTGCTGGTTCGTCGGCGCGCGGTCCTGCGCGTACCGCGCGCACAGCGGCCATTCGGCGGCACGGCAGTTCAGGTACTCCGTGTACCGCTTCAGTACTTGCAGGTCCGCAGCGGCCCACTTGTTGTTCGTGTTGTACACCCGCGTCTGCAGGTTGTCGAACAGCTCCCCGTTGTCGTGCAGGTACTGCAGTGAGAGTCGTGGGTTCTCCCGCACGAGCATGTGGATCACCACGAGGGACTTGAACACGATAGACCACTGCTGCTTGTTGCTCCCGATGCGGATGCGCAGCTCCTGCATGATCTCGTAGCAGTCTTGTTCGGTTTGCAGCGCGTTCAGCAGGGGAACTGTGTACTTGTCTTTGGGCGGCGCGACCTTGATCTTGGTCGCGCCCTTGATCAGCTTGTGGTACGGCGACATGACGTAGTGTAGAGTGTGTTTATAGTTGGATGTGGGGATAGATGTGAGTCCTGGGATTGGGTGTTGCAGCACTAGTGTTCTCCGTAAACAAGCGCTCTGGCAAATTGCAACTATGGATCGGCAATTCAAATGATTAGTCTTGGCAACTACTATATGCAATTAATAGTAGAATTTAGGAGTACCGTGGTGTAACTGTGGTAAAGCACGGTGTATTGACAGATCTCGGATACGGGATCTCGATTGTACAGGTATGATTCGTGTACTGGGCTGTGGACAGGATTATGTTCACTAGCAACGCGTTAACTGGTTGCTACTTCGTATTAGATGGGTAACGCTGCGTGAGTACAACTTCAACAATATGTGCTAATTGATACTCAGGATCGCGCAACGAATGGGTATATTGTCTCGAAGCACTATTGATCGCAAATTTTCAATGGCGATGTTCGTAGCTGGCTCGTGATTTCAGTCAATGCAGAATCAGGTCGGGCACTACGCGGTATATTACAACTGAGCGGTCACTATATTGGAACAACTGACGGTATGGATAGTATAGCAGTACAGTTGGCGTTGCAGACTCTGTCTCTGGCGACTCTCAGCCTTATAACAGCGGCCATGCAGGGCCAGGGCACAAGAATCCAGCGGCAACGCAGTTGTATTAATAGACTGAGATCCGCCCGGGGGCAGTGCACCTGCACTGCGCCCGCCTGCACAGCTGTCACTATTGTCGCAAGGCAGTGCACCGCAGTCACTGCTGTGGTAAGCTGGGCTGCGCCAGCGTACGCCTGGCAGCGCTGCGGGCCGCGGGGTGGGATAGGAGGTGTGTCGTCCGGAGTGATATCGGATGACACGTGACGGCTGGTCGAAGCTTCTGGCTGTGGGTGCGATAGGTATGGCGGCTGCGAGCAGGGAACGTCCTTACCGTATTGTAGAGCCGTCTATCATATGTCGAAGTGCCGTCAGGTAGGCGACAAGTCGTGGTGTGTGTGTGGCCTAGGTGTAATAACATATGTGTGTGTGGTGTGCGGGTTTGTGATAATCAGGTACTGTGTGACACCATATGTATTTCGTTGATAATGACTGCGGCGTCTATTGTTTCTGGTTCAGACAATTGATGTTGTGAGAATACGTGCGGAAATTCCAAAGCTACTTTTCTTGCTTATGGCTTTGATTACTGGGGCAGGTCTGTGGGCAAATTCGAGAAGCGTCGTTCTAGAGGACATGGGTGTTTCATCATTGCCGCTGGCCTCTTTGATTAGTCAATGGGACTATAAATATCGCATACTGTCCACTGTTTATGCCAGTGACTGTTGCTCATGATCTTGATCGTTTTTATTCAAATGTAAAATAACATTTTCTTGCTTTTTAATTATTTCGGCATTATTTGTTTACATCAGAGTTGTGCCACAGGCCTTCTAAAGATTATTACCCACACTAAAAATAACATGGATCCCGGTCACATTGATATTGAGGCTGTTAGAGAGTTTGATGTAAACTATTCAAAATTTGATCGGGCGATTAGAGGTTTGGAATTATACATGAAGTCAACCTCTCATCAAATGACGATCCCAAATGAATCAGAAATAAGAGCTTATTTTCATTGCTGTTTTGATATATACGCAAGGGTCAATCTTCATAGGTATGGTTGCTTTCTTTCAAATTATGATTGGGAGGGATTTGAACTACTCAAACGAATCTCTGACATAGTCTATGTTCCAATTGTTTTTCGAGACATGTTTAGAGAAATGGCACGTCCCATGAGGTATGGAGCTGAAATGTGGATTCCGAAAGTTAAATATCTTCAAAGTGAAACCTTGAGTGACGTATATCTAGAGTACGGAGGTGATTGGGATACGCTGTACACGATTCAGAGATTACTGCACAAGCTAGAATTCTCCCTAGTTAAAATTGAGAAGGAAATTATCAAACCTACCAATTTTGGAATGTACCACCCTGGAAAAGGTATACTTATCACCGCCAAACCACTATCTAACTCTAGAATTGAGGCCATGGGGAGGTTAAAATTTCTTCAGTTTGAAGAGGTCGACGTTTCAAAAATGACACATTCCGAGTTTATCACATTTATTAGAACTCTGTCAGTAGTCAAGGGTACTACCGAAATGGCCGAGAGTGGCTATATTTCTGTTAATGGAGTGGGTTTATACAGTTGCACACCCAGCAGTTATGAATTTGGCATCATTTCGCCACTAAGAACGTTTCCCACAGAAGAAGATGAGGATGCAAAACAAGAAATCTAAGAAAATCGAGGTCCACACAGCAGAAGATACGAAAGAAAAAGAGAAACCAAGAGAAGATTACAAAAGCGTAGCTATTTCTGCATGGTGTTGTTCCTCTGTAATACAGAATTTATAAATATAGCTACAGCCCTGTTTTCATGCTTGTATTCCTGAATTTACAGCACGTATATTATATACAGCCCGACAACAACACCAAATCCAATAATTTTTGCATTTTAAATAGTTGCCGCACCTAGTCACTATATCATGTATATTAGATAGGAGTACTCCAATACTCTGAGTCACAAGTAGCGGGGATACGCACCCCAATTTCCCCTGTACAAAAACTGCAGAAGGGACATCTAACATATATTATTTCCGTATGACTTTGTTACTTCCCCTCTTGCACTTGAATTGAAAACTCAACAGTATACAGACACTGTCTAAAGGACAACACGCCAGGGTCCAGCACAGTCCCTGCCCACTACACACACCTGTCACGGCACCCGCACACCGCGCCTCGTGCGCAGCGACGGATCTCGCCCGCACCGGAGAACAGCGGGACCGCTGTCGCCGAGAACGCCCGCCCGCTCCCCTCGCGTCCCCTCTCCCCCAGAAACCCCCGCACGGCACGCCACCCGCACACACGCAATTTGCGGGATAGGGGGTCCACGGGCACGGCTCCACAGAAACACCGGCACGCCCCGCCGCCGGGCGTCACGCACCGGAGTTACTGGGCGGTGCTAAACAATGTCCTGCGCCTCTTGTTCGTGTTTGTCCGTGTTTGTCCGTGCTTGTCCTCGTCCACGTCGCTGTCGCCGTCGCGGCTGGTAGGACGGCCGCCCACTACCCCAGGTTTATTTCCTGGACACTTGTCCCTCCGTATATATATCTAAGGGACGGGCTTTTCTTCTCCCCCTGTGGTTATTTTATTCCCTTGTAATTGGGTACAGAGACACCCAAACTACTGTACGTTTACACCACTTGTACTTACTGCAACTACAATTACACTTCTGCACTTTCACACACATGTCCGCCATTAATATCGCCTTCAAGAGATTCTGGAACAGCCAGACCGGCCCCAAAACCGTGCACTTCTGGGCCCCCACCCTCAAGTGGGGTCTCGTGATTGCTGGTATCTCTGACAGCCAGAGGCCAGTGAACAAGATTTCCTCAACACAGACCCTCTCGCTGCTTGCCACCGGTCTCGTATGGGCTAGATGGTCCTTTGTCATCACGCCCAGGAACTACCTGCTAGCGTCTGTGAATATATTCCTCGCTGCCACTGCGGGTTACCAGGTGAGCCGTATCATCAACTACAGACTGGAGAACGGAGACTCCATGAAGGAGGTTATCCAGTACATGATTTCCGGTACCGACAAGAACACCGCTGCCGCCACAACACCAGCCCCCGCCAAGATAGCCGCTGCCCCAACTGAAAGCATGCAGCAGACTCATTAAAAGGTCTGTTGTACTTTCATTTACACCGCACAGTATCCCCGTGCGGTCTAGCATTGCATCGGTTTCTTCATGGCCCACCCATTTATTTCACCTTTACTTCTTTGAGCTGTATTATAACAATATGCGTTTTTGTGCAGCTGGCACCTCGTCCTTTTAATTATGTTTATCTATTTATCCTATGTATCTACATTCTAACAAGAAATATTATGATTTTATGTCGGGGAGATGACACAGGGTGTCTTGTGTCACGGTATTGCTTTTGTGGTGTGCCTACGGGACGACTCCTTTGGTCGTGCAGTATATGATGGAATGTGGGGTAGCGTTGGATGGGGGATGTGTAGTTGAGTTGGTTGGACTGTTGTGTGTGCTTACGGAGTCAAGTTTTGATAATTATAGTGCAACAGTTTGTTGCACAAATGCGCATTGGCACGTATAGCTCCTTACTAGGTTAGATGGAAGTATATTGCATTGACGTCGTTTTTTCGTGATACGTGGTAGCAGGTGTGTCTAAGTCCACCTGCAGCAAAGTATCTTGAGTTGTGAATCCTCAAATCGTATACGTGGTTGATACCTAATATTGTAGATATAACTGGGCATACTAGTCTCAAAAGGCCGTTTGAGGATGTACACTCTATTTAAGCCTGCATCCTCTGGATTCCGCATGCCGAGATGCATTTTACAGAGCTGGTGTTACACAACTGATTTTTGACCCTGTATCTTGTACATTTGTGCTATTATGTATTTGCTCTCTCTGATGGAAACCCCTAACGCCACGTCCCGATTCAACACTTGCTCTTCATCAGAATTGATATTTGAACAATAAAACACTGCCATAAAACCGACAATGCAATCGCGAGAGGGATAGGACATCCCCATCTGCAACCGTAACGTGTGTGAGTGGGTAGCCTGTACTCCGATTAAACCTTGGGTAAATATGTGAATGCACCTGTTTGTACAGAGACCAAGACACCTCAATTCCTCATTATCAATTGTGTGGTGGATGAAAGAGGAAAGAAATGAATTTCACTGTATCTCTACTCAGTTGCCCTACCTGCTCCTTGTGTCCGTAACACCATCACACGTACGATTACTGCTTGCACACTGCCCCAAACTTGCTTTGCATGCCACTACCACAGCCCAACCTATTTTAAACGTATCCCCCTTGAGATTGACCACTGCACATCGCAGACTTCCCCTCCCGGCTAAAGAGCATTACTTTATTACTTTTGCGTTTGTATATTGAATATAGAATATTGCTGCGAAATGTGCATCGCGGCGCCTAGGCGTGGGCGTGGGCGAGCTCGACCGCCTTCTTGGCGGCTGGGTCTAGCTCCGCGAAGGAGTGGATCTTGATGCCTGACTTGCGGATGATCTCCTTACCCTCGGCGAGGTTCGTTCCCTGTAGTCTTGCGATGATAGGGACCTTGACGCCCAGTTCCTTGGCGGCGTTAACCAGGCCCAGCGCGATGTGGTCGCAGCGGACGATACCGCCGAAGATGTTGACGAAGATGGCGTCGACGCGCTCGTTGGAGAGGATGAGCTCGAAGGCCTTCTTGATGGTCTCGGGGGTGGCACCACCACCGCAGTCGAGGAAGTTGGCTGGGTCGCCGCCGTTGAGCTTGATGACATCCATGGTGGCCATGGCGAGACCCGCACCGTTGACCAGGCAGCCGATGTTGCCCTTCAGCTTGACGAAGTTGAGGTCGTAGCTCTTTGCCTTGACCTCGTCAGGGTCCTCCTGGGCGAGGTCGCGCCAGGAGAAGATCTCCTCCTGGCGGAAGGCGGCGTTGTCGTCGAAGCCGAACTTTGCGTCCATGCACATGACGGTGTGTGGTGCGTCGGGCCCCGGCAGCTTCACCTCGCTGAGCGGGTTGATCTCGATCTGGGTGGCGTCGGTGGACATGAATATCTTGTAGAGGCGCTGCACGGTGTCGGCCGCGGCGGACTGCACTTCTGGGGAGAACCCGAGTGCGGCTGCGATGGCGTTGGCCTGCAGGGGGGACATGCCGCGCTGGGTGTCGATGTGGACCTTCTTGATGGCGCTGGGGTTCTTCTCCGCGGTCTCCTCGATGTTGACACCGCCCTCGCTGGAGCACACGATCACGGGGGAGCGGGTCTGCCTGTCGAGGATGATGGAGAGGTAGCTCTCCTTGAGCGCGTCTACCTTCTCTGCGACGTAGACACCGGAGACAAACTTACCGGCGGGCCCACTCTGCTTAGTGACGAGGTGGTTGCCGAGCATCCCGCGGGCGAGTTGCTCTATCTGTGCAGTGTCACTGGAAGGAACCAGCTTCACACCGCCTTGCAGACCGGACTCGAGGAAATGACCTTTACCACGACCACCAGTGAGCGCCTGGGCCTTCAGGACGACTGTACCGACACTAAGATCGCGGGCGTGCTCAACAGCCTCCTCTGGCGAGAAGGCAACGGCGCCACGGGGAGTGCCGATACCGTACTTGCGCAGCAGCTCCGCGGAGCGGTACTCGTGTATCGAGAGGTAGCGGCGAGACACGGCGCTAAACGCGCCTTCTTTCTTCAGCACAGCTCTGAGCATTGTCAAACGTTATAACTTGCGTAGCAATTAGCTGTGGAGAGATATCACAACTATGATAAGAACAACCGAGAATGCACGGACTGTTCAGCAAACGCCCCTTATATATTCCCTGCATTCGCCACCGATGCGCGGCGCCTATCCGTGCGGGCGTGCGTGCCGTCGGGCAGACACGGGCGGGGCGGGCGGCGCCCTAGAAAAGGCCGCAGGCCGGGGCGGGGCGGGGCGATCGGACGATCGCGGGGCGGCGCGGAGACGGTAGTGATAATGTACAGATGTATGTGTTGGGGTATTGGAGAAGCGGGGACATGTCGGGCGCGTGTCGGGACAAGCGGGGGACACGCGTTGGACACGCGTTGGAGATGTCCGCGACATGTCCGGGACACGCGGTGGGGATGTCCAGGACAAGCTGCGAGGATGTCCAGGACATGTCGGGGACACGCGTTGGACACGCGATGGACAACCGCGCTCGGAGATGTTCCGATACGTGACACAAATTGGAGATGCGCAGGAGGTGCGCAGGAAGAAGCTCCCTGATTAATACCCCCGCTTCTTCTGCTTCGTAATGTGCGCACGCAGAACCTTCTGTCTGTCGCGCATGGACATCTTCTGCTTGCCGGAGACGGAGCGCTTGTGGATCATCATCACAAAGTTCTTCTTGCGCTGCTTCTCGCGGTTGGTGGTGGAGTGCTGGCCCTCGATCTTGCCCTTGCGCGACCCGAACTTCTCGCGGCCCTCGCGGCCCTCGAGCACCTTCGCGAGACGCTCCTCGCGCGTCTGCTTGTACTTGACGGGGCCCACGAGGCGGTCCGCGTCGACGATCTCCTCGCCGCGCGCCGCGCGCGCCGCGCCGCCCATCAGCCGCGCGACGTCCTCCGTCTCGCGCAGCTCCTTCAGCTTCGCGAAGTCCGCGGGCGTCAGGATGCGCGAGCCCGCCAGCTCCAGGAACGCCTGGGCGGGGTCTTGCTTCTCTTCCTCTTGCGTCTCTGCACTCTCTTCCCTGTCCATGTCGGTGTCCTTGTCCGGTGTCTCCTCGTCGGAGTCTACGTTGACCCAGTCGCCGTCAACGTCGGAGCCGGATGCGTCAGACGCCTCCTCCCACTCATCCGCCTCGTCCTGCTCTTCTCCCTCTGCCTCGTTGTCGCGCTTCCACTGGGCCAGTAGCTCCAGTCCAGCGATACCCTGGGTGCTCGTGCGGTCCTCACCGAAACGGGGCGCGCCCGTCTTTGTGGCATCGCCGCCCTTGCGCTTGCGCTCCTGCACGTCGAGTGCCGCGGCCTTGCCCCGGTCCTTGCGCTTCAGCATCTCAGGGGCGACCTCGCGGTACACGCCCAGCAGCGACTTCGCGGCCATCGACACGCCCTTCGCCTTCGAGCCCTTGTACTCCACCAGGTCCTGCAGCAGGGGTTCCTCGATCGCGAGTGGTGCACGCGCGCAGATCTCGCGGATGGTGTTGAGCCCGGCGGCGGCGACCTCGTTCGCCACACCGTCAGACACGAACTCGTCGGCGACACGGCGCACTAGCGCCTGCAGCGTGTCCGGTGGCACCAGGTCGTGGCACGCCTGCGCGGCGGCGGCCATCACTTTCGTCACGTCCGTCTGCTTCGGCGTCAGGTACTTGTGGAAGTACGAGTAGATTCCGAGGACAGTCAGCTTGTGTGTGCCGATGAGGCGCGACACCAGCTGCATGATCGCGATGCGCTGCCCCAAGTCGAAGCGCGAGTTGCGCTTGGAGTTGCCGCCGCCCAGGTGCGTCTGGAACAGGCGCTCAGTGAACCCCTGCGGGTCGCGCAAGAGGTGGATCGCGGAGAAGTTCAGGAAGTTCTGGTTCGCCTGGCCCTTGAGTCCGCGCTTGCGCACCGTCGAGATCGCGTTCTTGAGCTTCTTGGCACGCTTGCCCGTCTTCTTGTTGATCTCCAGGCGGTGCTTCAGCGCGTCGATGTTCACGCTCCCGCCCTCCTCGTCGTCGCTCTTGTCCTCGAACGTCTCCTCGCGCTCGCGGTCCGCATCCAAAAAGAACATCACACCCGCCAGGGCGATCTTGGTGTCGCTGTGCAGCGCCGCCTGGGTCATGATCTCGATCGTGCGCGAGTCGTCCCAGATACCGCGGCGCCACAGCTCACGCGTGAGGCGCGCCGCCCACAGGCCCTGCGCGTCCGGCTGCTCCAGCAGGTTGAAGCAGATCGCCTGCGTCGACTTGTTCAGCTTCTGGTTGCGCGAGCCCAGGTTCGCGTTCTTCAGCAGCGTCACCAGGTTGTTGTAGATCAGCGTCCGCAGCTCCCGCGCGTGCGAGTTCAGTCCCAGCGAGTTGCCCTGGAGCGAGTACGCAATCAGCAGGGGGAACAGCGTCTGGATCAGCTGCTCCGCAGAGATAACACCCTTGTTCCGCAGCATCGTCAGCGAGGTCAGGATCTTCTCCTTCAGCTCGAAGGGCAGCGTCTGGTGGTGCTCCAGCAGCAGCTGGCGCAGCTCGTTCGTGAAGTTGGCCGTGTGCTCGGGGAAGCACGAGCACACCTGCGAGATGAACCCGATCAGCTCCATCAGCTCCGCGACACTCGCGTTGCCGTTCACGCTGACACTGTTGGTGTCAACGACGTTGCCACTGCCATCGCTGCCGTGACTCTTGTCACCTGCGGCGCTCTGAGCCATGCCGTTCAGCATGAAGATGTCCCGCAGCGACTCGTAGTGCGAGTACTGCTGCAGAAACTCCTCCTTGTACGACGCGGGGTCGCGCTTCACGAGGTTCTGCAGCAGAATGATGTTGTTGGGGAGAATAGCAGCTCTGCCTTTTCTAGCCATCTTGTGTTGTGTGGTTGTGAGAGGGAAGTAGAGTAAAAGCGGTAGTAACTGTGCAGTAGAGCGTCAGTTCCAGCTCATCGCCTTTTATGCGATGAGTTGAAAAATTTTCACGCGCAGACAGCGGCGTGGCGTGGGGCGGCATAGCGACGTGGGGTGTGGAGGGGTGGTATAGTAGCAGTATACTCAAGAATGGATGTAGCGCATTGACAGATGGTAGTAGAGGTGTGTTGAAGGAGAATTGCAGTGAGAAGTTTGTGTTGTGCTTTGGAGGGGCGCTCGCGCCGTCCAAGGTTCTGTCTGGCAATTTCCAACCTGGCAAGCGCCGCCTCGATCCCTTAGCACCAGATTGATATACTACATGACCCATCTACATAGATACTACTGCCCTCTGTATATCTTGCAACTACCCTTCCACATGCCTCTCAGGCGTCCCTTGCATTGCCTTGCCGGCCGAAAATTTTCACGCATAAGAGCTCATCGCTGAAATTTC
>BTGD01000022.1:0-30846 GCA_037102785.1 Maudiozyma humilis | reverse complement strand
GACAGTTTCTTCAGGGTAGAGGCAGACTGCTTCATGAGGATCTTTCCCACGGCGGTAGAGCCCGTGAATGTGATCTTCTTGACCTTTGGGGACTCGCATAGTCTCAAGCCGAACTCCGGCGTCCGGGTGTGGCTCAACACGACGTTGAACACACCCTTGGGAAAGCCAGCCTTCTCCATCAAGTAGGCTAGGGCCAAAGCAGAGAGAGGGGTGGAGGAGTCCGGCTTGATGACAACAGTACAGCCAGCAGCGAGTGCGGCAGCGGCCTTCCTTGTGATCATCGCGCTGGGGAAGTTCCAGGGGCAGATAATGCCACAGACACCCACAGGCTGTCTCATGGTGATGACCCTGTTGGTGGGGTTACCTGGCTGGATGGTAGTTCCGTACATCCGGGGAGCCTCCTCAGCGTACCACTCGTAGTACGAAGCGGCGTACCTGACCTCTCCCGTGGCATCGCTCATCGCCTTACCGTTTTCCCAGGCAATGATCTTTGCCAAATCATCGATGTTCTCAAGCATGAGGTTGTACATGTTCCTCAACCAGCGGGCCCTCTCCCTTGGAGCAGTGTTTTTGAAGGTCTTGAAGGCAGCGTGAGCAACATCGATCGCCCTCTCAACCTCGCTTACCGGTTGCTCAGGAAGGGTCGCGATAACCTCGCCATTTGCAGGGTTGGTAACCTCAAAGGACTCTGGCGCAGTCTCCACCCACTCGCCATCGATATAAGCGCCCTTTCTGAGCAGTTCAGCATCGTTGAATACAGGTCTACCGTAGTTTTCAGCAGCCATTGGTGAGTCTGGTGTGTGTTTGTGCACTTCTTGCTGCGTGTATGTGAGAGTAGTTGCACTGGACAGTTACAAACAACGAAAAAGAGCCAGTATCACCACCCACAACCGTTCCAGACCATACCAGCGCTCTTATAAACACTCAGCTGGCAGGTAATTGACTCAGCTGCAGTCATCCAGCCAATGGCCGGCCCTTGAATTCCCTGCGGCCCTTTCTGAGCGACACGCAGCCAAGAGGCTCCTGGCGATAAGGGCAGCAGTCACGATAGCGGTGATAAGGCTGCGATAGCTGTTGATAGCGGTGATAGTGCGTTACTTTGTAGTGTTGGGAGATATCATGTAGCTCCACGGCCTGTGGGTGAGTGGTGATAGCCCAGAAGGGAGTTTGCCCTGGATAAGGGTTTTGATAAGGTAGCGGAGGGGCATACGGGTACTTGTGCAGGAATTGCTGTAGATGTGTATGTCTTAAAATACGTAGTGAGATGCTGCACTCTTCATGTCTCTGTCATACACTCTTTCTTGAATTAGTGCTGGCTATTCAGCCTGTCGCATGTCACACTGGGCACGGTCGCTAGACAAAGAAAGGTTGCCAGGAGGAAATATATCACACAGGGAGAACTTGCATAATGCCCATACCATCAAGAAACAGATGTGATAGGCTGATATACCCATGAACTTACGGAAGTTTTCTGTGTTTTATGTATATATTTTATTTAAATAAATTAGTTAAACAAACGAAAATAAGGGAATATGAAATAATAGTATTGGCTCAACTAGGCACAACGGCGTCCTACTCTAGTACGGGCAGCCTGAAGTTGGCGTATTGGCGGATGCGTTTGCATGTACATAACCCTGCCGTATTGAGGTGGGGATATCTCTGCATCGTGGGAAGGGGGAGGGGAAGGGGAAGGGGAACGGGAAGGAGTGACTGCATCGCGGGAAGAGGAGCCGCCGTCATCCTCAGCTGCGTTTATGGATAATGGTGGGGCTACATACCTACGATACCCACCACGCTCTGCGATATACTGATCGCGGATCGTTAGCTCGAGGTAGGAGGGTCTCCGGTCGAACTCACTGGCAAGTGTGCTGGGAGCGCGGCTGGTGTCGTTGAGAGCGGCAGTGGCAACCCCGTTGAGGTCTGCCATCATTATCTCCTGCTCAGTCACCAGCTCCAAGTCAGATAATTGACTGTCCTTGGAAGAGTTGCAGGTCTCAATGTCATCCTTTCTAGTGACTGAACGGGTAAGGTACTTTCTGAAGGTAATAAAACGCCTGCGTATATTGTCCCTAGAGAAGGATGGGGAAGGAGCGGCGGGAGAAGCAGAGTCTGTCTCTGAAGTTGGGAGTGCTGGTACTTCTTGAGCTGCAGCTCTGGCTGGAGCTGGAAGAGGAACCGAGAGTGGCATAGGTTCAACAGCAACAGGGTCGTTGTAGAAAATGTTGTTTTCGCTGAAGTTCATCTCGTACCCAAAAAGCTTTCCAATCTGCCAGTAGGTGAACTGGACAAGGTTACCCATAACCACAATAATTGAGAAAACGATGATGGCAGCAAGTGCACAAGCGACCATCACACCCATTATCCAGAAGGTAAAATTGCATCTATTGAAGTTCTTCACCTGCTCAAAGGTACCAGAAGAAGGAAGAACAATCGAAGAAATTGAGGTGACTTCTGGGTCGGCTTCGACAACCTCACTCGCATTACACACAATGGAAATAATGAAAACCACCACAAATTCTAAAAACATTGTTGCAACTGAGTTTTTTTTCCAATATTATTGAATGTCTGAGGGATAGAGAGGTTGTTAGCTACAAACTAATTCAAATGGAAAGGAAACAAAACATAAGAGATAACTCCGAACTTGCCAATTTATAGGCAATAAAATGGTCCAACTACATTGAGATCATGTGTTTGATCACCTGTGGTAGAGTAAAAAAATTTCACTCCTTTTGCAAAGCATTATGTGGCCTCTTGGATTTATCTGCTGATGAGATTTAGGGAGACCAGACAATCGCTGCAGGCACGTGCAATACACCGTTAACCTATCGTACAGGCAAGCTGAAACAAATATGTACGTGGCAACTATTTAATTACCTTCACACAAGACGTAACGGTTCCCCCGGCAACCGTGGGCCGATGATCATCAGGCGGTTTATCAGATCCGGAAAAAAATGCATCATGACACGGCCGCGTAGAAGTAAGCGAACAAATATTAAATAGAAACAAATTCAGGTACAGATTTATATGGACTAACTAGAAACGATATAGAAACACAAATGGGAACAATGAGGAGATAGCTTGTCGGATATTGCAAACGATAAACGCCGACACTGTCAGAAAGCCGTAGAAGGTATACAGTTCAGTAAATTGGTGGCAACGCGTTTCATTCTGAGATCTCCTAGAAAAAACTGGACATTTTTCTAGGGTTTATTCAGTTTATGCGACGTACATGGTTCTGGGGAGCTTTATCGGATGCACTAGTATTATCACCGGGGAGGGTGTTCTGCGGACTATTCTCTGGGACATCCGTATTATCAATATTCTTGGTCTCTGATACGGATGATCTCCATGGCCTGCAGGAACAATTCCTCCCGGGCCTCATCAGGGTCTCTGGTGAGAACAAATGGCACATGTTCATGTTTTTGGATGGACCTAATCTGGCGTGCTTTGTATCCAGTGTCTTGGATTGTGAAAGTGGCTGAGCTTGGGAGGTCCGCTGGGGTGTGAACCTCGTCAATAGTGTCCTGTTGGACCATCGCAGTCGTGTCCCAGAAAATCTCCTCTACCGCAACAGCTTCTTCGGAGTTTTCGGTAGCAATCTGAACGGGGATCTGGAAACCATTCACTGCAGGAGCCTCGTAGCTGAATAGGCTCACAGAGTAACCGAGATAATTTGCATTCATGGTTGTGACAAATGGTGAGTTTAGCTCGTCGTCATACCCATCCTCGCCATCCTTTCTGAACAGCTGGATGTGGAGCAGAAACGCTAAGTAAGTCAGGATAGCGTTACCTAGGTAGGTCTGAGTGGCTCTGTACAACTCCATGAGCCTGTTGTAGGTGAGCGCGATCGCGAATAACCCACAGCTGTAGACGAGAAATGCTGAGGCAAATGGAGAAAAGAAGTTATCAGTTAGTGTTATAATAACTGTAGCAATCATAGTAGGTAGAATATTGTTTGTATAATAATTCAAGATTGAATGGGGTTGCTGTGTTGTGCAAAGAGAAAGATACAAGAAGTGTTAGAGTGAAGGAAAACTCTTTATCAAAATCAGAGAGACTTTGCCCAAATATATACCTTTACCAAACCTTGCTTTGGCCCTCCCATTCCAAAATCAAACTACTCATTTATTGCATATGTGTCATAAACCCAACGTAAGGTGCGAATTGGCTTACCGCAGGGCTGTAATACGTCACCCAACAGAAGAAAACCTTTATCCCAAACTCCGCAACCCTCTCACCCGGACAAGGCATCGGTACGGCAGTGCAAACACAGTACCTGGTTGCCAGGGGCGCTGCCAGGGGATCCGATAGCACCGCCAGCACCGCCAACATGCCTGACGACAGACACTGAATCTCGTGTCAGTCCACGCCAGGTTCTCTACGGCCATTTCTGTGCGCCGGAGGGCATCGCGAATTTTTTCACTGCCACTGCTGACGTGCACAGCAACCGACATCCAGTAGATCAACAGACGAACGAACCAGATTCTGGGATGCTTGCCCTGGGGGTTCTTCTGGGGAGTATCGGCCTGAAACAGTTGCATAATACTACTGCATAGATATGGCAGAAGTGAAGCAGCGTGGAACGCGTGGTAGCGGTGAAACTGGGGCCCAGAAGGGCGTGCACGGATGTGACGATAAACAGTCAGGACAGGAGCGCGAAGGCAAATGGGCCTACGCACCTCTTGTGCAGGTAACCGGGTTGTTTGTGGTTGTGCGGCTGGCGCAGTATATTCTGGTAGGACTAACT
The DNA here is from genome assembly GCA_037102785.1 of Maudiozyma humilis. Lineage (NCBI taxonomy): Eukaryota > Fungi > Ascomycota > Saccharomycetes > Saccharomycetales > Saccharomycetaceae > Maudiozyma > Maudiozyma humilis. The sequence continues at coordinate 26,099 of BTGD01000022.1, read as the reverse complement.
CCTGGCGCTGGTTTTGACAATTCCACACAGTTGCTGCTGGACATCTATGTCTCTGCGGACGCGCAGGCACGGTTCTTTCACAGACATGTTCTGAACAAGCTGCTGCCGTGGGACTCTGTATTCTTCATCAAGGGGATGATGTCTACGGATGTTCTGCCGGAGTACGAGCACGAATTTGCGTTTTCAATTACGTGGACCTGGACGGTGAAACAAGTTTACCGTGTGTTGTGCCGGCTGTGCGGTGTTTCTGAAACGCCAGACTTCTACTGCATGCTGAAGGTGGCAATTGCGCTGGAGAATGTACTGTATTATATCTCCACGCTGGTGCTGTACCATCTCACGTTCCTGGTGTTCAGCCCCACTGCGTCCACTACGCACAACCACTATGCCTCGCGCCTAGCAAAGACAACAGCGGTGCTGTTTGTGTTTACGAGCGCTGCGGGTTTTACCCTGGGAATATACTCTGAGCCATTGTCGTCGTGTTTCACTTTCGTGGGGATGGTGTGCCGCGAGTACGCTTGCAGAGACCTTTCTGCGGACGCCAAGCGGTTTCATCACCCGGCACGGTCCTTCCTGCTGTACACTTTTGCGACCACTGCGTGTTTTACCATTGCGATGCTGAACCGTTCCAATTGTGTGCTACTGGGGCTGTTCTACCTGTACGATCTGTGGCGATTCGCACTAGCGCAATCGTTTGCCCTGGCACTGTGGCAGCCGCTGCTTTCCGGGTTGGCGATGCTCACTGCCCTTGTAGTTCAACAGTACTACATTCCGTTCCAGCACTTTTGTGTAGGCAGCACCCCCAGTGAGTGGTGCGCGGACCGCTGGTTCAGCGCTGGTGCCCTGGCTTTCCTCACCCGGTCATCGCTCTACTCGTACATCCAGTCGCACTACTGGCACGTCGGCTTCCTCTCGTACTGGACGCCGAACAACATCCCTAACTTCCTGTTTGCGCTGCCGAACCTCGTCGTGATGGCGTATGCGTCGTTCTACTTCTCGTGGATCTACCCGCAGAGCCGGCTGCGGCCTAAGGTGCTTGTGACGGTGGCCTTCGTTGCGGCGATGCTGCTGTTTGCGAACGTGCAGATCATCAACCGCCTGGCGACGTCCGTGCCGCTGCACCTGTGGTACCTAGCGGACCGGCTGGTCAAGGGCGGGGCGCACAGCGGTAGCGACCGTGGCGACGACCGGCTAGTGAAGTACTACCTGTGCTGGCTGGTGGCGTGGATCCCTGCGCAGACGATCCTGTTTGCCGCTTTCCTCCCACCGGCATAGTCGAGCGTGCATTGAGCAGAAGTACCTAGCGCAGGCACAATTACATAATTACATCAATTAACGAACATATACATAAGTACATATTGCATGCACAATTGTACATATACATAAACACATTGTATGCACAAATGTACATACACACAAGCACACTGCGTTAATCAACGCGCTATGGACGCGCCCTCGCCACATCTAAGTATGTAATAAGCAGACATGTACGTATAGTATATTTATTTAATTCGCAGGATGATCTGCGGTGGATTGATTAGTAGTGTGATGATGCTCGTGTAGGCTCCCTGCTCAGTTCTTGTTGAGCTCCTGGGCCTTCTCGAACTGCTCCTTGAACTTGTCAGCGTTCTCCTTGTTGCCGAATCTGATGGCGAAGGTGAAGGCCTCAGCTGGGCCCTCGGCGATGTCGGCAGTGCAGGTGTAGACCCAGGATCTGTCGGAGCCGACGTTAGGCTTGAGGACGTACTCTGGGGCGATGATGTGGTTGGCGCAGATCTTGAGGGTCTTGTCCCTGCGCATGAGGAGTCTGACCTTGCCGGAGTCCTTGTTCTTGAGGAACTTGCAGTCACCGGTACCGCGCTCCTTCCACTCCTTGGCGTCGGCGTCGAAGCGGAAGAGCTTGGCGCGGACCTTGAAGAGCACGTCCTCGTTCTCCTCGTTGGTCTTGACGTCAACCTTTTCGAGGTGAACAATTGGCTCGAACTGGGGGTCGTTCTCCTCCTCCTCATCCTTGGACTCCTCCTTCTTCTCCTCCTTATCTTCCTTGGACTCCTCCTTGGACTCCTCCTTCTTCTCAGCCTTCTTGCCTCCAAACATGGAGAAAACGGCGGCGGAAGGAGGCTTAGCGGCGGTCTCAGCGGCGGTGGTGGCGGGCTTGGCGTCAGAGGACATGGCAAACGTGTGATATACGGGTGTAGGGCGCTGTACAGGACCCCAAACCCAACCACACAAGCTCATCCCTCGACCAGATCACAGAGCCATCTGTTTTATTTATGTGCGTGGGAGGGGCGTCGCTGTGGTGCACGGGTGGTTGATGAAAAATTTGACGCCGTGGAAAGTGACACGCAATTGTCATTGTGCACGGTGTCACGTGATTGCAGGGCGGGTAACGTGAATGTTATGTTGCATAGATGTATATACTGAGGGAACACTATGGCAATACAGCTGGCATAGACACTGGACAGTTCCAACCACGGTGGGTTTTGCTCATTTGCGGAAACGAGAGAACAGAGTTATTTCTGAATTGCCGCAGGGGACAGTCCTGAGTTATGGGTGTGTACCCTAGGAAAGATATAGGGCGCTTAAAGAAACATTGCAAGATATTTTGGAGAAATTTTGGTATGCAGCTACGCATTATTCCTTTGTCGACTCGTTGTTCCAAAACACCGTTACATCCTTCATAGAGGTTGAACGGATGTTTAGTCGGGCGAGCCTGCAGAATACTAAGAAACGTTGTAACCAATGGGATAAGCGGTTCAAAGATTTGTATATCCTCAATTGACAAGCACAGGAATAACAAATAAGAAACTACAATAAATTCAATGCACATCATTTTATAGAATTTAGACAAGACATGTACAATAATTCATTCTCCTAGTAATAATAGGCACCGGGCATGCTGGTGTCAATTGCTGCCCTAATGTCGCCCTAACGCACCCTTTATTTTTCTCGCAAAATTTGACACAAAACTGGAGAAGCCCGATAATTTTTTTCCAGTGTCTAGGGGAGTATGTGTGTATGACGGGTGACTGAGTGTTGGGAAATTTACCAGCGAGGCATACCCTCCATATCACAGGCGTGTGTCTTATATAGCGTGTATTGGCTACGTGCACTATACATAACTAGTTCTTGTGTCTGCGTAAGAGACCGGGGAATTTCTATCCACTCAATTACAGTTTTGTCAGATAGGAAGCGAACCGTTTCCACACCACAGTCACATGCACAACCGGTGTATCTCTTGTATATGCGTGTGTTTATCTAACACAACTTACCATCATGTCTATACTATCACTGCACTGAGCACTCTAGTAGAGCAATGCTCTTACACGCTGTAATGCTGTGGAGTTTCTGTGTCAGAGTCCGGGTAACGCAATACAACTGTAGGCGTATCATTTCGCGTGAGGTGAGACGCAAACTTCGGCGACACGCCTGCATAAACAGCGACAGACATATAAGCACCAGGCGTGTAAGTGTATAAAATATGTTCTGCCATCTGATCCAAGGCGATTGCCAATATCGTATATGAAGGTGATATTGATACACTGATTGATACTTTCCTAGAGATATTGTGAAAATGTCATCCAATATACATGAAAACATTCGCTTCGAAGAGCTTCCTAGGGAGATCCCTCGACTGCTCTTCGTTTAATGGATTTTCTCAAGTACATTGGATGAAATCTTCCAGAGAGTGTCTCTAGTTATCGAACCCATTAGCTTATCAATCTCACCTTCTGCAGCAGTATTGGCAACGAGTAATGTTCTTCAATTGTCTCATAACTCTAGACCCACAAGGAACCTTCCATTACAACGCTCAGCCAGGAGATGTGTCACAGCTATCAAGTAGAGATGCACATCTACCACATGCAATGACCTTTCAGCGCCTTCTAACATGCATTTCTGCTGTATCCACGGTGGAGTAGGGGTAGCAATATAGGTGTTTCCTAATTTTTCAACAATTAACTTGTGACTATCACAGAATCCACTACAACTTCAATTGCGGAATCCTTCAGCGAAGTCTCTTCCATCCGAGCACTATTAAAACTTTTACCACTTGTTCGTCTACGAATCAGAAGCGATAATAGTTCGCCGTAAACACTACCATCGGCAAATCGAACAGGGTATATTAATATGAGTACATTGATCAGAGCGTTAGTCTCTAACTTATTCCAATTGCGTCAACAACGGATAAAGTCAATGCCCGATGCATTCTTGAGAGATGAAATAAACATATGGACCTCGCACTTATGAGGTCCCGCTAACGATTCAGAAGAGTGAAAACTCCATCTGTATTTTAAGCCAGCTCTATCGTATATTCAAACAGGTAGGCTCCATAGATCGTATGCGATTTAACAAGGACGCCTTGCACGGTTAGCGCGTAACAAAAGAGAAGATTGGGTAACGTAGTTAATATTGTACGATGATCCTTCGACTGAGTACAGAGAAGGCCACACTGGGCATTTCGTTTCAGTGTGGAACAAAAACAACTATATAAAGTTATTAAATAATCATTCGTATCACATATTTCATCTAAGTTGTATACTTCAGCTATATCCTAAGTGGTAATGGTTGAACGTCTCACCAGCTCATTTGTGTCACCGTACACCTGTCATGGCTTGTGGCCCTCTTGCATCTGTGCAATTGTTTGGTCAAGCTCATTGTTATGGCTGTTTGATGGCACTAGCTCTACATTAGTGTTCTTGTTGAAGTCATTGTCACGGATACCAGTCAGGTAGGTACTGGCAGTGAGTGTCCGAGTTGATCTTGATAACAGTGTTGTGGATAGCCGTGTGGAGCTGAGCGTCCGTGGAACGGGAACCACCACTGAAATTAGTGTGCAGTGGACTGATGGTGGGCACAATATATAAAACAAAGTGGCGGAGTAGGTAGGTCAACCAGATGTTGTGCTCAGTATAATTTGTGGACGGCTTCTTCTATCGATATTGTTGTAATATATTTTAGTCTTCAGCTTTGTTGTCTAATAAAAAAAAAGTGTATAATATAAACTACTTGTCTGCAATAAATCATGACAATATGTGATAGAAATTCCCAGGATGGTATTCTTATCAATGGACACGGTAGGAGAATAGTGCCATGCAGAACAATGTTATTTGACTGTGCCTTACAGATCCACCTTGCAACAAGACACTTTGGAAATCGTCATGCACCAATGTTTACGTCTCTTGTGTATATTTGAACAATTCAGTGATACATATCTCGCACGGGCAATGAATTGTGTGACTTGTTGGATTTTCCACTTTATGGACACATATCATAATGTAAGCACTGCTTTGGGAGAAATCGTTGTAGTGGTAAGCGCTTAGGTTGATTCGACTATGATCTAGGCGATGATAATCTATGATTGACGCACGCCATAGTCGTAGGATCTAGGTAGTATTCACTGCTCTGGGGAACACTAGGCAGATCTAAGATTGTAGTAGACTACCTGAAGGTAATAGAACCCCAGTGAGTTCTGCATTGGTGGTTCTGCATTTACTTCAGTTGGTGGTACGCCCGCCCGTTAGCATGACCAAGGCGCGACAGTGACAGACTCTTCGTGGTTAACACAGGTCTGTGGGCGGTTTGATCTTCAACAGTCACAGCTGAAAGGTTGGGAATACACTGCATCCCAGATTATCAGGCCTACAAGCCGTTACATTTCTTCATACGCACACAGTTTCTGTGCAGTTATAGCGAGTCCTCCTGGTTAGCTCATGCCATCTCGTTTATGTACTCCCGCTGCAAAGGACAGTTCGTCAAAAAGCATAGTTGCCACTGGAACCAAATCTCTTCATTAATAAGTAACACATCAATACTCCTTGAAACCATACATCTCTTGCTGGAAATACCCCCAGACATATGTAAATATGAGAAGCCTGTTCAATCAGGTCAAAGTCATGCTTCGGCAGTCGTTTACCGCACACCCATAGCTTCGTATAGTTTCTCTACAGACCAGCTGGTTGAAGCCAAAAAATGCCACAAAATTAAACATTACACTCTTCTCTTGATTTCTGTTTTTGTGCACAACATCCAAAAAAATAGGGGTGGGGGTATCACGCATTTCTAGACATCACCACTTCCTTAAAATAAAGGAAGTCACGTGCTCACTTTGACGAAAAATCATAAACCTACACCAATGTAGAGCAGGTCATCAGGACCTACTTAGAGAGGGAATTGGGACGATTCTTTTTATTGCGTTGAATAATATAGATAACTATACTAATGACACTGCTTTCTGGAGATTGCTTGCCTGTGATTTTTGGTTTTGCTTTATTTATTCATTTATTTGTTGAATATAAATATATATATAAATGCATACTTTTTTTAATTTTTTTTCTGTTTTTTTTTTTTAATTTTCCTATAGGCCATAAATAGCCTAGAACAAATGGTGGAAGCGTGGACATGAGAGAAGAGACACCGCGAATAGACACTGAGAAGAGACACCGAGAAAAGACATTGAGAAAAGACACCGAGAATAGACATTGAGAAGACACTGAAGACACCGAGGACACCGAGAACCGAAAATGAAAGCGAGAGGAAGGAGCGAAGACACTGGCAGAATACCAGAAGAGAGCAGAGAGAAAAGCAGACACTGAGAAGAGGTACAAAGCCTTGAAATGTGGTAGTCAACGGAAGCTGACTGCCATCCCGGCCTTAACTTGGTATGGTTGCTGCAGCAGAACGGACTGGCGTGACCCCATGGTCCAACTCGCGAGCCGCTTGTCATCATCCCACTGTCATTGCACCAATTGAGTTTTGCTAGACGATCTGTACTGCGACAGAAGTCATCATCAATGCGGATCCAATTCGTGTTTCAGGTTGGTCCTCAGGAGATCTGTGAGATCGTCAACGGTCCGGAGTCTGGTCCCCTCCATCATCCCGCTGCGTCACCCACAGCCGAGCACTAAGGCTCGTTTTTAACCCAAGGCTTCCCCATCCACACTCCTCTTTTCCACATCTCCGACCCACCACCACGGGTGGTCTCCTAGCAAAACCCCAAAGGTACAATTCCAGTATGATAAATCCAAGCGTCTCGAGAGCTGCCAATCGGAACTGCTGCGCCAACCAAATCAAATATCACCGGCGATATCTACTACCCATGTTTCTCTGTGGACTGCATCGAGAGAAGTAGCATCATGGAGGACTGCTAGGCATGGGTAGTTTTTGTGTCATCTCTGTTCAAATTCTGGTTTCATCGAATGGGAGGGTTTGTGGCCCGCGCCGTGTTTGCTGGGCGACGCGATGCCACTTCTGCCTTGGAATCCTTGGTCTGGCAGCCAGCTGTACCCCTGGCGGATCTGCCTGGTTACAGATCTAGTGGTCGTCAGGAGGTTTGAAGCTGGCTGCCCCTATTAATATGTGTCGTCTGGTCCGAACCCGTATTTTCAAAGCGATTCAATGGTTCGAGATCCCATCTCATAAGATTCGGACGTGCTGTCGTCTGGTCCGAACCCGTATTTTCGAAGGGATTCAATGGTTCGAGATCCCATCTCATAGGATTCGGACGTGCTGTCATTATTGTCTAACGCGTCCAAATAGGAACCCTCCAGAGACAATTTCATCGTTCGCTCATCTGTCAAGGTCGGCGCAGACAGTTTGTATCTGACCGGCAAATCACCGATTTGTATGCGAATTTTCATATCATGCTTTCGGAAGTACTCGAGAGTACGGAATCCTACCCCACTGTATTCGGAGTCGCTGTCATCGTCTGAATCGGACCACAGGTCCGAATCGGAACACAGTTCCGAATTGTCCAGCCTATCCTCGTTGGACTCCTCGTATTCGTCACTTGTCTCATCGTGACAGATTATAACGCAGGAGTTTGGATAGCTGGACTCTTCATCTTCGGTGGACTCGTCAGTGTCGGTGGATGATGTCTGAGCATAGAGCTCTGGAGTAGCCCTTGAAGTCTCTGGGCTGGGTGTAGATGAAGGAGACTCCAGTGCACCGACACTTAGTGAGCTGTCGGTAGCACTGGTCTCCGCCTGGAAGGCTTGGTTGAATACCTTGCCAGTCTTGCGGCCACTGTTGGTGGAGCAGTTTTTAGTCTGCACAGTGGCCTTCTTTGCTTCACCGCTTCTCTGATTGTCCCATGCAATGAATCTTCTCATCACAGGAACGCGGTGCAGGCCGTTGACCTGGAGGCGTCTTCCAGGAACGGCTTCACTTCCAAAGTGGTCTCTGGCCACTATGGTGCCGGTGTGCTTGATGTCGGCGAATGGACCGAACACCAAGTTGTTGCGTTTGTTTTCCGGGTTGCCGTTTGGAAACCCGTCGACGAAGTCCCAATCGTTGTTGGCGTACTTATACACCCGGCAGTTGGTCTTGAAGGGCTCGTCAAACATCTCGGCAGTGCCCTCGATGTACTCTGGGTGCTCGCGGGTGAGGGTGTCAATGAACTCCTTGAAGTCATTGGTGGTGTCAACCAGGCATGGCATCCATTTAATATTGTCAATTAGGCTGAAGAATGCATCAAAGGAGCGTATCTCAGGAAGAGCCTCCAGAATGCCAACCAGCCTGTTGGAGAAGTCGAGGACCGCGTTCATCTTGTAGTGGTCCTTATTGGTGTACAGAATCTGGTTGAGCATCTGGGTCTCATGGAAGCGCTTGACGGCATTGATTGCTATGTCGCGGAAGGTGCGCTGCTTGGGGCCACCGGGTAGTGGGAAGGGGCTTGGGGAGGGATAAGAACTTAGGGATCCAGCGGAAGTTAGGGATCCAGCGGAACTTGGGCAGGACATTTTAATGTTGGGGGGGATGGTGATTAAAATGTTGGGGGGGGGGAGGGCTTCTAGACTAGTTAATAGAATAGAAGGAGGCTGTGTGGGTAATGTATACGCACTGGGTAGAATTAGAATACTTGGAAACTTGACAAATACTGTAATTCTTGGTTTCCTTTCGAGAGGGAATAAGAAAGTTGTAGAGGAATACAAGAGAGGGTGTTCTTTATCATCGGGGAATGCAAAACCCAAAGTGACGCAAAAGCAAAGAGAGGGGCCTTGGTACTACACTGTGAGACACGGTTTCTGTGTCACGATGGTTGCACAAAGAAAGATGTGACACAGAGACGTAGCCGCCTTTGTTTGTGGCGGCGCGACGTCACAGCGATGACCCACAGAAACGGCCGCACAAAACAGTAATTGTCAGCCGTGGATACCGGAGCGTCGGACTTCAGGCATTCTGAGGTGTGTACAGGACAGTCGTTGCGTGTGCCGTTCCTGCTGTGTGGGCTGGATCCTGTACGGAATTTGTGTATGGGAATTTCAGTCGGATGCCGCATTATTTCCGTTACCCTCTGCTACTGCTACGTGTGTTCAGAGACTTAATCGTTCATTTTTTTGTCTTGAAGGTGTAGCCGCGGAAAAGAATATGGTCGCTAATGAGTTACGCGTAAGGGATATCTCAGGTATGTGGTCCTGGGATAATATAGCTAATTTTTTGGTAGACAGCGGAAAATTAACTGGTTCAAGAAGAGATTGGCACCTGGGTATAAATGAAAGTCTCACGTGGCCACTGAGTATGGGGTGGATAGAGGGGTAACAGAGGAATGGAATAGGTGTACTCTACTTTCCTGAACTAGCTCACTTGCACATTACCAGTGGTGTAGCTATTTTCCCAACACCTTTCCGGAATACCCATGCTACCAAAACACGCTATATTCTTAAGAAAACGGATTCCCAATTGGATCAAGCCACCCATCCTGTATCAGATATCTTGTATTTTTGGAAGAAAGGTGTTGAGTTGACATTGATGTGACGGAATTGGCAACCATGGACGCTCGTAACAACAGTAGAAGTTGGCACGGCTCCTGGGGCTGACCAGACCAACTTTCTATACACTCGGTACCTGCTATTCAGAACGCCGCCTTGCACAATGTTCTTCCTCACTTCTCACTACAAACAGCCGAGACATGATCCCTCCATGTTGGGACTGTCTATCGTATTATATAGGTGGGTATCAACCGCCACCCAGGCATCCCTCACTTCCCAGCGCCCAACTCCCCCTCACAGTATTGCGGGGAGGCTGACAAGAAAACGCCACCCGACAAAGAGAAAAATTGGGGTAAAAAACAGGAGTAGCCGCCGAGCGTGCAGTGAAAAGGCGGGGAGCGAAAATGTATAAATACGGGCGGTTCTTCTCCTGAGGGGGATTGGAAGGTAGTGGCAGGAGGTAGTTGGTTGTCTGGTAAAGGGGTTTTCATCCAAGACCCAGGGTCAGATACAGAAAAGAGTGAAAAGTTTATCTTCAGCCACAAGAGAGTCACTTACAAGAGATGCTCATCATCGATGGAAATAATACGAATATATATAATAGAGGAAACGAAGGTTTAGTACTCTTTAGTATCTTGACTTTCGTCCGTCTCTCGGCTCTCAGCAGTACCTATATATCTAAATTATTCTCTTCGATCACGGGCATATCTTGTGCGTGATCCTCGCGCGGCTGCTGAAATTTCTTCGGTCGTTTCTCATATATTTGCATTTTTTCAACACTCCCAAACGTCTGTCGCACGGCTGCTGGCCATGTTGTACCCCGGTGAGCTCTCGTGGTCGCACATTTCTGGGACGGGAAGGAGCATGTTGTGTTCATCCTCTACAAATAAGAAAATATCCATAAGCAGACAACCTGGGCTCATATATGAGTCAGTGTCACAGTATATAAATGTACTTCACTGTATACAAGTCTTAAGAGTACAACGTGTAATGTCTGATAATTCTTTGACATCAAAGCATATACAATTATTCTTCAGTAATACGCTTGCATTGTCATTCACAGTAGTTTCAACTGTTTTTTCAAATACCTGGTCTACGCCTATGAGCAGTATACAACCCAGCTGAGAAACTCCGTAGAAGTGTGTCCCACAGAATATTTTTTTGTGAACACTTTCAGTTATTTTGCGAGCATTGTTACACAGAACTGTAATGTGTCGTGTAACTCCGGCGATCAGCCGACAACGCCCTGCGGCCCCGTCTCCGCGCCGCTTTGTGGCCCAGCCGCGCGTCGCGCATGACACAATACGCGAAATATAAATGCAAGACGTCATGCCAACCCCACATAATACTCCACAACAACGCCCCACCAAACTGCCCCTCCTCCAAACTATAATGATCCTGCAAGCACCCCACGGTAATACTACAACGGCACCTGACCGCCCCCCAGCCGCTCTCCCTGCTTTCCACCCCACTTTTTCCACCCTGCTAACAACACCCCCACGCCCCAGCCGCACTCGCACCCTGCGTAGTGGCCATCGACGCTCCACGTGGCCGGGAACATCAAAGAAGATGCCCGACACACCCCCGGTGAGCATGCCAAGTTAGACACAGCCTGTGGGCTATCCCGCGGAGCCACGAGCAGCACCCCCGTCCTTTCCTGGTCCGAAAGACGGCGGTGTTGCTCTTGGACTCTGGGGAAAGTAAGCCCCACAGCCTGCCGAGGCTTGAGCAACGGTAGCCTATAAGGAACTCGATGACCCCGCAGAGGTGATTTTTGTGCGTCTGTGACTGGGGATGTTGCTGGAATGGTAGGAAAGGTAAGGTGTACTGACAGCTTGACGGCGACGGGGCCCCTCGGGTGCCAGACTGATTTTACCTGGGGAACTGAACTAGGGTCCTGTAGTTTGATAGGATCGGGACGTTACCAGGAGAGTACGAAAACGTGTCTCTCCACTTTGCTGAAAATACTAACAAACGACCTGCAGTGCTGGCTGGGGGTCCACTGGTGCTGCGCTGGTTTCCCAGTGCTCCCATATCCAAGGTTAAACGGTTACAATGCTCCGAGATTGAACGGTTACAATACTCCATGTTATAAGCTTCCCAATTTCTGATTATACTAACAAACGGCCTACAGTGCTGGCTGTGGTCCACGGGTACTGCGCCAGTTTCCTGGCGCGCCCAATTCCCAGATTGAATGGTTCCAATACTCCAAAGTTGGATGGTTACAATGGTCCAAATTTGAATGATTCCAATACTCCAAGGTTGAACGGTCACAAAACTCCAGGGTTGAACAGCCACAAAACTCCATGTCAAGAAATTCCCAATCTCTGGTTGTACCAATAAATGACTAACAGTGCTGACTGAGAGTCTACGAGCGCGCACTGAGGTCCTGGAGCTGCGCTGGAATTCCCAGGGGTACTACCCCAGGTCCTGTGGCCTCCAAGATTGAATGGCTACGATGGTCCATATTATAAACTCTCCCATTCCAAACGATGCTAGAAGCGACATCCGGTGCCGGCTGGGTGTCTAAGAATATTGCACTCATACCCTGGCGCGCCATTTCCGAGTTTATATGGTTTCTGTGCTCCAAGCGATGAACTCCCCCATTCCAAGTGATGAGCTCCCCCATTCCAAATGATACTATGATCCACATCTGGTGCTGGCTAGAGGTCCATCGGTGCTGCACTGAAGTCCTAACCAGCCTACTTCCAAAATTGAACGGCTAAAATCCTTTACGCTACAGACTTCCCCATTTCTGGTGATATTAACGGCAACCTACTGTGCTGGCTAGTGTTCTACCACTACTGGTCAGATGACTCCCCGTGCTGGCAGGGGTTCTACTACTACTGGTCAGAGGACTACCATTGCTGGTCGGAGGACTACCGGTGCTGGCCGGGGTTCTGCTATTGGTGGTCAAAGGACTACCGGTGCCGGCTGGGGTTCTACCATCGCTGGTCAGAGGATTACTGCTGCTGGTCAGGTTACTACCGGTGCTGGTCTGGGGTCTACCGGTGTTGGCTGGCGTCTACCATTGTTGGTCAGGGACTTCCGGTGCTTGCCAGGATTCTACTACTGCTAGTCAGAGGTCAACTACTGCTGGTTAGAGGTCTACCATTAGTGATCAGAGGATTTCTGGTGCTGGTCAGAGGTCTACCGATGTTTGCCAGAGGTCTACTGGTGCTAGTCGGAAGTCTATCGGTGCTGATCAGAAGCCTTCCGGTGCTGGCCGGCGGTCCAAGAAAGTTAGTCGGAGTTTACTGGAGTCTACTATTGTTGGCCAGAGGTCTACCGTTGCTGGCTGGGGTTCCACTAATGCTAGTCAGAGATCTACTACTGCTGGCCAGAGTTCTACTGCTGCTGGCCGGGAGTCGGCGAATGCTAGCCGGGGCCTGCTGGGGTCTACTGGTGCTAGTCAAGGTTCACTGCTGCTCGCCAGAGGTCTACCGTTGCTGGTCAAAGGACTGCCGATGCTGGTCGGGGGTTCTCCTACTGCTGGTTAGAGGTCAACTGATGCTAGCCGACGGTCCACCAATACTAGCTGGGGTCTACTGAGTTCTATTGCTTCTATTCAGAGGTCTACTGGAGCTGGTCAGCGGTCTTCCGGTGCTGCCTGAGGTTCTATTGCTGCTGACCAGGGTTACGGTGATGCTAGTCTGAGGTTTACTGGTGTTGGTCAGATATGTACCGGTGCTGGCCGGGGGTCCACAAATGCTAGCCGGGGTCTACTAAGGTCTATTGGTGATGGCCATGATCTACTGGGGTCTACCGGTCCCGACCGGGGTTCTACTTCTGCTGGCCAGAGGCCTACCGGTGCTGCCCGAGGTCTACCGGTGCTCGTCAAAGGCCTATTTCTGCTGGTCGGGATCCATTGAATGCTGGTTGGTGATCCACGAAAGGTGGTTGTGAGTCCCCAGGTGCTGGCCGGGGGTCCGCTAATGTTGTCTGGAGGTCTAAGGTTCTGACTGGAGGTCTGAGGTGCTGACTAAAGGTCTAAGGTGCTGACTACAGGTCTAGGGTGCTGCGCTGAATTCATGGAGCCCTCATTTCCAAGGTTGAATGAACCCCACGCCCAAATTAATAGGCTCTCTCATTTCTGTTGACACTAGAAGCGGCCTATGGTGAAGTACTGGGGGTCCACGGAGGTTGCGCTGATACCCTGGCACCCCCATTTCCAAGATTGAATGGCTACATTGTTCGTGGCTATAAACTCCTCCAATTCCAGTGATATCAGCAGCGACCTGAGGTGCTGAGCAGAGATCTAAGAGTTCTGTCTGGGGGCCTACAGGTGCCGCGCCCACTTTCTGATGCGTCCAGTTCCGATTTTCCAATATTGAACGGTTACAATGATCCAAGTTACAGACTCCCCCATTTCTGGTGATACTAGCAGCAACCTGGTGTACTTGTCGGGGTCTACGGCCGTTGTTCTGATTTCCCATCAACACACTAATTTCCGGCAGCTCTCATTTCCAAGATTGAACGGTTACACTGCTCCAAGTTCTAAGTTCCTCCCTTTTTGGTGATATGGACTGCAACCTCCGGTGGTTCCCACTAGCCTACAGGTGCCACGCTGATTTCTCACGGCCACAATGATTTTCTGGGACTCCCATTTCCAAAATTGAACTGTTAAAATGCTCCAAGTTGCAAACTCCCCCATTTCTGGTGATATCAACAGCGACCTGCGGTGCTGGCCGCCAGTCTACAAGCACTACTCTGATTCCCAAGGTCCGATGCCAGGGTTCTGCTGCCTCGAAAATTGCTCCATCACTACCACAGGTCGACAGGAAGCGGACACCAACATTGCAGAAAGAACCCTCGCAGCAACCCGCGGTGCTGACCGTTGGTCTCCGCGCGCGGCGCTACTTCCCAACTACCACACGGCACTCCCCAGGCACAAGGACAGCGGTACACTGCACTCCCCAGTACCACCGGCACCCCCAGCACACTGCCCGCTGGACCGTGGTTCCCCAGCGGCCAGCCAGGCCCCATCGCCGTGGCTGTCAGAGTCACGTGCCTCCGCGCCAGGCCGTCGCCATCCAAGGTGACCAAACTTGCATCAGCCCCCATGGAGTCCCTGTCGCACCTAGAGCCTCACAGACCACTCAGCAGCATCCATGGTGTATCTATGTACATGTCTATATACTTTATACACCCTATGTACATTATATAAGCCGGTGGGCCCTCCCACCTCCGGAAAACCAGGGGAATCCCCGTCAAAATTATTTTTGTGGCAGCTCTTCGGATGGCTCATATGATCGCAGGAGGCATGCTAACGTTCTGGCAAATGTGCCACCTGAAACTACAAGACCCGATTGACCCTCTGGCACTGTTCAGGGACCATTCTGGTTCCCATTATTGTACATGATTTGAGGTCCCCGGCGGTCAACCTTGGGCCCATCACCACCAGGCGAGGCGCTTATTGGCCTGTCCGCGCGCGCGGCCTAACAATTTATTTTCCCCTACGCCAATTTCTGTGCCGCACAAAGCACTCCGCCCTACGGCCTCTTCACACCGCCCGCATATTAGCCGACGTGCCAGTTTCTCAGCAAATTTCTGTGGCAACCATCGCTCGATGCAGCAGGTTCGTCTTCCACCGCTCATCGTTCTGCGGCAGTTTCAGAGCCCTGTGCATTAGCCGCCGTGTCCAGGTCCCTGCGCTTCCGTCTGAGACGCCCCTCACGGCCGTCCGCCGTGACAACGCCCTCTAGCCGCCCATGTCCTTGCCAACCCCATAATATCTAAGTATTGTACTTTCACTTTCAGTTTAGATTGTGAAGATTTGTTTTTGATTCTAGGAAGCATCGAGTTCCTCCTTTTGCTCCCGTGGTTTAATACAGCGCAGTTCAGAGAATATCCTTTACTGGCACTAAAGGTAAAATCAAAACAGTTGCTCAGATATGACGACCATATCTGTTGGCTTTTCTATTCAACAAAATATACTTAATCTAAGTAGACGAGGTCACGGATTGCGCAGATAATTTGTAGTTACTGACAAGCGGGATCCATGGATACCGGGTCAGACATTACGAGTGTGTGGGTAAATACCTTTCTTTGTGTAAATATAATAAATTCATAAACTATAATTCTTTCTATTTCATCATCCCTTCCGTAGGAATAGTGAACTCGGTAGTTTCTTTTATACACTTGCACACATTGTCACCTTCATGCCTCTCAGGAATAGCGTACGATGATTTGTCCTTGAATCTCGGATTCTCATTGGTTGGATCACAGTAGAATATATATGTGTGTTTATTACTATTACGTTTTATACGCGTGCAGTGACTTCATCTGCTTAAATTAAGCTATATGTCTCCTTAATAAAAATCCAACAGAAATATTCTCCGCTTGTAAACCATGTATTACTTGGTTTCACACTCGGGTGAAGTCTGTGTTTATCATTACATACCCTTCTTTGTGTACAACGCTCTCATCCACTTAAATTGCACTATATGTCCGTGAAGTAGTATTTCCATTATAATCACCTCTCTTGTGGTAAATATCTGTGTTGGTCAGACACGCATGATTATAATTGATGGGCGGGTTCTCGTTTCTCCTCTCCTTTTTTAAACGCACCCTCAGCTAACTTAATGTTTTAAGTAATTGTAGGTAAAATCCACGGAGGAACCACAACTGACAGATCGACACATATAACGTGAAGCTCCCTTACATAATTATGGAGAAGGCAAATAGGATCAAGAGAATGTTTGTTCTTGTCTTTCCTGCAGAATTGCTGTCCTCGGGGGAGTAAAGTGCGGGGGTTGAGCCCGGTAAAGTTGTGATGGCTGTGTATGCGGAGGCTTGGACGGGATATATAGGTTCAGTGTTATCTGAACCTGTACTTGGAGTGGAACTAGCTGCATGAGCGATTGTGCTGGCCTGGTTTGCGGTTTCTTGTGCTCCGTTGGCCTGGGCGCTAGCGGTGGCTGCCCCGTTTGCACCGATGTGGCTGGTTGTAGTGGCAGCAATACTGGTATTGCAGACTACACTTTTGTTCGTTGCAGCGCTGCCAACATTGTTTGTAGCCTTAGTCGCGGCGTTGTTAGTGGCAGTGCTGGCATCATTTGTAGCATCAATTGCAACGCCGTTAGAGTGTCCGTCTCCGGCATCCTGTCCATTGCCCTGTCCATTACCATGCCCGTTACCTTCCCCAGCACAGGTGCTGCAGACAGTAGCAGTGGTAGTGGAAAAGTCAGTCGTAGTAGTAGTTTCGTTGTTGTTTCCTGCTGGTGTAGTGATGGTCCCATGAGCACTGCCCGGAGTGTTGATTGTGTGATCGGTAGAGCTGGAAGTCCTGTGGGTATCTTGGTCAATATCACTTGAGACTGTTGAACTTTCAAGATCGGTGGAGATGGCAGTGTCGGATTTGGTGACCGGGGTAGACGATGGGAACGAGACAAAGGAACTAAACCAGCTGGGAAGGAAGGAACTGTTCCAGGTGGTGACGGTTGAAGATTCAGCGGTGGTGGTGGAAGATTCAATAGTAACAGTTGAGGATGTACCTGTGGCAGTCGAAGATTCAGCACTGACCGTTGAGGATGTTCCCGTAACAGTTGAGGATGCAGAGGTGACGGTTTCCTCGCTTGAAACTGCGGTGGAGGATTCAACTTCTTCTATGGAGGAACTCATAGATGATTCCGGTTGAGAAGTGGACGATATGTCGACTGAAGACTGTGCAGATGTGACTGTTGAGGTCAGGGATATGTCGCTTGACGTCAGGTCTGGAACATCCGAGGACAGTGGAGCCTCACTGGAGACATCTGATGTCAGTGGTGCTTCACTTGACACATCAGAAATGACTGGAACCTCACTCGACACATCGGAGGTTAATGGAATCTCAGAGGTTGAGGATTCTACGATAGAAGATGACGCAGTGGTTGGGGTAACAACATAGTAAATCGTCTCCAAAGTGGTAGTGGTAGTCATGTCAATCGTGACAACCGTGCTGGAATATGTCGACGTGGAGTCAAGCGTCCAACCAGAGTAGTCTCTCGAGGTAGTGTGGACGTTGTCACAATCTAGGCCAGGAAACCCAGCAAAATCACCGAAGTCACTGGTTGTCTCACCATCGGGTGTGGTCGTGCTAAACTTAAACTTAGCATCCCCTGAAAGATTCATGTAGTAAATATCTACAAGGTACCACACTCCTTCTTTCATAGATACAGTAATCGTATTATTATTGTAGTTTGAATCAGTAGGAACACTCCAGAGCAATCTTGAACCAGCGGTGAGAACATTTCCACCATTGTCATCGTTTAAATTACCACAGCAGTAAGGTGACGAGTCAGTATAGATAAAAGCAAAAGCACCGTCCGCTGCTTCCATCGTGAATGTGTAGTCGCCGCCTGCGTTGGGTCTAAAGTAAGTTGCTGCATTCATAGTAAAATTAGTTGTGGTTATAGACTCCCCAAAAAGAGTGCCTGTCTGCACAGTTTCATCATCATCGGCAGATATATCAAAAGCCAGAGTAGCAACATCAGTGATTTTAGCAAGTTGTACGATATTTTTGTCATTTGGGGTGAACCTCTTTAAACGAGTGACTATTTCACTTTTATCTGTGGAGAAGTCAGTAGTGTAAAGGACCACTTGCCATTTAAACGCCTCCGTACTCTCATAAAATATCATCTGACAGGTGTCAATCGATTCCCAGCCAAACGCAAGGGCGGAAAATAATATTAATAGGAAATATGATAAGAAATGGCGATGTTCAAATATCATTTTGTCTGAAAATAGAGCGTTCGATGAGGTGCTGTTATTATGTTAGTTATGAAAACGAGTGGAATGAAGCAATGAAAAGTAATTTAAAATGGAAGAATATAACAGCCCTGAAATGCCAGATACATTGAGACAACACAATACTCCTTTCCTTGACATTGAACCCTCATTTATTTGCATGTGTGCGTAAAGAGTTGTCTCGAGGATCGGTCGTCTCTGGAAGATCGTTTACCCGAAATAACTTTCAGAGGACGAACAAACAGTGGACATAGCTACCAAAATTTGAACAGGATCCTTTTCGTTTAACGGTGCAGACCCCACCCTGTAATAGTGGAAAAACACCAGCCTCCAATAGAAAGCATTAAATTGCAGTAGCTACCCCTAGGACTTGCGCATGTTAGCATTTTACAAGGGGGATTATAGGCGTGAACAGTCCCCAGTTCCGTGGGGGTTTACCGAAACATCTCTCTTCCTGCGGCTCAGTCACTATGATCGAATTGCGCAGCATGCCCTGTCGCTTCCTCGCGTGGCCCAAAAGGGAGCTTAGTCGAATATGTCCTGCGGGAATTTCTGTGGGATTTTCCTTTACCAAGCGAAACAACATTAATTCAGAAAAAAACATTTGCATGGCTGGGTAAGGGATGGATCTTGCTCACAGACGACGCCAGGGCAGATTGCAACCTGCATTCCCAGGATCTGCAATTAACCTGAGGAGTGGGCTGTAGTTTCCCTTATCAGGGAGTGCGAGTTGTGAGTGTGGCTCTATGTAGCGTTCCGCAGAATACCTACATGGAACCATGGGTTTCGTATCGGTGATCCTGTGCAAAAAAAAGCTGCAGGTTATTCTACAAATACTGGTATTATTGATATATGCGGCTCTTTTGTGGTAAGACTTGCGTCCTACAAGGTTTTCTATAGTGTTGTTGGGAGATGGTTTCCTGACGAAACGAGTAACAAGGGGCCAATGTCCTTTTTCTGTGTCTATTTTCACAGCTGAATCGAGAACTTGCTAAATATTCTTACTATTTTCCCGCAGCAATCACTAAATAGTCGCACATGTTTCTACGTGACTATGGATTGGCATTAACAGCCCCCTGAAAATATGGAATGGAAGACCAAGTGTGCTGACCTCAGTCGGTAGTTGAGTCCCGATTTAGTGCGAGTTGAACAGAGTCAGTTATGATATCGGTTGTGAAGTTGGTGTATGCTAATGTCGATGTGGTAGTTTCTTGTGGTCCTATGTGCATATATACTTCTCATATCATAATCTGGTGAAGATAAGAAGAGGCTGTTTGGTGTTGAAAGATTTACCAGGAAAATCATATGAGCGCACGTGACAAACCGAGCTGACTCTTTCACTGTTTGAAGGGGAATATAATAAAAGTATCTGATTGCCTGGAGTGTCGAGATTTATTTTATGAAGGCCCTTGAGTGGGTCCAAATGCTCAAGATTTTCAGGATTTTCGAACCTCTTCGATGTTAGGAAATGGAACTTGGAATAGTAGTATCTCACGCGACTTACTAGTAGTATAAATGGTTAAATATTTATATTCGCGGAATCTAAATCAATAGAAGCATTGGGAGGAGTATAGAAATGGCTTTGATACACAGCCTGCTTCCCCAATTAACAGTTTCTACGGCATAAACAGAAACTACTGGACTGTTGCTAGAACCGCTGATAACCATGGTAGCGCTATCTGAAGAAACAGCCTGTGTCACATCTGGTACGATAGGCAAGGCCGATTCAGTAAATGATTTTGTATTGACTGGACCATAATTACCCTTACCATCTCCATTAACTTTATCATTACTCTCTCCATATTTGCCGGTGGGTGTGTTCAAGGGATGAGTGACTTCATTAGCCTTACTAACACGGTTGTTGTTGGTACTTGAAGTATAGGTTTTGATCACTGCAAAACTGGTTTCCCCACTTAGAAGAGAATGCAGGTTTGAAGTGCTTGTTTTCAAATCATCTTCAGTTGAAAGGTTTGTAAACTCGGTGTTGGTGTGTGTCACAGAAGTATATTCATCACCCACATCGGTTGTATGAGCCCTACGGGTTGTAAAACTGCCATCGATATTACTACTGGTGGTAAAGTCTCCAGTGGTCAAACTTGAACTGTTTCCAAAGAACATTGTATCAGCCAGAGATGATGTGACGTTTATCGAAGATGCTCTTTCTGAAACTGATCTCGTTTTACTAGTTGTCAGTACCTGATTGCTTGTCTGTGTTACACTTATAGAACTGTCAGCTGAGGTGAGATCTGTAGATTTCTCATGAGACCTACTAATAGCATCCTCGGTATTCGTGGAAGGAGAGGAAGGTGATTCTAAAGTGGCGGATCTCGAGTTCGCTGAGGAGGACCAAACACCTTGAGTGGAGGAAACCTTTGATGAAGAATGATATTCTTTTCTCGTTCGATATTCCGATAGATTTGATGTCTCCCCATTAAACGATGAGGCAGAAGTTAGGGTTGACACCTCAGCTGGCAAACTCGAGACGGCCACACTCCCACTTGAGTTCTCCTCATCAAATGATGAGGCAGTAGTCGAGGTTGACATATCCTCTGACAAGCTAGATGTGGGGACATTCCCACTTGATATCTCCTCATTACTTGACGAGGAAGCAATCAATGTTGATAAACCATCTGACGAACTTGAGGTGTGTATGTTCCCACTTGATAGTGAAGACGTGATAAAAGATGTATCTAGACTGGTCAACGAGACGTCACTTTCTGTTATGGAAGATGATATGATATTTGAGGAGGAAGTTTCCGTGACTGAAAGTTCCTCCGTCTTTGGAGTTACCACGTAGTACACTGTTTCCAGCGTAGTAGTAGTAGTCTGGTCAATTGTAAAAACGGTACTGGCGTACGTAGACGTGGAATCAAGTGACCAAGTAGAATACTTCGTGGAAGTGGTATGAACGTTATCGCAATCAGCTACATTCAGTTGACCTACAAAACCCGTGAGGTCTGATATAGTCTCGCCTGAAGGTGTAGTCACTGAAAGTGCGAACTTAGCATCACCAGAAAGGTTTATGTAGTTGAATTCAATACCATATTGGCGACCTGCTATCATATTTACAGTGATAGTGTTATTACTATGATCTGGGTCGCTTGGTATTTCGTAAGAATACTCAATGCCAGCATGGAATATGTCATCAGCATTTGGATCATTTCTATTTGAGCAACAAAACCGAGATACATCTTTGAATATGTATAACATAGCAGCATCTGAGGCCTGTACTTTAAATGTGTAGTTGCCATTCTCCATCG
Organism: Maudiozyma humilis; assembly: GCA_037102785.1. Lineage (NCBI taxonomy): Eukaryota > Fungi > Ascomycota > Saccharomycetes > Saccharomycetales > Saccharomycetaceae > Maudiozyma > Maudiozyma humilis. The sequence goes on along the minus strand of BTGD01000022.1, from coordinate 4,405 downwards.
CTTCGAAGAATGTTTCGCCAACTACAATGGAATTGGTTGTATTTGCAGGCATTCCAAATATAGTGCCCAGCTGTGGGGCATCATTGCTCGCAGCAGGTATATCAATTGTTATGTCAGTTATACCAGTTGTATGGGAAGGATTGGAATATTTATATATTCCATTGGAAATAGATACTAAGAAACTGTACAAACCACTTTTGTCAGTTGAAAATTCGATAGGGCATACGTATGTTGTCCATCCGGCTTCTTTATCTGACTCCAGATATGCCAACTGGCATGTATCTGCTGTCTCCCACGTGCTTGCGAAGCGCATATAAAATAGTAGCAAAAAGAGAAATTCTTTGAAAGAGATTGGCATACTTATTTGAAAGTGACGTTAGTTGTCTTTATTGTTTGGTGGACAATTGCAAAACCACCTTCTAGTGAACGTACTAATCGGTAGATGAAAAACACACTTATATATAGAACAGTTTGATTTATCTCTGAAAGTTTGCCAATTTATACCTTGTGTTATTAAACTTTAAAGTGGCTGCAACTCACATCGATTTAACAAAGGGGGTTCGAATATCTGTTCTGGGTAATTGGTCATCCCACGCCGGAAATAGCATTAGTTCTCATCCTCAGAGCACACACACTAAGCAATAGTGCAGTACTCTTACGAAAGACGATTTTAGAAGGATCACACCTCCCAAGATTCCAAATTTGGTAGTATCGGTGAATATTTTCCAACAGGGAGTAAGACAGGTAGGTTAGCTGCTGAAGAACCGTGTATAATGTGTCCTTCCTTTCCTGTGGAAGATCATTGGAGATCTTCTGCGAAATTTAACTGTTTCCCTTTTGGGATTGGGAGAAAATGTGCTGTTTCCTTTTTGGGATCGTGCGAGCGTTTCTCTCGGCGACGGAGGAGCGCAGGAGCACAAGAGCAGTGCTGACACTGCTGGCCCTCCTGGCGACTCTGAGTCCTGAGAGTCCCGCCAAAATCTGGCGTGGGGGTGCGCATAATGTGCCGTAGGTATGGGATTGCCTTTTCAGATTTCCTCTCGAGACGACCCGAATTGGTAAGACATAGCTGCCGGTAGATTCTGGGAGTGCTACGGGAGGGATGGGGATGAATAAATACTGTTTAGATTAGTAGGTAGCCTCGTTATAATACATGCAAGGGTGACTGGATTGGGCACGGTGTGCTCTGTTTATATAGACGAGTCTGTAGTGTAGTGTCAGCCTCCGGATATTAGACGGGTTCCGTGAGGTAGAAGACGCATAATTACACACAAGCTAATACAAAAGGAATTTCGTATTTGATCCTACACAAACCAGCGGGGATATGTATATGGTTATACTTTCTCTGTATATAACTTTTTGCGACTAATATTCAGTAGCACTTTTAAGTTAACCGATTGTCATGAGAATCATAAATGTGTATAGGTGCGGTCTGGTCCCAGAGTTAGCTACCCCTGGAAAATATGAGGACGCTGTGTATGTAGGGTTGCTGTACTAGCAATTACGCTCGTGGTTTGAGATGACAATTCTTGTACCAGTACTGTGAAATCGTTCCAAAGAACCCAGAAGAAGTCTGGGAATGGTCTTGGTGTTACCGTTATTATTTACTCACCCATTTCAATCGACCGATACACTGCGATGACCAATCAGCCCATCAAATGAAGTTGATACGGAAACAGCTACTCTAGATGTCCTTGTGGCTGTAAGACAGCTCTGGGTTCCTGTCCCGTTTTGTTCTAAACTTCTTCAATTGTATAGTTTGAGTACGGCTGGCAAAGTAAATTTCCGTAGAGCTCGCTAAGCACTTGGCTCATTCAAATTGTGGCTCATTTATTTGATGTCTAATGACATGGTTGTCTGTAGCATGAGCGCCAGTTACCGCCAGCATAAACGTCGGTCACGTGCATGTCACGTGCATGACATGCGGTCACTCTGTACGATGTGGATATCAAAATCACCATGTACGATTTTGATTCAATATCATTTTGAACGATGAAGATGGAACTCCCACATCTGGTGGGCGTGGCGAGGACCTGGCACCTAGCTGAAGTTGGAATGCATTTTGACCTCTATTACAACTCTAATTATGGTCCGAGTTGGTCACAACTCCAGCGACTCTCCCAGCTACCTCCGCTATGCCCCAGGCACTGTCGATCGCCTCAGAAAACGCCGCACAATTCCCGAGAAGGAAAAAGGGGCGCCAGATTATGCGATATATATATATATATATATAAATAGCCAAGAGATGAGATGGGTGGTAAAACTCTGGTAGATTGAGAAGGAAAGGAATACACAAGGAGATACAGACGCCAGAATGAGCAGACTGGGCAAGCTGAACACATACAACTTTCCCCACGACAATAGCGAGGAGGTAGATCCCGATGACACGCGGAGCGTGCAGTCGGCGGCGGCGCCCAAGGAGGCACCTCGCCGTCACCACCGCCGGATGTCGTCGATCAACGAGTATAACGACCCATTTTCCAACGCAGAGATATACTACGGGCCCGAGACGGACCCCCGCAAGAGCCAGAGGGCGGCCGCTAGCGCCGCTGCGGCTGCGGCTGCGGCCATCCCACACAAACTCAACCGGATCCGCACCATGAGTGTGTTTGATAACAAGGCAACTGCGGCCGCAACGCGGCTAGCGCTCCTTGGTGAGACCCACCTTGTACGCCGCGGATCAGAGGACGACTCCTTCCTCAGCAGCAAGGGCAACCGTCGCTTCTTCATCGAGGACGTTGACGCGACTCTCGACGAGCTCCTCCACAACGAGGATACCGACAAGAACTACCAGATCACTGTTGAGGACAAGGGCCCCAAGGTCATCAAACTCGGTACTGCCAACTCCTTCGGTTACAATCACATCAACATCCGCGGAACATACATGCTCTCGAACCTGTTGCAGGAGCTCACCATCGCAAAGAGTTTCGGCAGACACCAGATCTTCCTCGACGAGGCGCGCCTCAACGAGGACCCCGTCAACAGACTCTCCAGACTCATCACCAACCAGTTCTGGAACAGTCTCACCAGGAAGGTAGACCTCTTCAACATTGGCGAGATGGCCAGCGACACAAAGATAGACACCCCGGAGGCAAAGAACCCCAGAGTGTACGTCCCCGCAGACAGACCCGAGCAGTACGAGTTCTACATCCAGGCCGCGCAGATGAACCCCTCCCTCAAGCTCGAGGTAGAGTACCTCCCAACCGCAATCACTCCGGAGTACGTAAAGTCCCTCAACAGGACCCCCGGCCTGCTCGCACTCGCAATGGAGGAGCACGTCAACCCTTCCACAGGTGAGCAGTCCCTCATCGGATACCCATACGCAGTCCCCGGTGGCCGTTTCAACGAGCTCTACGGCTGGGACTCATACATGATCGCACTGGGGCTCCTTGAGAGCAACAAGGTCGACATCGCAAAGGGAATGGTCGAGCACTTCATCTTCGAGATCAAGGAGTACGGAAAGATCCTCAACGCAAACAGAAGCTACTACCTCTGCAGATCGCAGCCTCCTTTCCTCACGGACATGGCCAACGTCGTGTTCAACCGCATCGGCGGCACAAGCAACCCAAGCGCCGTCAACTTCATCAAGCGCTCCTTCGTCGCGGCAATCAGAGAGTACAAGTCTGTCTGGACCGCAGAGCCAAGACTCGACCCGGAGACGGGCCTGTCCTGCTACCACCCGGACGGCCTCGGGATCCCACCAGAGACAGAGCCAGACCACTTCGACACAATCCTCCTGCCTTACACAAAGAAGTACAACTGCTCCTTCGAGGAGTTCAGAAAGATGTACAACGACGGCGAGGTCCACGAGCCCGAGCTCGACGAGTTCTTCCTCCACGACAGAGCTGTCAGGGAGTCGGGGCACGACACCACTTATAGATTCGAAGGTGTCTGCGCCTACCTCGCCACCATCGACCTCAACTCGCTCCTCTACAAGTACGAGGTCGACATCGCAGACGCTATCGAGAAGTACTTCGGCGACAAGTTCGTCGACCCAGACGACTACTCGGTGACAACCTCCGCTGACTGGCGCAAACTCGCCCAGCTCAGAAAGGAGAGAATCAACAAGTACATGTGGGACGAGGAGGCAGGATTCTACTTCGACTACAACGTCCACATCAAAAAGAGAACCTCATACGAGTCAGCAACTACTTTCTGGGCTCTCTGGGCCGGCCTGGCTTCTCCAGAACAGGCCGCGAGAATGGTAGAGGTAGCCCTGCCAAAACTCGAGATGCTCTGCGGCCTTGTATGCTGCACTGAAAAGTCAAGAGGACCCATCTCAATCAACAGACCAATCAGACAGTGGGACTACCCATTCGGATGGGCTCCCCACCAAATCCTCGCCTGGAAGGGACTCGACGACTACGGATTCACCGGCGACGCCGCAAGACTCGCATACCGCTGG
>BTGD01000021.1:0-17711 GCA_037102785.1 Maudiozyma humilis | reverse complement strand
GACGATGCCATCGAGATGCCCAGCGGGTCTGGCTCTCAGTCTGATAAGAATGCCCCAGCCCCTGTGCCGATGGGCTCCCAGACGGTCATAAGGGGAAACTCCATCCTCTCCATAGAGGCCCTCGACACAGTGGTGTAAGTGAGAGTATATCCTCATTCCATCTCACCCCAGCATTCTAATATACGTACATTTGTTCTATTCTTTCTCTACATCAATATACACTATCTTCTGCACATTTACATACGCACCTGCATCTCGACGCCGGCGCGCGAGTAGCCACACTTCTCGTAGAACCCTACGTTCTTCTCATCGCAGTCCAGGATCACCTTGTAGCACCCCAGGGACGCGCCCAGCGCGCTCAGGTGGTTGATGAGTACTTTACCTAGCTGCTTACCGCGGAAGTCAGGGTTCACAGCGATATCCTCGATGTGGCCCACCAGGCCGCCCGCGTGGATCAGCTTCTTCTCAACGAACACTGTGCCTACAGCGGCAACACGCCCCGTCGCAGACTCGATGATCACACTGGTGTTGTAGCTGCGCGCACCGTCAGTGCGACCAGGAAGTAATTGGGTGTCCCAGTATGCCAGGATATCGTCGAACTGCGACTGTGAGAGATCGCCCACAGTTGTGAGACCAGAGAGGGCGGTGGTGACGCCTGCGAAGTCGCGGGACTCGATACGGCGGATCTCAAATCCAGCGGGGGTAGAATTTGTTGCGTTAGTTGTCATTGTTTAGATTAGAGGGTAATTGTGTGTGTGGTGATTAATGCTAGCTACTTTCTCCTGAGGGTGTTGCTGGGTCCCTTCCTTTTATACAGATTTTTTTTTTACAAGTGATAGCGTCCCCTTGCCAACTTTTCGGTTCCTCATTTGCATCATCATCAGATATTAAAACCAAGATTACGTGTTATTTTGAAAGCAGAGATATTAAGCAGCACGCGTAGGTACCCAGGGTGACTAAAATTTGGGCAAGGTTGGGTGGTGTGATTACCGAACCATCGGCAGACACACAACCAGATCCCGCGCCGTGTCCTTATTCTAATTCGCACAAAACAAAAGAAAAAAACAGAAAGGGTGAGGGGATTGCTGATCATGTCTGTGAATATACTAGCCATTTACATATGACACCATATGTCATAGCGAATCGCAGAGAAAGCTGCTTACAAATGTATAATATCACGTGACGGGATCAAAAAATCAAAAAATAGATAGCCCTGTAGGGGGCTCGAACCCCTAACCTTGTGATTAAGAGTCACACGCGCTACCGATTGCGCCAACAAGGCTACTTGTTGTGAAAATTTGGGTCATTAAGTGGCTATGTGAATATCATAAAATTTCCTCTTGAAATTTGGAGTAAATTATTCTTTTATATTTATTAACCTACATTGGTTTTCTTAAAAAAATAATAATGTCATCGTTTTGGTTTATAGCAAATTATTAAGATTATAAGGATAAATAAACCAGTTATGTCGTTTCAGAGAAGACGTAGTGCATGAACACACAGAGTACAATTTTCTTTCATTTAATTATAGTGTCGAGTATATAAAGAATTACATCTTAAAATCTATAGCATGTATGTCAGTAGTAATGAAATGTACAATTAATTTAAGAAATTGAGCCTGGAAGTTGAATAAAAGTATTTTAAAAATAATTTTAGTATGCATATACGGCACTATATTTTACTTTAAACAGAAGTGGTAAAAATATATTATATATTTTAGGGAATATTACAACCAATGAAAATTACTTTGAATATGTCATTGAAGGAAATATTTTGAAATTGGTTCCAAGGCATATATACTTTGTAAGAAAAGCACTCCAAACTATGTTGAACATTTAAAATTCAAGAAGCTATCAAGTTACCGCTGCACACAAGGTATCGTTGATCATGTAAAAAGAATTGGCATTATACTTGAGTGATGATAAAGGCCTCATATTGTCACGACCCAATTTTTTTTATAAACTTTGTCAACGTCATAATATTATTTGTTGATCGTTTGTTTCAGAAATAAAAATACCATTCTTCCGAATTTCGTGACATTCCCAGTACAATTAACAAACGAGCATCGCAAATATACATCCCTATACAGGAGTTGAGCCAGCGCCACTTGTGCCTCTGTCTCCTATCATTTCATACCTCGTCGAATCTTGTAACTCCAGGAACTGCACCTCGTAGGAAGTGACTGAAAAATTTACAGCAAAGCCTGGCCGGACCTCATCGCAAACTCATCGCACCCCATTTTTGACAGACATATGCAGCTGAGTAATAGACAGGTATTGGCCGTGCGGTTGGTGTGTGACTCTTTGGTGTGGCTTTCCATCATACATAACACGTCCTACATTTGCATTTTTCGCATTGCAGTTCTTTTGTTAGAGGGACTTCAGAAATATTCTCATGTTTATACGAAGACTCATCAGCTCCAAGATGTCATCGCAAGCACTTTTTAACACAAAGATATTAAAGGTGAAGCCTGAGTCTATCAAGTTTTCGCCTACATCTGTTTTTGACGGATCGTTGCCCGTTATCTCAGATCCTGGAACGAAACAGGCCCTTCTAGAAGCTGCCCAAATAATCAGAGATACGGATGAGACGGTTGCATTTCCAACGGAGACGGTATATGGTCTAGGGGGTTCTTCCTTGAATGATCAGTCTGTGCGGAACATTTACAAGGCAAAGAACAGACCAAGCGACAATCCACTGATATCTCACATCTCGTCTATTGATCAACTAAACCGCAAGATATACTCCGAAACTGGTCTAGATTCATCGGATATTCTCAAAAACATACCACCATCATACCATAATCTAATCGAGAAACTATGGCCTGGACCTCTAACAATCCTATTGCCAGTTCCACCTTCCAATATACACACACTTTCGAAACTCACGACAGCTGACCAACCTACTTTCGCCGTTAGAATTCCATCTGATCCAGTTGCGAGAGCTCTTATCGCTCTGAGTGATACACCTATTGCTGCTCCATCAGCTAATGCTTCTACTAGACCTTCACCAACACTTGCTTCTCATGTTTACCACGATCTGCAGGGTAAGATTCCACTCATTCTCGACGGCGGTGCCTGCAAGGTTGGTGTAGAGAGCACGGTTGTTGATGGATTGTGTACTCCACCATTATTGCTAAGACCAGGTGGATTCACATATGAAGATATTGTCACCATCGGAGGACCATTTTGGAAGGATTGTAAGGTGGAAAACATGAAAACGATCAAGGCTAACGAAAAGGTGAGAACCCCTGGTATGAAATACAAGCATTACGCTCCTTCTGCAAAGGTCGTACTTCTCCAACCAACAAAGGATGATGATGCCCTTGAAAAGCAAAAAGCCTTTAGAGATATATTTAGAAGGGAGACTGTTGAAATACCGAATCTACAAAAAATTGCTGTTCTGACCACAAAATATCTTGATGGTATTTCACCTGCAGTATTGGATGACCGTAAGAAATACGAACTATTGGTCAAAACCTTGGGCCAAAATGGAGAAGAGATCCAGGCAAACCTATTTGCCGCTCTAAGAGAAGTTGATGAAGAGGACAAGGTTGATTTAATATTCGTTGAGGGTATTCCAGAGGAGGATGAAGGTCTGGCTGTCATGAACAGACTACGGAAGGCAGCAGCAAACAACTGTATAGATTTCTAAATTTCGTCATATAGCATAATATCAAACACTATCAAACTAATATAGATTCAGCACAAAAACTGAGTCTTGGTGCTAACATAGACACTATACGTAATGTTATTCTATTGTTCTTGGAATATATAATTTGAGTTCTTATATACTATTCGATGAGGGTGCATTTTAAAGACTAGAGAGAGCAGACAAAATATCAATTCTAATGTTGCATATTAGACCTGGTTTTCATATCTGCTCGCCTCCTCGTCATCTGATGGATACAGGCGTCTAACAACAAGCTTGCGAATTTCGTCAACTAGTAAAACAGTACTGCTAATACCCAAAAGCATTAGCAGATCCCATCCACTTAACCTTTCAGTCTTGAAGACATGTTGAAACAGGGGAACATATATGACACAAAGTTGGCCTATGAGCGAGAGACCGACCGCGAGATTGAACATGTTGTTGGAGAAGATACCAATGGTGAAAACTGACTTCGTAGCGTGTCTACATGCTAGTGCATTGAAAAGGTCAAAGAAAACAAAGCATGTGAATGTCATTGTAGTGTCCCTGGAGGTGATCTCACCTTCTGGCGATAATCCCCTGATGAAGATAAATGTCGTACCGATAATTATGCAAATTGCAGTCCCAATGAGTCTACCCAGAACAGCTTTGTTTAGTATTCTCTCTGTGCGGGATCTGGGTGGCTTCTTCATAACCTCGTGGTCGACAGCCTCCACACCCAGCGACTGTGCTGGTGGGCCATCCATCAAGATGTTGATCCACAGAATCTGCATTGGATTTAGTGGGTTGGGCAGTTTGAAAGCTGTCGACAAGGCAATTAATGACAACGCCGCGATCGAGGTGGAGAGCTGAAATGTGAGAAAGTTCTGAATGTTGTTGAAGATTCCTTTGCCTTCCTCCACTGCGGTTAGAATGGTGCTGAAATCATCGTCAGTGAGGATCATGTCGGATGCCTCCTTTGCCACATCAGTGCCTATAATACCCATGGATACGCCGATATCCGCGAGCTTTAACGCAGGTGCGTCGTTGACACCGTCACCGGTCATCGCAACAACATCACCCCTTTCCTTCAATGCATTGACGATGTTGAGCTTGTCCTCGGGCGTAGCGCGAGCAAAGATATTGACGTTCTTGATAACATTCGACAGCTGCTCGTTGCTCATTGTCTTCAACTTTTCGCCCGTCATGACGTTCAATTCGGTGTCTGTGACGGGTATGCCGATTTCCCTGGCGATGCTGATGGCTGTGTTTGGGGAATCACCTGTGATCATGATGATGTGCACGCCTCCTTGGAGCAGTTGCTCGATGGCAGGCTTGACGGTGGCGCGAGGTGGGTCACTCATGCCAATCAGGCCGGCGAAAGTGAGATTGCTTACATCACTTTCGGAAAATTGGTCGTTGTTGGTGGATTGATCATCTTCTATCCTTTGGGCGAAGGCGAGGACACGAAGACCATCGCAAGCCATTGTGTTGGCACACTCGATGATAGTGTCGCGGTCCGAATCGGTGAGATTGGTGAGTTTTCCAGACTCCGTGATGTAGCTGGTAGAGCGTTCAAGTATGACCTCGAATGCGCCCTTGACACAAACTCTTGTTTGGTGATCCTGGTCCGTAGTCAATCTCACCGCCATGAACTTTCTGCTGGAGTTGAACGGTATCTCGGCGACCTTGTTGTACTGCGCCCTGATATCGTGGAGGTCGAAGAAAGGCAGCTCCTCCAGGATCGCGACGTCGGTGGGATTTCCGAGGAACTTTGCATGGTCCTCTGAGAACACTGCGTTGTTGCACAATGTCCCGATCTGGAGCGTCTCGCGGACGTCGTCTGTGAGGTAGTTGCGGAGGTGGCCGTTGTTGGCCGTGCCGCTGCGCAGTTTCAGCACGTTCTCCTTGGACTTCATTGTGCCGAGGCACCACAGCTGGGCCGCCGTCATGTGGTTTTCTGTGAGGGTCCCTGTCTTATCCGTGCAAATCACGTTGACTGACCCCAGAGTCTCGACACTAGGTAGTCTGCGCACGATGGCCTTGCGCTTGGCCATGCGGAGCACGCCAAGGGCGAGTGTGACGGTGACGATGATGGGGAGACCCTCGGGGATGGCAGCCACTGCAAGCGAGACAGAAATCTGGAACATCTCCAGCCACGACCTGCCCTGGACGACGCCGATGAGGCAGATGAATCCGATCACCACGAAGCTGAAGAGGGAGAGCTCCTTTCCGAGCTTGTCCATGGCCAACTGCAGTGGTGTCTTTGGCTTCTCGACGCTGCTCATCATCTTGCAGACTGCGCCGAAGGAGGTGTCGCTGCCTGTGCTGACGACGATGCCGCGCCCGTGGCCCTCCTTGACGAGGGTACCCATGTACGCGATGGATGTCCTGGCGGATATCGGCACTACGGGCTGTGCTGGCACTGCCTGTGTGCCCTTGTGCACGGGCTCGGTCTCTCCCGTGAGACTTGACTCGTCAATGCAGAGGTCCACTGCCTGCGTGAGACGGATGTCGGCAGGCACCCTGTCACCGATACGGAAAGCGACGACATCTCCCGGGACGAGTGTGGAGGCGAGGACATGTGACTCCTTGCCACAGCGGACCAGGTGGCACTGTGCGGGGACGAGCTTGCTGAGCGCGGCGATTGACTGCTCGGACTTGTACTCCTGTATGAACCCGACAGCGACGACAAACACTATCGCCGCGGTGATGCTTATGGCGTCGGAGAAGTTGCCCATAATCGCGGAGACGACCGCGGACCCGATGAGGAGGAGAATAAGTCTGTCCTCGACGAAGCACTCTAGGAACTTTTTGAAGAGGGAGTCGTCGTCGTCATCATCGTCGCTGCCTATTTCGTTTGTGCCGTGGGTAGCCCTCCTCGCAGCGACCTCGTCAATGCTGGAGAGACCTGTGTCTCTGTTGGTGGCGAGTCTCTGCTCTGTCTCTTCTATTGACAGGGTGCAAAACTCCGCGGAGGCGGTGGTGTTAATTGCGAGTCCGGCGGGTGAGCCGGAAACGGAAACGGAACCGCCGGGAGCGGAGACGGAAGCGGAAGCGCCAGAAGCGGAAGCGGAAGTGAAAGCGGCGGAAGCAGCGGTAGTGCCCGCAGACACCGCTGTAGCTCCGTCGTCCATCTCTATTTCTTGCATCTGTGGCATATTGTAGTCTGCACCGGACAGCTTAGTGTACGGGTTCATCTCTATGCCTATGGCAGACATGGTGAACGCAGGAAAGAATACCTAGAAGTAGTAAACTGTATTTCAACACACCAAAACCGAACCTGCTTGTAAATGCGCCAGGGGAAGGAAGAAGGAAGCAAATCAGGCGAAACAACACGGAAGTGCAGAATTGTGCAGAATACCGGCCACTATATATGCAAAGGGAAACGCGTGATATGCGATATGCAAAGGAAAAACGCAATATGCAATATTCAAAGAGCAATATGCGTATACGCCACTATCTATCAGTTCCACACGTGGAGTACCTGGATACCTAATACAAGTACGCAACTACTCTGTTATCGCGGCAAGGCATGTATACTTTCATAGATACGGGATAGTGCACCCCACCCCATCCCGCAGCAGACAAAGAGAACAACGACACAAAACCCTTGCGGAGGTGGCGGTAGCAGCCGGAACCCTCTTGGCACAGCGTGAATGTGCCCAGGCATAATACTGTCTGCTTCCTCACCTCCAGCCTCCAGCCTCTGCCGCGCATTCCGGGTCACATCGCTGCCGCGCTGCATCGCTGCTATTCTCGTCGGGGCGGGCCGGCCCGTGCGGGCCCGTCTGTGTGCGGGGAGGCAAGGGGTAGCGCTGCTGAGCCTCGTTTTGTATGGCGCGCGGGTCCTGCGGCGGTGTCTGTGGCAGACCCCGGTGGCGCAATACTGTGCCCGGGGTGTGTGGGTGTGCGATGTGTCTGCGTTTCCGTTTCGCGCTGCTGCGCTGCTGCGGTGTTGCTTAGGTGAGAGCTTCGGCTGCGGTTTCCCGATGCGGTTAGCCGCCGAGGTGGGCGTGTCTGGGTGGTGGGTGCAGGGTGTGTGGGTGTGGTGATTGGTGTAGGGTGTGGGTGTGGTTCACATAGCCCTCTATCCCATCTTGTTCTGATATGTTTCTTGTTTAGTACGTATATAGTGTATGGTACAGGTGTATAGTGCATGTGTATAGTGCATGTGTGGTTCACGGCGTCTACTTTGGATCCACGTTGTAGCGTAGTCTGATACCCATGGCGGTCAGCTCGGAGTCCAGGTACTTCAGCACGAATGGGATGCCCACGGTCGTGGTGTCGTTACCGCCAACGAACTTGTTGCCCTGGCCGTCCTCCCAGATCTGCGAGTCGTCGATGTAAATGCTCTCCTCGCCTTCAGCCTGCTTCGAGAGCATCTTCTTGGCGTCGTCAAAGGTGACGGCACATCTGCGGCAGCACACGGTGGACTGGGCGCCGATGCGGGGCACGCTCTGCTGCGTTGTGAGGATCGAGCCACACTCGCGGCACACAGAGGTCTGCGTGTAGTCACTCGAGTTCAGCAGACGGTCCTGCAGCAGGAACGACGTACCGTGGCCGATCAGCGCGTCTCTCTCCATCTCACCGACACGGATACCACCGTGTCTCTTTCTGCCCTTCACCGGCTGCATCGTCAGACTGTTCACGGGACCAGTGGATCTCACCTGGAACTTGTCGTTAACCATGTGACGCAGTCTCTGGTAGTAAACAACACCGATGTAGATGTCCACGCGCAGCTCCTCACCTGTGGCACCGGAGTACATGGGCTCGTTGCCGTGGTAGTTGTAGCCAGCGGCCTTCAGCTGCTCGCCAAAGTAGTCAGCGGGAGTGTCCTCCTCGTTGAACATCCAGGGGGTGGCGTCCTGTGCGATACCGTGCAGCGCACCGGCCTTACCGGCAAGCGACTCCACGAACATACCGATGGTCATACGCGATGGGAACGCGTGGGGGTTGATGATGACGTCCGGCTGCATACCACTCTCACTGAATGGCATGTCGATGGTGGGCCACTTGCGCGAACACACACCCTTCTGTCCGTGTCTCGACGAGAACTTGTCACCGATCTGGGGCGTTCTACGGATACGGTACTTGATGCTCACCGTCTGCAGCTCCTGGAACTTGTTGGACTCGTCGCCGATGAGGTTCACTTCCTCGATGTAGCCAGGCTCGGAGGAGTGGTACGTCTTGATGCGGGTCTTGTTCAGGGTGTCGTCGAAGTACGCGCAGATTGGGTCACCTTCCTCAAGGTAGGTTCCGATGTGTGGCAGACCATCGTCGTCCAGCTTCTGCAGCCACTCCTTGGGCCACTCGTCGTCACCGAAGCCGAAGTGCTGGGTGATAGGGTCACCACGGTTGCGGCCCATCGAAAGGTCAACCTTCTCAACCTTGTACATGGAGCCGTACGCGAAACCACGCTCGTCAGCGGACTTGTTGATAATCATGGCATCGTCCATATCGTAACCGGTGTAGGAGATGACAGCAACGACCGCGTTCGTACCGTTGGGGAAGTTGTCCATGCCATAGTCGTCGTACAGGTTCGCCTTGACAATTGGGGTCTGACCACCTTGCAGTCGGTACAGCTTGTTGTCGGAACGGTTCACCAGAGCAACACCGGGAGTACCCATCGTCTGCTTACCCATCTGGCACTGGTACATGTTTCTGGGCGACTGGTTGAAGTCAGAATAAGGTGTCAGGTTGGCCAGGATGGACAGGATGTTGGTTGGGCTGAACTCAACGTGCGAGTGCACGTTGTTCTCGATCTCCTGTGGGGTCACAGCAACATTCATGTACACTTGCTCAAATGGGCCCACAATGTCCTCCTTGTCCAGTGGCAAGTAGCGCACTGGACGCATCATCCGCGAGCGGCCACCGAACAGGTACAGACCTGGGTACTGACCCTTGGTGGAGGGTGGGACGTAACCGATCTCCATGTCTAGTGGAAGACCAGCAGTCTTGCCCTCGACCTTCATGAAACGTAGGGTGTCAGCAATGATTCTGCCTTGCTCGTGGGAGACCCAACCGACGATCTTACCATCGATCTGCACACAGCAGAGAGATGGGCCAGCGGCGAAGGTGTGTGACGAGGGGGAGACACCCAGGGAGTACAGGATGGCTGGGACCTGGGACAGGTCAGACTCATCGGTGGAGATGCGGCACTTGTGTGCGAAATGGTTCAGCAGACCACATGGCGAACCATCGGGGGTGTGCACTGGGCACAGGAAACCCCACGACTCTGGCAGCAGCTTTCTGACGGTGGTGGTCTTCAGCTGGGCGAAGAAGGAACCTCTGTGCACCATTCTGAAGTGCGAGATGAAACGGTAGAAGTTAATCTTCTCGGCAACGACGGTGTAACCGGAGACCTGCTGCAAGTCCAGACCGGACTGCGAGACCAGGTTACCGGTGGACAGGAAGTACTGCAGCTTGGAGCCGATGTTCTCGTTGATTCTCATCAGGACACGGGACATGTACTTGCGGTCCTTGAAGTTGATGGCCATGCCGCGGTTGATGTCGGTTCTGATCTGCTGCTGGATACCCTGCAGGTACTCGTCGATCTTCTCCTTGATGATCATACCGTAGAGGAAACCACCTAGCAGGACCTCCTGGTGCTGGGTGGCATCGGGGTTGTCTGGGGAGCACTCGCCAGCAACCAGGGAGTACAGCTTTCTGATCATGAACAGGAGCATCTTGGACTTGTCGACGTTGCCCTGGGAGTTGTCGCCGTCGTGGCCGAGGTGGACCAGGACGATGCGGTTCAGGACCTCCTGGCCGACCTCGAAGTCGGACTTGTCGGGGGAGGCCTGGAAGACGAAGCGGAACTTGTCACCGAGGTACTGAAGAATCTGGGTGCGGTTGTGCAACGTTGGGTACTTGTTCTTGAAACCACGTAGCAGCAGTTCCAGACGATCAGTCAGGAAGGAGTTGCCGACGTCGGCACCGACGATACCGTCGAAGATCTCTCTGTCGTTGGTGTCGCAGAGAGCCTTGAGGATCATCACAACGGGAACCAGGTACTCGTTCTTTCTCCAGGAGAATCTGAAGGTGACCTGGCCGTCGTTCAGGTAGTGGAGGACGTTGGTCTGGGAGGTCTGGTCTGGTCTGACGGATCTCATCTGGATACCGTACTGGGTGTAGGCGGTACCTCTGTTGGTGAAACTTGGTCTGATGATGGCCATTGGGTGGTTTCTGCGCTGCACGATCAGCATTCTGATGAGCTTCTCGATACCGTTGATGATGAAGTAGCCACCCATCTCGTCGGACTCCTCCTTGTACTTGACGAGGTCGTATGGGGACATGTTGTTCAGGTGGCATCTGTTGGACTGCAGCATGACGGGAAGACCACCACAGTCTCTGACCTCGGTGAAGCTCTCCTCACCGTCGTTCACGGACCACTTCAGTTTGAGAAGCAGCTTACCCTTGTAGGAGCTGAGTCTCTGTCTGGCCTCAGTTGGGAAAACCTTGCGCTCTACGGCAGCGGAGACACCGTCGTTGGACATTGGCTTGGTGATGGAAACCTGCTCGACGCTGACGGAGAGCTTGTTGCCCAGGTACTTGCTGTTTATGTGGTCTGGGTCGGTGCTCTCTGGCTTACCGTCGAAGATGACCTTCTCACCGATGTCCTTGACACCGAGGTTCAGCAGACCGCCACCTAGACCCTCAGTCAGAGCGTTGAAGGAGCCGACATGTGGCTCAACTGCCTCAGCCAGCAGTGGGTAGGCTGATTTGTCCTTTGGCGGGTTGATGAACCTGTTCTCTCTCTCGAGCGTGCGGAAGTCAGCGGTTCTGGCGCCCATGGGGGGCTTGACGATATTTCCCATGACGAATAAATCCTTGCTTGTTCTTTTACTTGGATCTCTAGTATTGTAAGTAAACGAGCCAATTGAAAAGTATACTTAACCGTTTAACAATGAAGGAGTTTGAGATGAGGATTGGCGATGAGCAGAAAATTTTTTCTGTTTGTTAGTAATTTTTTTTCGCTGCGACAGTCCCTTCCTGGTTTTCTGAGGACCGCCGTCGGCTATGACAGAGCATCTTCAAAGCGCTAAAAATTGAGCTCGATGAGCAGTATATTGTGCCTAAAACATCATACTCGAGAGGGACAACTCCCTTGGCTTTAGTGATCTCCTAATGGTACCAAATAGTAGTGTGCAACCAATTAACTTGCTGAAATGTCGATGTATGTTTTGTTTTACAGAGAAGCTGTTCAGACTAGGAATGGTCGTTAGATATGTATTAAAGTAGTATTTTAACAGCTTGCAAGGACCTGGTGCATGAGGAGGTTGTACTCGACGGTGGAAACATTTGTGCAATCAGATTCTTGTTGTTGGGCTTTTCAATTATGTGCCAAATACGACATGTTCATTCATTTGTATCAGCAATATTTCCAAGTGTAGAAAGTCAACCAAATAGCGTTCTTTGGAAGTCTCAGACAACCTATTTTTCAGTCATAAAACCCTAGAGTGTATGGAAATTCAAATTAATCTTGGTCAAGTCATGAAAAACTATTGGAGTCCCCCTGAAATGCTAATTCAAACTAAATCCTTACTAGTTAAAATCGATCTACGAATCCGAACTTCCCTTCCTTGGTACCCCCCTCAAACCCTGAAACCCCCTGGAGATATCTGCCAATTGTAAATTATTAGCTTAATAATTTAATTAGTTCGAGAAGATCAAGTTGTTGGAAAAAAACTCTAATTCAAGATATATATGTTGTCACGTGACCTCCCTCCCCACTGTACGTCCCTTTTCTTAATTTCAGAAAATTCATAAATTAAAAGCGCAAGTGGTTTAGTGGTAAAATTCAACGTTGCCATCGTTGAGCCCCCGGTTCGATTCCGGGCTTGCGCATTTACTTTTTTCAATTTTATTTTTGATCATGTGATCATATAAGGGAAATAACTTGGGATGACTGCTTTAGTTGTTCTCTAGCCTGCCAATATAAGGGTGGATGAAAATCAGAGTTGTGGGTAAACCACCAGAATGAAATTTCTTCAATTCTGTAGAAACTAATACACCGTTGAATAACTAAATAAAGAACAAGATTGCAGCTTCTGGAGGATAAGATGCCTTACTAAATAATGTCAGACGACATCGATCGAATAATTAGAAGATTGTCAATAATTGCATGTATAGTGTGTTTTTTTCTCGATACTGCAAGTTTGTAGTTGTGGCTTTAATTGCATTTTACCATTCATTGCAAACACGGTTATGTAGAAAATGTATAATTGTCGGAGGCAAATTAGTAACGGTCGGTAAAAGAGGTAATGCAGGAATCGAAGTAATCCGCCTAGTCGCCAACGAGGAAACAATTTGTCGCTGGTAAACAAGCCGTAGAATAAAAAAGGGGTGAATGATTTTTAACTCCGGAAATGTTGCTGCGGATAATTACTAAGGTTCATACACAGCTGCTCAGACATTGCTGCACAACAGTACACCGTCCCGCGTAGTACGTGAATACAAACGTGGCTAACAGCTGACGACATCCATCGTCGAACGAGTTCGTAATCACGACACGACAATCCAATCATACTTAAAGGGAAGATTATTACAATTACTGTAATATATTTTCTGCTCTATATTTTTTTATACTTATATGTTTTAGATGGAAAGAAACCAGACGACTATACGTTGTAATTTCTTTCATCATTTTTAACAGAATGTCCAAAAAGCAACAGTATTAGTCTTTATTGCGGTTCTACTATGAGGTGGAAGTAAGGAATATATCGGTCTTTTTATTTATTAAAAAAAACAAGGAAGAATAATGACGATAGAGAGGAGAGGGAAGATATTACATAACTTGGAAAGCTCTCTCAACTAGGTTTTATGCCCTAACATATAAAGGTGTGAAAGCACAAGCTAGCAAATGTGACATGAAGAGCGATAATGAGTATCTATGGAATCGTGATGGTTAAGTGCAGAAGCCGACGCACAGAGATAAGGAGGAAGATAATTAACGCTGGGACGCTGCAAGCTGCATAAGTGAAGCTTCCTGAGAAGGTCGTGCAGAGCAGGTGTTGACTCTTACCAAGAGAGAAGTCAAAGTTGTCTTCAACTGAGAAAGAGTCGTAGCAGTCCTTAGAAGAGTGAGAGGACCCTATCAAGGACAAGGAGTTGGAAACACCTCGGATAAGAAAATATACATAAAGAAAGAAAGAGGCTTTGCCTCCTCTAGATATTTTCCGTTCTCTCCTCTTCTGGTCGTGTTAGCGTTCCTCTGATATGAATTCTTCGTTAGTTCTTATATAAAGAGGACAGTTACGTTTGCAGTCGCGTTTACACATAGAACCTCAACAATAAATACATTGAAGTAAACTACAGGACACACCAAGTATGTCCCAAGCTCCCACTGACGCCTTGTCTAACGTGGCGGGGAGTGCCAGCGACGTCACCGACACTCAACGCGAGACAAATGTCTCACAATCTTCAACAGTCACAGCTGAAAAATTGGGAATACACTGCATCCCAGATTATCAGGTCTAATAGCAGTTACATTTCATCATATGCACACAGTTTCCGTGCAGTTATAACGAGTCCTCCTGGTTAGCTCATGTCGGCTCGTTTACGTACTCTCACTGCAAAGGACAATTCAGTGAAAACATAGTTGCCACTGGAACCAAATCTCTTCATTAATAAGTAACCTCTTAATAATCCTTGAGACTATGCACCTCTTGCTGGAAAGACTCCCAGATATATGTAAACACGAGACACTTGTTCAATCATGTCAAAGTCATGCTTCGGCAGTCGTTTACCGCACACCCATAGCTTCGTATAGTTTCTCTACAGACCAGCTGGTTGAAGCCAAAAAAAAATGCCACAAAATTAAACCTTACACTCTTCTCTTGATTTTTGTTTTTGTGCACAATATCCAAAAAAAAAATAGAGGTGGGGACATATCACGCATTTCTAGACATCACCACTGCCTTAAAATAAAGGAAGTCACGTGCTTACTTTGACGAAAAACTATAAACCTACACCAATGTCGACCAGGTCATCAGGACCTACTTAGAGAAGGAATTGGGACGATTCTTTTTATTGTGTTGAATAATATATAGAATTATACAAATGGCACTGCTTTCTGTGGATATTAGGTGCCTGTGATGTTTGTTTTTGCTTTATTTATTCATTTATTTGTTGAATATAAATATATATATAAATGCATACTTTTTTTAATTTTTTTTTCTGTTTTTTTTTTTTTTTTTTTAATTTTCCTATAGGCCATAAATAGCCTAGAACAAATGGTGGAAGCGTGGACATGCGAGAAGAGACACCGAGAACAGACACCGAGAAAAGCCATTGATAAAAGACACCGAGAATAGACACCGAGAATAGACATTGAGAAAAGACACCGAGAAGAGACATTGAAGACACCGAGAATTGACATTGAGAAGACACTGAAGACACCGAAGACACCGAAGACACCGAAGACACCGAAGACACCGAAGACACCGAGAACCGAAAATGAAAGCGAGAGGAAGGAGCGAAGACACTGGCAGAATACCAGAAGAGAGCAGAGAGAAAAGCAGACACTGAGAAGAGGCGCAAAGCCTTGAAATGCGGTAGTCAATGGATGCTGACTGCCATCCCGGCCTTAAATTGTTATGGTTGTTGCAGCAGAATGGACTGGCGTGACCCCACGGTCCAACTCACGAGCCGCTTGTGATTATCCCGCTGTCATTGCACCAATTGAGTTTTGCTAGACGATCTGTACTGCGACAGAAGTCATCATCAATGCGGATCCAATTCGTGTTTCAGGTTGGTCCTCAGGAGATCTGTGAGATCTTCAACGGTCCGGAGTCTGGTCCCCTCCATCATCCCGCTGAGTCACCCACAGCCGAGCACTAAGGCTCGTTTTTAACCCAAGGCTTCCCCATCCACACTCCTCTTTTCCACATCTCCGATCCACCACCACGGGTGGTCTCCTAACAAAAAACCAAAGGTACAACTCCATTAGGATAAGTCCAAGCGTCTCGAGAGCTGCCAATCGGAACTGCTGCGCCAACCAAAACAAATATCACCGGCGATATCTACTACCCATGTTTCTCTGTGGACTGCATCGAGAGAAGTAGCATCATGGAGGACTGCTAGGCATGGGTAGTTTTTGTGTCATCTCTGTTCAAATTCTGGTTTCATCGAATGGGAGGGTTTGTGGCCCGCGCCGTTGTTACGGGAAAGCGCGGGGCCACGTCTGTTTTCAGACCATTCGTCTGGCAGCCAGCTGCCCTCCCGGCGGATCTGCCTGGTTGCAAATCTTGTGGTCGCGAGGAATTTTGCAGCTGAGTGCCGCGGTTCATATTTCCCAAATGTTCTGATCATTAGCTCTCGAAGATGTTGGACAGTAGTATCACAGGAAATTTCACCAGTGTCGGAGGTGCTGTCGGTCTCGCCTGATGCGTCCAAATTAGAATCTTCGAGTTCTGTCGTCACCCGCCATTTAGCACTCAAGAGCGGCGGTGATGTCGGCTGCTGACTTGAGTGGCAGAATGGGTGGTTCTTGGGTTTCGGCCAGGGTGAAGCTCTGCGACCAGCGCTACCAGCGCTGAGCGACTCTGGGGTTCTGGGCGAACCGAAGTCCGAGTCAGAATCGATACCCAGTTCCGTATCAGAGGTGGTAGTCCCTATGGAGGACATTGAGCTATTGTCAAGGATGCGTTTCTTGTGCCCGCCATATAGCATGTCCTCCTCGAGGATCATGCTGGAATTGTCGTCTTGGTCGATGACGCGGCACACGTCCGGGTTCTCCCACCTGTCGTCGTAGGAATCCTCGCAAGCGTAGCTAGGAATTTTGCCACAGGCTACCTTGCCGGTGTTTGGATAAGTGGGCTCTTCGGTTTCAGTGCATGGTGTTGGAGCACCTACCTCTGGTGTCACCCTTAAAATATCTGGGCTGGCGCTGGCTGGAGGAGAATCCAATGGTCCGGCATTTAATGGTCTGCCGAAGGCGTCTGTCTCTATCTGGAAGTCAACCTTGTTCACTTCACGGCGTCTCATACCGCTACATGGGACCATTGTTAACTCCACAGGACACCGCTGAAAGGCGTTGACCTGGAGGCGTCTTCCTGGACGAGCTTGGCTACCATAGTGGTCTCTGGCCACTCTGGTGCCGGTGTGCTCGATGTCGGCAAATGGACCGAACACCCGGTCATTGTGCCTGTTTTCCGGGTTTCCATTTGGGAACCCGTCAACGAAGTCCCAGTCGTTCTTGGCATACTTGTACACCCTACAATTGGTCTTGAAGGGCCCGTCGAAGATCTCGGAAGTGCCGGCGATGTACTCTGGGTACTTGCGTGTCATGAGGGAGATGAAGTTCTTGAATGACTTGATGACGTCAGCCAGGCAGGGCTGCCACTCAATGGTGTCGAGGATGCGAAAAAAAGCATCGAAGGAGTTTAGCTCAGGAAGAGCCTCCAGTATGGCGACAAGCCTGTTGGAGAAGGCGAGGACCGCATTGTTCTTGTAGTGGTCCTTCTTGGTGAACAATATCTGGTGGACCTTCAGTGTCTCGTGGAACCGCTTGACAGCGTGCATTGCAACCTCGGGGAAGGTGTGCTTCTTGCAGTCACTGAATAGTGGGAAGGGGCTTGGGGAGGGATAGGAACTTAGGGATCCAGAGGAAGTTAGGGATCCAGAAGAACTTGGACAGGACATCTTAATGTTAGGGGGGATGGGGATTAAAATGTTGGGGGGAGGGGGTTCTAGACTAGTTAATAGAATAGAAGGAGGCTGTGTGGGTAATGTATACGCACTAGGTAGAATTAGAATACTTGGAAACTTGACAAATACTGTAATTCTTGGTTTCCTTTCGAGAGGGAATAAGAAAGTTGTAGAGGAATACAAGAGAGGGCGTTCTTTATCATAGGAGGATGCAAAGCCCAAAGTGACGCAAAAGCAAAGAGAGGGGCCTTGGTACTACGCCGCGAGACGTGGTTTCTGTGTCACGATGGTTGCACAAAGAAAGATGTGACACAGAGATGTAGCCGCCGTTGTTTGTGGCGGCGCGCGACGTCACAGCGATGACCCTCAGAAACGGCCGCACAAAACAATAATTGTCAGCCGTGGTTACCGGAGCGTCGGACTTCAGG
>BTGD01000020.1:0-299581 GCA_037102785.1 Maudiozyma humilis | reverse complement strand
ACCCACACACCCACACCCACACACCCACACCCACACACCCACACACCCACACACCCACACCCACACACACCCACACACAGCCGCCAAATGTATCAAAATAACCGCATTGGGCCGTAAACAAATGGGCTGAAGACAATCTTCTTCCACACTGAAGACAATCCGTTATTTCAGACCGTTTGTATGGCAAATCACTGAAGACAATCTTGTCCTTAACTATGTAATGAAGACAATCTTGCCAAATAACATATAGGTGGGACAAGAATAGTTGCCATATTTGACACGACATATCTACAGACATAGAAAAGTGAAGGACACCAACACCTGAGGCAATCATCTACTATATGTACTCTATCCAATTAGATCTTAACTTCCAATTACATTTGAATGTTACATGAACAAGCCCTGTTGCAACCCAATAATAAGCCAATTACTGGCAATATTACCTTAGTATCCTAACAAGACAGTACCACACACCTTCCTACAATATATCCAATACTTCTAGTGTATGCCTCCGTAGTTACCACCCATCACTGGCCTAATACCAGTCAATACCCACCACTCTTGGACCTTATATACCCCCTTGTCATGGCATACACGCCTCTCTTGAACATATCTATACTCTGTACCACTCGTAACGATGTAACAATCATCCCCACCTCTTGTCAGATCATCTCCATGCACCACCGCCGCTAACCAGCACCTTAACCATGACATCCTGACCACTTCCCATCTCACCCTCCAGAAACATCCTGGTGGGTGAACTACCTCACACCACAGCAAGCCCAAATTCCTGGTGGGCGAGGGCGTTATACTATGTGGTGTACAAGCCACACCCACACCCCTAATACCCCCACCCTCCAGAACGCGCGCCGCCACCCTCCCAAACGTTTTCGCCATAGTAAAACACGCCCTCCAGGATTTCATTTTTCGCCCGCACCCTCCAGGATTCGGTAACTCGCATACTATGTGGGGTTGTCCACTTTTTCAGCCTTTTTGTATGGCAAATCATTTGGGGATATCTTGCGCTTAACTATGTGTTTGGGGTTAATTTTCGAACGTACATATGAGTGCGCTTAACTATGTATTTGGGGTTAATTTTCGAACATACATATGAGTGTATTTACGTCAATATCTCGAACGTACATAGGAGTGTGTGTGTACTATACTAATATAATTAACTATTAGATAATATTTAAATATTTTAACTTTATAGGTATATTTATATCTAGACAGTAATTTATACATTTGACAGAATACTAAACGTAACTAACTATATAATTTCTACCTACAGTTAAGTAATAATTTAAATAATTATTGATAAATTCTAATTAAATTAAAATATTCTATATTAATCGTCAACTTATTTAGCTACCTGTATTTAATGCTGATCGGAGCACTATTGAGATATATCGTATACCAATATGTTGAACCAGCAGATAGGATAACTTCTAACTGCTTCGATTAGATTCAGCGTACTTAATTACCCCGTATTAATACTTAACATTGCCACTTTACCTCTGCTCTGCGTTTATCCGCTCCCTCTGTCACTCCACCGGCAACTCTCCCTCGGCTTCGGCTCCCCATTTTCGGCCGAACCGCTTCTTCCGAACCCGAGCCGAGCCGAACTTCGGAAAAAAATATATCCGATCACGTGCCTGGGTTGAAAATGAGACGGCGCGGTTTCGAAGGGGGGACGTTTTCAGCGGGACAGGAGGGTGGCCCCCGATGAGATGGGACATATTGCCGGAACTCGGGACATGGCAAACGGGGACTTATTTTTCGTGGCGGAAGGGCGGCCGACCGGGGGGACAGCGCGCCGTGATGGGAGACAGCAGGGGCCGTGTATCTTCGGGACGGAGCAGAGCAGACAATTTTCTCGGGCCGAGGAAGACGCGAACTGGGCAGACGCGAGATGGACAGACAGAACTGACAGCCAAATACTCAGCACTATAGAACGAAGAGGCCAGAGACTACAGAGAGAAGTAGAGACTACCATGACTTAAGACCAGGCAGGATTACTAAACAAGTATCGCTCTATCGATCTAGACTATCATCATCCTTCATGAGATACTAATTTTGCCCCTTCACTTGGTAGGCTTCCTACAGCTAACTGCACCATGGCAGAGGGCTATACAACTTCATAATGAACAACATGCAACACGAATCTGATATTGACATGCAAATAACCTAAGCTCTACGAGGGACGTTCCCCAGGAGTCTGACACTTTCTCTGGCAGATAACTACTCCTGGTGTGGTAACTCTCTGATCCTTTGCCGAAGTGCGCCTCAATATGCCATTGGTGATCACAACCACCCATAAGGCCTCGAGCAATGAGAAGGAACATATTAATTGTATACCACCATGTGTGAATATCTTCTAAATGTTTGGTTTTTCAGGAGCATTTGAAGCCTAGACTATCGTACATCTAAATATACTGGTTAGTAGGACCACCGGCTCCACCTACCATGGATGCCTGCTTTACATCTATCCACATAGAATAATAGTTACACTGCTGCGCAAAGAATGATATGTTATAAAACTACCCAGCAGAACAATCAACGGTTACCTCTTTGCTGTATTTATTATACTACTCTTTGAAGTCGTATCTGCACCCAGGAATTAAGGCAATCATCCTTGTTAGAGAGTCGTATGACCAGGCGCCAACTTTAACTACGATGATCCAATTCTGAACTACAGGTATCTCTGCCTGACGAGTAATTCTGCACTCCGTATGAGTGCTCTTTCGATACTGCCACTTTTGATTCTTTACTATGGAACTGGGATGGGAGCTATCTCCAGCAGCACAATATTCTGGGCATTGACGATATCAGGCAGCTACTGCCGGGAGTATCCATAATCTAATCTTATCCATTCGACTGAAACATTAGCATTCCTGCTAAAATGGTTATTCCATCGAATATCACTGTTACTACGTAAATAGCTGCTGAGCAGTGACGCTTTCCCGCAAAATATCTGTGATGATTAAGATGAGGGACCCTGACTCCATCATTCCATTGAGCACACAATGCATACTTGATGCCTACAATCCTTGCTTTTCAGAGACTTTGTCTAAGAGGATCCCAATTTACTGCCTACTTTAAAGAGATAACTACTGCCTTCCAGCTCTACGTCAATGTGCTATATTAAGGCCTGGGGATGGACTACATCATATATTACCCATTAACTTGGGAAGAAGACTCTAAGGCAAGCAGCTCGCTCTGTTTACTGGCATTTCTATGGATGTAATAGCATGTTGATCTGGTCTCCCTCTGGCTAGCAGATGACGGATTATAAGCACTCGTCAATGCGGGCATGATAATAACATCTTCAACACCAAGTTGCCCTATTCTGCATAGTCATGTCACGCCTCTCGCTTTGTATTCTACAACACGCGCTGTTGTGCCCAACCGGGTCATCTAGACTCTTGTATGGATTCTCCTTTCTACTTCATTCCAATATTGGTCTTCATGCACCCATCTATCCAAGATTCTTCTTAATTCCCCCAATTGACGATCTTAAGAACTGTATATCCTGCCAATCATAATGGTGACCATGACCACACTATTGGCTGAACTTATGTGTGGGTATCCATTTGGAAACACACCGTTCCGAGAGAATACTGGGAGTGTTTTAGAACAATATCCTAACCAAGCAGTAACTATGTCCACATTGATGTGGTGTGTGACACGATAATCACTCTGAACTCCACTAATGTGCAAATAACCAAAATTGCTACTTGATTACATGAATTACATCGATCACCTGTGACTCTGTGACCATCAATAAAGAAATTCTATTATGTGAACAGCAGTAACACCCACTGTAATACTCTTAATCCTACATCAATATTTAACTGAAATGAAGGTTTCCCCTACAATAATAATTGCACTAAGTACTACTAATCTACTTTCCATGCGGTTTCTGCGGATATACAGATCTTAATATCTAATTAGAATTTTCTACCATTTCTACGCTTACATTTTCTAACGCCCTTTAGAATTTTGAGGCATCGTTGACTACACTTACAGGGGCATCAAATAATTATTATCCCTATAGTGGTTATCATTCGGGAAACCAATATTCGGAGTACCGCTTGCGGCAGAATCTTGTTCTTGCTTATATTTCTGTTTTTTTTTTTTTTGCTTTTGCATTGACGGGAGTGCTTGCCAAGATATAATAGTTGCATCGATCTTGGTTCTATAACCTGAGAAGAGCCCACGTAACTAGGACAAAGATGACATGAGTTGACAAAGACTCCCACCTCCTGTATTGGTTAAATGATTATTAATTAAAATAATTACACAATTAAGTTACTATTCATAGAAGCAGCACCATAAGGAAGAAAGATAACATCCAGGTAATCAGGCACTTCTGGATCCTGACACTACCATTTGGTGCATCCACCACATTTAAGGTGGATACGCGGTTGCAAATTCAAGCGTTTCTTCAACGGCCCTTAAGGACGGAAAACGAACCGCACAACTTTGAAGTTGGGCCCAAAATCCGAGAGACCCCCCGATATTGGGCCACACCCCTCGACCTGCGCTCCAGATTTCGGATACACCCGTATGCAGCCTGATGATGTTCTGCCAGCGAATTATCTGACTTCACTCGGACACCTAATCTCGCACAATATAGCCCTGGAGCAACAAGACTTACAGCTAACCCATGTTTCCAAGATCACGAGGAGTTTAAATAGATAAAAGTTAGAATGTATGAAGAAATGCTAGAAAAGACACTGATAATGCCAGGATCGTCTCTTAGAATGGAAACTCGCAATCCATTTGATATGGAACGCTTTAATAGGAATTGTCAATGGTTTCCATTAATGCGCGCTGTTCTTCAACCAAACAATGGCGTGTATCAATTAATAAAAAGCACCTACACTAGAAAACCTCGAGATGGTTCTTGCTATATATGCCTGAAATGGCACATTGAAGTACATTCCAAATCCCATTATCGTGTTAATTAGGTCATTGGTAGTTGTTTTGGGAGTGACCTTGGAGTTACTAGTTGACCCGCGTCTCGAGCACCCTGATAGAGCTCACCCTCGTAGTTCTACACTGTCCTTTAATAGCAGACTAGATTAAGGTGTATATAGCATATATATAACTATTTTTGTAGCCGATAATAAAAGGCAAACTCTTACATGAGGCATTGAACTTTCACCAATAGCTTCGTTTGAAGGTTTGCTCCATTATATCACAATTCCACGAATTGACATCCTTAGATATGATTTCACCTTGAGCTAAGAAAATTAGCAAACCGATTTTCCGAGTCGATAGCTAGTTCTGAATTCCATTGATTATTTACCTTTAAATTCAGTCCCACTCTCCTTTTGAGCAAAACCGAGACATCTAGATGCGGTGGTTTTCTTTATCCACTCCATGCTGTGTATGGACTTTGCCATGTAAGGGTCTTGTACTCCTCGCGTTTGTCGTTTAAGTCAAACATAACCGTAAATGGTCCCTCACCTCGGGAATGCTTGGCAAATAGTTCCATTCCCTATTTTGGAAGGATCTCTGAAAGAAAGAGCCGGATTTCGTGCGTAAAGCTCATAAGGGACTCTCCTCCGCTGGGCGGCAATGCGCTCAGATCATTATGGGATGAGAAAACTCAGCTGCAACAGTACTTGACAGGTTTCCAATTAAACGGAACAGCGGAATCATACGCAGTTGCGTAAAGCAGCTTGGAACAAACAGCACTATCGAATCATAGCAATGCGAAAACGTTCTTGGAAGTGCCAGTAATGGCTGCAATTTTCTTACTGAGCTTAGATGAATTCATGACCTTGGAAACCTTCCGCTCTGAAGACGTCAGTGTATTGGATGACCGGTGTTTCAGAAAGACCATAGGAAGCGGTTCAGACGTTCCTGAGCCAAATGGAATATAGTTGGGTTCCTCTGTGGCAAGACTGATGGATTCGACGTACTCGCCAAACAGCGGAACGTCCTCGAGTGTCAGGGACTCCTGAAAGGTCGATGATGTCTCTTCGTCCACAATTTCAATAACTGTGGGAGATGAACATCCATTGTAATTGGAAGAGATACTACCATTGGGAGCTACATGATCGCAGCTTCCCTTTGGGATTTCAATCAGTTCACCTTCATCGTCGGATCGACTAACCACATCTGCCTGGGCAACAGCCATCTTTGATTTTCCGATAGGACGTTGGAGAGGCTATAGTGGAATCCGTTTGAGGACGTCGTCGTTGGTGTTTGTAACAACATGTGAAATATCCAGACTCGCTGGTTTAGCCAAAGCTCCTTCGCTGATCGCCATGTGAACACAATTGACTGGTTGTGTTTCAATGATCTAAGTTCTTTCGTTTTGGACATTGGACTTCTCCTTGGACCCTGACTTGGCCAACTGGATTGGCCGAATTGTAATTAACCGGATTAGCAGTCTCCTCATCAAACTGATTGACCGCCTTCTCCTCAACTGGATTGACCATTTCTTCTCCAACTGCATCAACATCCTCTTCACTAACCGAACCAGGTATATCCTCATAACCTGGGTTGGTCGTCTTTTCACCGACCGAAGCTTGTTCACCAAAATAAAATTTCCTGATTTGATTCTGTAGGTCCATAAGCGGATCCAGCTGTGGTACATTGCCATTTCTCCTTTAATGGTTCATGCGATAGAGATCTACACCTTTTTCAGAGTCACGAAGTTGGCTCATGATCTTGATAAAGCTGGGGATTCGAGTAATATGATGGGAGAGAAAAAAAGATAGGTTGACATCTGGGATAATATTTCCCTCGGTTATAGCGGTGGTTCCAATGATCACATGTTGGTTCATGTTCTGTTTGAAATCGCGCATAACCCGCATCTTCTCGTCCGAGGAAGACTCCTCATTTAGGGTTGACATCCCGTTGTCATGGAATTCCATACTCGCAATTTTCGAGATGTCACTGACATATCCGTAGAACATCAGTGCCTTCCCGTTGCCAGTGATCTCCAGAACGTTGACTGGATGAGCATGCATGGTCTCACAAAAATATATCCCGTGCGTGGTATGAATTATCATCTTCTTCGTGGCCAAGGGTAGATCCTTTAACCAAATTGTGAAAGTGCACTGTGCACTTCCAGAATCTCGGTTCGTCATTTTCAGTAGTTTCTATAGGATGCAAATCGAGTGGGCCAAGTCGGAACCGTATCTGTTGAAACCAACAGTTCCTGACTAAAGGACCATCTTGTAGGCGGCAGACCAATCTGCATTTCTAAGGGCCTTTGACATCGCAGAATGATACTTCTGGGCACTAAGTTGTGATCCTCCTCAACAACCACATACCCCAGCTGTGTGATGGGGTAGAGAGATTTCAAGTTAAGAATCATCGTCTTGGTGCCGTAATGCTTCATGTGTTCGTAAGCGCACACATAGATATCAGTATTCAGATCCTCTTTGTGTGTGATGCTTCCGAATACATGAAGCACGAGGAACACCTCGATTTGCGAAGCGCACTGTTCAACTTGTCTGCTATACCGCTCATTATGCATAGGTATAGGACAAACAACAGCGACATGATTCTGTGATTCGCTGGACGGTGCTCATGGGAACAACCGAAATTTGAAATAGCAATGTTTTATAGCACCCGGAAACTTCAGGTTTGCGATCTCCGGGTAGCGAAATAGCACTTCGAGAGCATGGGGGATAACTAACATGATACATATCAGCATCATGCTATAGATAGACAGGGCGCTCTCGGAGGCGGTGTCCTCAGTATCCTCCGATGGTGGGATGGGCGCTTTTCTGACCTTCTTGTCCCACAGTCGGAGGATACTTCCCTGGTGGCTCTCGGGTCCTAGTTAAACCATCCTACGGGATGAAGTTCAACGAACCTCCTAGGGTTGCTGCGCCTTTCAAGTTCTCCCAGTACTGGTCCAGCTTGCGGAAAACTTCGTCAGAGCGCGCCGCCATCCACGAAGTGGGCGTCTGAAAAATTTTCTTTTAGGGCGTCAAAGATCATTTCTCAGTATATCAAACACATGTACACGTGCCTCATCTCGGTAGCTTTATAGATCATTTCATATCACTAAAGGATTACTCACTAGAAGTTCACCTTATTATCTCAAACAGCAACACAGCAAGGAATTCTATTACATGGGTAAATAGCGTAATATATGCAATTGCGGTGGTTATGCCCGACTGATAGGGTGTGGCATAATTGCATAAATTACCCCGACCTTTATCCAAGTAATATACGATGAGGTAGACGACAGTTTTACATCAGACCATCGCCATTGGACGACCATCAGATGAATCTAATGACGATATATGAGAAATATTAGTCAGCAGGAAATTACCACTTACAATGGAAGAGAAGATATGTGAGACATATACATTATTCTTGCAAGTTTAAAATCTACATAGAGATAGTGCTCTAGCACTACCTTTTATATGTCATGTAAGTGTGCTCGGATCCGAGCACACTTCCATTATCGACTGACATACCGCATATATGCTGTTCAAGCCTGGTTGTCACCACATAATAAGGCTATGTAACATATGTTATCTAGTATACCTGAATAAATTTTTCAAGTATTCTGAATGACAATTCTTTCACCATAACCTACAATGGTATTATGTTTTTGCGATAAATTCAACAAAAGTGGCAGTGATGTCCATGACTCCACAAGCGTCTGTCGTAGCAATATAGTCAACGGCCGACTTTACAAGTATGATAACAGACCTTCACCCAATGTAGAGAGGGAAAATAAATATTACCCCAAGATTCCATTCACCACGAGTTATTTAAAGCAATGTGTATTTATTACGGTGCAACTGCCGCTTCCTTTATGATACTTCTTCAGGAGAGAAACGTGTAGTCCTGTTAAAAGGTTGCGGATAGTGCATCTCATTACCTCCTTATATTTATGTTGCAGCAAGCCCTGGATTCATTATTGTGGAGAGAACGTAATTCGGCATTTTAAATTGCTCTCAATTGCAGTGAATTTTCACCGTTGTGGTCCTCGTAACGACAATTTCAGGTTGTGTAATCAATGGCTTGGATGAAACATGTGTCGGGCGCAAATACCACCGTGGATGCAGGAACGGACACAACCAAGATTTAGAATCCCAAAAATGCGGACTGCCGTTGATGTTTAGAATTATCCCTGTTTCATCCATGCAAGGTACATATATTCCACGAATAACCTTGTAAAACACAGTGCTGTGTGTCAAAACCCCGTGGCGTGACGTAACAAAAGTGATATTAGCTATGTTTGTATCTACAAAATTCCGGCAAGTGCTGGCTTGTCCTTCCAAT
The DNA here is from genome assembly GCA_037102785.1 of Maudiozyma humilis. Taxonomy (NCBI): domain Eukaryota; kingdom Fungi; phylum Ascomycota; class Saccharomycetes; order Saccharomycetales; family Saccharomycetaceae; genus Maudiozyma; species Maudiozyma humilis. Next base: position 290,311 of record BTGD01000020.1, on the reverse strand, counting down.
TACGAATAGTGTCGGTTAGTATTGCATACAGTCTTACACCAATAAGTTAGTAAACATTTACATTGCTGGTTTGTTGTGAGTTGTGTTTGAAACGAACACCGCTGAGTAGCACCCTCCTCTAGCCCTCCACAACTGCTCTGACCCCAGATCCACATCTCACAGCATGCGATCTGAAGCACTAGGTCCAGCCATTCTGCATAATATGTCCCGAAGAGGGAGGTAATCACACCCGCAGCTCCCTAATGCCCAACAAACACATTGCTGGCTAAACTGGACTCACTTGCGCAGCCACGCCCAGAACGGCCCGCAGAACGGCTCACGCGTCCCCCTTCATGCGCATTTCCCCCTACATGCTACGCGGAGAAAACACGGCACACTTTGTTTTAGCGTGGGAGGTCCGGGCGATCGCTGCGGCCGCGTCTGAGATCCCGCACAAACGCCGACCGTGCAGGGTAAGTCTCGTGGCTACACGCCGGTACTCTCTGCGTGACTGCTGCTGCCCGGCTGCGTATTCCTGTTCGGGCCACTGGGTGTCCAAACAGGCGGTTGTTACGTTAGCCTACAGTGACACCTTTCCTAAGGGGCAGGCACGGTTACTAGGGACCGCTTACCGGATTTGGCAGCCACGGTGGCTGCTAGGTGCTATAGCCGATGCATAACAGCGGTGATGTGTTGGAAATCTGTCTGCATTAGGTAATATGCAATACCGTATGCATGATGCACTACGGTATGCGTTATGGATCGTTTCGTAGAACTTGTGCATGAGGCACTGTGGTAAGGATTCCTGACAGTTTCCTACTATTTGCTCGTTGTGCTCTGTGTTCTACGTTACTGACCGTGTCCTAATACTCGCGTGTTCTATTTTTGTTTGGATAACAATGAGAACGTGTAAGGGGGAAACTTCTCTTCAGATTCAGGAGAAGTACCTCCCAGGGATACTTCCAGGAATATACAATTTCCAAACGTATATAAACAGGGTATACTTTCCGGATTTTGAATATGTGTTTCTTTCCTACTTTCCACTACAACACAACAACACCAAGCATCATAAGTAAACACTTCAATCCACTACTTAAAAATGAAGCTATCATACACACCACTGCTTCTCGTCGCTACACAGGCCCTCGGCTCTATGGCTGAGCTCGTCAAGAGAGAACCTCAGACAGTTGTCCAGACTGTCACTGCCACCACCACAAGAACATACGAGCACACTTCCACTCTGACTACCGTCTACCCTACCAGCGGTCTAGTCACCGCCACCAAGGTCGGCACCTCCACTTACACCATCTCTGGTGACACTACTGTCACTGAACTGTACACCTACACTGATGTCACTTCCCTGAGCACCGTCGAGGACTACACCGAGACATACACCGTCCTTTCCACCTCCACCGCCGTGGAGACTCTCACCGACCTCGACACCAAGACCATTGTCGGCGTTGAGACTCTTCCAATCATCAACACTGTCGTCGAGCCATCTGTCTACGTCATCACCAACACCAACACCTACGAGATCACCGAGACCCTAGAGCTCACCTCCACCCACACCACTACCTCTGCCTCCTACTCCCCAACCACCTCGACCATGCTCACCACCATCACCGAGACAGTCGACGGTGTTGTGCAGACCAGAACCACCACTACTTACCCCGTGTTCACCAGAGTCTACATGATCACTCTAACTGAGGAGCAAGTCAGCACCCAGGAGCAGGTCGAGACCGTCACCTCCACCGAGGAGACCACCACTACTTCTGAGACCACCGAGACTAAGACAATTGGTACCACCACTAAGACTACCACTGGATACGAGACTGTCACCGAGACCATGGTGACCACAGAGACCATTCCAACCACAGTTGTCGCCTACTCTGACGCCACCACTACCATCCTCACCGAGTCCACTATGACCCTAGTTTCTACCCAGCTACACACCAAGGTGTTCACCACTCTTTCCGAGGGCGAGTACACCGAGACTACTACTTACTCCACCAACGGTAATGTCACCCAGGTGAACACTGCTACGTTCACCGGCACCACCGTCGAGACCACCACTGCTACTGAAACCCTGATTAACAATTTCCCAGCTAACTCCACCACCAGCTCCAACACTGTCAGCACTCCTACTCCAGGTTCCAACATCACAGCCAGTTCCACTCCTGTCACTAAGCCATCCGGTAACTACAACGGCACTACTTCCATTGTCTCCAAGACCACTACCGACCACGCCACTGTTACCTGCACCCTGGAGGTCTGTGAGACCACTGTAGTTTGCACTACTGGTGTCTGTGAGACCATCACCAAGGGTAACAACGGTTCCAACGGTAATGGCGCCAAGACTACCACCAAGAATGGTTCCAACAACCAGGGCTCCAACAACGAAGGCTCCAACAACGCCAAGACCACGACCAAGAAGGGCTCCAACAACGAGGGTTCTGCCACATCTGTCCGTGTCGTGAGCGTTACCAGCGCCAAGGCCACCCATGTTGTCAGCAGCTACCACGGTGCCGCCAACGCCATTAGCACTTCTCTTGGCTCCTCCATTCTTTTCTTCCTAGCAATCCTCTTCCTATGATGAGCGAGACATTGCACCCGGCCAATTTAATTCCGGCCCTTCCGCATTCTTCTATTTCGTATTACACCGCCGCTGTGTAATTATTTCTAAATAATATTATATAATCAATAAACAATTCATCCGTAAGAGTGTTGTCCCTGCGAGAGTGAATTAGACGAAAATAGAGGAGTTGTGTATTTCCCGTACATGCAAATGCTCTGCGAGAAAAGCGCGCCTCTCCAGACAATAGCACACCTACCACGGAGACCGCTCAACAGCCTCAACAATACAGCGTGCCTGCAAAAACAAGAACCGTGCAGGATCGACCCGCACTGCAGAAAATCCCCGGCTGAAAACCCAAACGCCGAAGTGGAAAACCTGTGCACAGCGGACGATCCCTCATTGCACACAGATTGCCCTTGCCTGCCACGCACCTCCCTGGAGACTCCCCAGGCACACCGCAGCTGAATCACGCAGCACACATCGAGCATATGTTGCCCAGAGCGGTGCACATCCCCCTATACAGCACCCTTCGGGAAACCGCATTACCTAAAGGAATGCACAGACGCGCCTGCATCCACCTCGAGCAGCTGTTGCCTGGGGGAGTGCACAGGGGAACTCCACGGCACGCCCGCAGAATCTCCAGCTAACCCAAACCGGGCCGGCCACCAAACGCCGGCCGCCCGAAGACGAGGCGCGCTGCGTGAGGCCCAACAACCGGAGCGGCGGCGCATGCGCGGAACGGACCCCCCTCAGAAACGACCGCACGCCCACCCCACACAGATGCCGCACATTCACCCTCTGCCCCCCTTGAATATGCACACAGACACACCCGCAGGACCATATAGGGATGTGCGCGCATATACCCGATGCGGCCTGCGCACGCGTCTCCGGGATCCGCCGCCCGCCGAAGAACACACCAACACAAAACCCAGCGCGGAGTCGCGCGCGCCCAGCACTGCGGTGCGGCTGCCAGGAATAGCAGTTGCTAGGGCGCCGGCGTGGTATCAGCCCACGCGGTAGTGAGAGGCGCGGTAGTAAGAGGTGCGCCGTAGTAAGAGGGTGGGAAGTGAAGGGGCTGTGAAGAGGCGGGTGTTGCTAGGTTAACGTAGGGACATTGCATACAGGGTAGCGGCTGGTAAAGGCGTAGGCTGCTGAAGTACGGGGCTGCTGAAGGTTGAGAGTTTCTCTTTGCTCTCTTCAGGTATATATGTGGGATGTAGGGTGGATTGCACAGATCTAGTTCAATCTTGTTTCTCTTGTTTGTATGTACAGTACACACAACCACACCCACGCAATGAGACTTTCACACTTCAACGTCCTATTGCTAATTACACAAGCAGTCGCTATGGCAGTCGGACCACAGGCCGACCTGCTGGAAAAGCGCGCCCCAACTACTATCCTGGAACTGACTACCGGCACCACCACTAGACTGGTTCCTAGGACTACCACTCTCACATCTGTTTTCACCACCACCGGTCTCGTCACAGAGACCAATGTCAGAACGTCTACACACACCGTCACTGGCGAGACGATTGCTACTGAGCTCGTCACCTACACCGATGTGCAGACTCTCACCACCACAGAGGTGGTCACAGACACTTACACCGTGCTGTCCACAGAGACCCAGGTCAACACACTCACCGCAACTAACACAGAGACTGTTACTGATGTGGAGACACTTCCCCTCGTAGACACCACCACTGAGACAATTGTCTACACCATCTCCACCGAGGCTGTCGTGGAGCACACCGAGGAGATCGCACAGACACTCACCAGCACTTCCACCAGCTTCTCCTACAGCAGGTCCACGTCCACTTCGATGACCACCTCCACGCGCACAATCTACCAGACCACATACAAGAAGTCCACCAGGTACTACATGGAGACCTCCACCATCGTCAACAACGGTGTGACCACTCTCTCCTCGTGGTTCACCTTCTCAGTCGCCACGCTGACCGACGAGTTCGAGACAAACACAGAGACGTGGGTCGGTGTAGACTACCTCTACCCCACTTACACCTACACCGAGACTTTCACATACGAGGTGCTGACTACGACGACATCCACCTCGGTCAGCACATACACCACGCCAGTGATCAAGTACGAAACCAGCACCACCACTTACCCAACTACCACGGGAAGCACGGAGGCGACCGAGATTAAGTACGAAACCGTTGTCACTACGGAGACTACCACAGACCTGGTCCCAACATCTGTAGTGGTATACTCTGATGCGACGACCACCATGTACACCGAGACAACTCTCACCTTGGTATCGACACAGGTGCTGACCAAGACGTTCACCACCGACAGCGCGAGCGAGTACACAGACCTGTCCACATTCAACGGAACCGCGATTGTCACCCACGAGGGAGAGGCCACTGTGACGGACGAGGTTACGGAGACCACTACCGGTACACGCACAATTGTCACCGACGACGGGAAGGGCAACTCTACATCCTCAGAGGTATCCTCCAGCTCTTCAGCTCCCTCCAGCAGCACCGCTTCCAAGGGCACCACTACGTTGACCATCACAAGCGGTGGGGTCACTCTCACCACAACGATCTGTGACGAGACGGAGTCGAAGCCAACTAACGTCGTGACCAGGACAACAACGATCACAAGCGATGGTATCACCATCACCACAACTCTATGTGACGAGACGGTGTGTAAGCCAACGACGGGCGTCACCAGAACAACGACGATCACTAGCGGTGGAGTGACCATAACCACCACTCTATGTGACGAGACGGTGTGCCAGCCACAGCCAGGTGTCACCAGAACAACGACCATCGTCAGCAACGGTGTCACGTTCACCACCACGATTTGCGAGGGCCACTGCGAGGCCGCTACTACACCCACCACTGTTAAGGACACTTCCTCCGCCAACTTCAAGCAACACACTGAGGTCGAGCAAGCAACAGCTTCCACTACAGCACATGGCTCTGTACCATCAGTAGTCGGTATTGTCACTACCATCGGCACCAAATCAGCCCACACCATGTCAAACTTCGAGGGCGCCGCTAACTTGGTACGTTTGTCACTGGTACCATCGCTTGCGTTGGTTTTATCTATCCTGATGCTGTGATTCCCTGAGATGGACACTCTTATGTACTTTTACCTGTTTAATACATTAATCAATTGATATCTAACTTATTCTTCCAGCTTTGAAAATTCTCCTAATGCGTGGTACTTTCGGTGGTCACGTGCTAAAAGCAATCGATGGTTATTGATGTGTCTCATCAAAACAGAGAATAGTGATACCTGACATTAAGGTTTTGAAAGGGTTAAGAAAATACTGTTCAAGAGTATGGTGATCATTTTGTCACAGCTTTCGGGAAATTCTGTATCTTTCACAAGCCATACGCTGTGAGCTCCGCAATTTGGAATATAATCTGACTCCTTGGTATTATTTTACCCAAATTCTATTAATATTTGGCTCTCCCCTTTTCAGCAGCAATATCAAGTAGTGTTTTAAAGAGTCAAACAACACTAATCCATTACTCCGCACTGTAATTGAGGTGCAATTGGTGCTGTCGGCTTTAACAAAGCACTCTCCGGTTAATCTCATATACAATGGTTTCCCCCGCTTCTTCGACACGACGATTCACCACAACAACCATGGTTCAAACAATACGCAAGTCCCTAAGGACAATTGGTATTTTCTCGTGCATAACTCTTAGAACCTCCACGTGCTTCTGGATCAAACTGTACAATACAGGCGACACTCACAACAATGTGATTGTTGCAGCATCGACGGGGACTTCCCAGATATTATGCATGTTCAACAGCCTCTCCCCTCACTAAGAGCAAGTGCACTATTGCAGCTACAAAGATTCAGTTGCATCAAGTGTTGCCCAATTGACCGTCTAACCCCGGGAAGGAAAATCCGGAAACGGGGGTTCAGTTTGCCTCCATGTCCATGTTTGGAATTAAACAATAGCAGTAGTACTCTCCGGGCAACCACTGATTATCCGAATGAGCTGTACTAAATATTCACTGTGCCCCCTAGTCCCCGACTCACTGCTGTGACAACAAACAATACCCGCAGCACCGAGAATACCTTGTGCTTAGTTGAACCTACTCCCTTGCCGACGATCCTGTGGAAATGACTACTCCTCAGAAATGGTCGTGGTACAACGCGACAACGCGGCCTTGTTTGTGCGAGGCTTTCTGAGCGGATGCGCACTCGGAGGGATCCGCAGCAGCCAGAAGCCGCAGTGTTGATCGTCTCTGTGCAATGCAACTTACCCAGAGGGAAACGCCCCACAGAAGTCTAGAGGGTCATTCAGAGTAATTTCTTTAGTTATTTGGTTGCTGGGTTTGTTTGTACCCTGAAAATGGAAGCTAGCTGTGGTGCAAATCCCTACGGAGGTTGTCCGTTGTATGATCGTTCCGCTACTGGAATTATGAAACTGAATGATTGCTGTGCACAACACAACTCCCTATAGACCGACTACTACTTCATTCGGTCCCTTTTATTTAAAAGGAATGGTTTTCTGGAGAACAAAAGTGAAATGATATAGAGATGTTGGTGTTATACTATAGAAATAGCACCAGACAAATATTTCACGACGCAGTGAAGCAATGAGACTTTCAAACTTCAACTTTCTGTTGCTGGTTACACACGCAATTGCCATGGCAGTCGGGCCAGAGCCCAATTTGCTTGAAAAGCGTGCCCCTACCACCATCCTCGAGCTGACCACCGGCACCACCACCAGACTTGTTCCCAGAACTACCACCCTCACCTCGGTATTCACCACCACTGGTCTCATCACCGAGACCAACGTAAGGACGTCCACCCACACCGTCACAGGCGAGACCATTGCTACTGAGCTCGTCACGTACACCGATGTGCAGACTTTCACTACTACCGAGGTTGTCACCGACACTTACACAGTCCTCTCGACGGAGACACAGGTCAACACACTCACCGCCACTAATACCCAGGAGACGACTTTGGTTGAGACTCTACCTCTCGTCGACACCACGACCGAAACCGTTGTCTTTACAGTAACAACCAAGCAAGTTGCAGAGACAACTGAAGAGGTCACAAAGACTGTCACAGCTAAGTCTACTAGTTTCTCGCTCAGTAAATCGCAGTCCACATATGAAGTGACCTCTACAAGAACCACTATTTACCAGACTTACAGAACTATGATTGTTTGGTGGTACATTACTAGTACGGTTGTCAGTGATGGTTCCACATACTTAACGTCTTCTGAAACGAGTACCATCAGTACTTTGACTGACAAGTTTGTGACAAGAACAGAGGTGATTGTTCGTGTGGACTACTACTATCCAACATATACCTACACAAACGAGGTCATCTACGATGTTGCCTCCACAACAACAACTACCTCGGTTGATACATACACCACAAAGGTAGAAGATGTGAATACCAGCACTACTACCTACCCAACTACCACGGGAAGCACGGAGGCGACCGAGACGAAGTACGAGACTGTTGTCACTACTGAAACTACCACAGCCCTGGTCCCAACATCCGTAGTAGTATATTCTGATGCAACTACGACCATGTTCACCGAGACAACTCTCACTTTGGTGTCGACGCAAGTGGTAACCAAGACTTTCACCACCGACAGCGCGAGCGAGTTCACAGACCTGTCCACTTTCAACGGAACCGCAACTGTCACCCATCAAGGGGAGGCCACTGTAACGGATGAGGTCACCGAGATCACAACCGGTACCAGGACAATTGTCACCGACGACGGAAAGGGTAACTCCACAACTCTCTTCAGCAGCATTGCTTCCAAGGGGACCACTACGCTAACCATTACAAGCGGTGGAGTCACACTGACAACTACCATCTGCGACGAGACAGAGTCTCACTCAAAGAGCGGAGTGACCAGAACAACGACCATCACAAGCGGTGGGGTTACCATCACCACTACCATTTGTGACGAGACCGAGTTGCAACCAAAGACAGGAGTCACCAGAACAACAACTATCGTTAGCCATGGCGTCACATTTATCACCACCATTTGCGAGGGTCATTGCGAGGCTGCTACTAAGCCCACCATTGTTACTGGGACTTCCTCGGTCAGCAGTAGAGCCATCACTGAAGCTCAAACAAATGCTAACACGGAAAACAATATTCTATTGAGTCCATCTACAAAGGTTATTATTTCTACCACCAGGGTTGAATCCACCCATTCTCTTTCTAGCTTTGTGGGAGGTGCAGATGTTTTGCGTCTATCGCTATGTTCTGCCTTACTTTTGTTTGTATCCACCTTAATTCTGTAGTTTAGGTCTGATTATATGTATTCTGTATTTTCTGCTTTATGAAATCTATGTTATTCTACAAAAGCTCAATTGTAAAGTTTCGAAGTGTTTAAAGTTTGAGATTTCTTGAAGATCATTAGTGTGGCATCTTCCGGTTTTCCTGTCTCAGTTTGGTGTAGAAGTTCTCCTGTTAACAGTATATGATTTTCTATTTTCTTATAGGGTATTATTTACATGGAAACAACGCCTGTAAGGTTGCTAATTACCTTTGCTATTGAGATAAGGACTTGTAACAATGTGAACGTATGTCAACTGTTAGTATGAACGAACATTTTTCTTTTCCCCAAATCCTAGAGATTATTTATTTGTTCTCAGTACCACTTTAAAAATTTTACCAAATCTTAAAAATAAAATAATTCACGTGACTATTTGAGCATAAGTTCTATGCTAAGGTCATAACGCAGACATTTCTACAGTAAATTAATTTAAAACTATGTTACATAGGTATCAGCGTGTAGCCTACAGAATTCCATCTGATGCAAACAATAAGCATGATAATTCTCATACGATGATGCCGTTTTAAGGCTTCACATCCTTCTTCGCGTCAACAACTATATTTTCCTCGCCCTCCACAGCTTCATCGTACTTGTCAAAGGAAACGACACTCTCCAGTCTTCTGTTTCTTAGGAATATCGACGCAACCAGCATTGGAACTAACAGACAAAGGCCAACAATGTTCAGGAGGCGTTCAACTACTTTATAAGCAGCAACGACCTTTTGTCTTTCAGTAGTATTCCATGTATAGGTCTTGATAAACTTGGTGGGTGAGTCATAGGCATAATCAACAAGGGTTGAATTGTTCGTAATCCTCTTCTCAATTTGCTGCGGCAGGACATTTGCCCAGATTGAACCTGCGACAGCTGAGCCAAATGCACTTCCGATACTGGCGATGCTTAGGAAAAGAGATGTCGCAATTCCCATCATTTCATGTGAGTATGCTGAAGCTTGGATCGAAGCCCGAGCCGGGAACTTAATGAAACCGTTACCAAAACCTAGAATACACAGGGCAGCAATGATCCCAGTGCGGGCCTCAAGGCCACCTGTGTACCTCTCTAGAAGACCGAATGCAATGAACCAGACGCCAATCCCAAATACAATGAACTCCTTGGTCCTTCTAATTTTGGCTACAACGAATCCAAAACAAAATCCTGTAATAACACCCACAAAGGAGAACATCTTTTGAATCCGAGCTGTTGTTGACTTTGACTGGTTCACAGCTACATATAACACCGTGATCATATATGTTCCCTGCATATAGTAGGCGAACTCCTGAAACAATGAAATGATGAGCGGGGCCCAAATACCTCTGTCTTTGACGATATTCCAAGGAGTCAGTGGATATCTGGAATATTTCCATTCCCATACTGTGAACAATGGGATTGCCACAACCCAGCCTAGTACTTCTGGAACAATGATTTTAGCTGCCTTCCATTTATTGCTGAGTCCGCCAGCGAGCGTGAATGGGATGAGAATAAGACCAAAGATAGCCACGAGCAGTACTAAACCAACAATATCCATTTTCCAGAAGAAAACTTCAACGCAGAACTGATACCATGACAGATTGCGCGGCTTCTTAAAGGCAGTCTTGAGTTTCTCGTTGTTCTTCAATGCGAGGTACTTCATGTGGACGATGCAACACAGAAGTGGAATACATGATATTGGGAAAATGAAGGCCCACATACCAATACCCCACGACCAGCGATCGCCAATTCCCCCAGTAATATTACCACTGATCCATGTAGTGATGACATTGGGAAGTACCTGGGCAGCCGCAGCAGTCACTCTCCAGTTCAAATTCGAAAAGTCGGCGACATATAGCTCAGAGACCATTACGATTCCAGAATGGCCGAGGGCAAAGATAATTGCTCCGCCAGCGTAACGACCCACATCGTACGCTTGTGATTCAATGACAGTTCCAACAACATATAGAACAATGGAAATTAGAAGGATTGTAGTTCTACCAAACATATCAGCTGATCTGGCAAACCAAATTTGGGCTGCGGCAGATATAACCTTCTTGATGCATGTAACAGTGGACATTAGTGAGTGTTGTTTGTATGAAGATGTTGCTAGGGTCTGGTAAGTTGAACGAACAGAGTTATCGAGACCATATGCAAAGGCGATTAAAAAGAGAGAGAAGAAGATCATGAATCTCTTGAAGGGGTGGGAATAGTATTTGGAATATATCTCTGCATTGTAAACACCCGCACTTTCGTTGATGCTGTTGTCATCAGAGTTAGAGTCCGTGTGTGATGCGGTGCTGTCACTTACCTCGATCATTACATCTTTGTTCTCCGCCTTTTCTGAGAGAGAAGCGTGATTCTCGCTTGCGGAGTCGTTCTCTGCCAACACTTTCTCTGTCACAGTCATGATTGAAAGGCTTGACGATCAGTTTGGAATGGTAGTTTGTATAACATTAAGATCTGGAAAAGATCCCAACAACTATGTCTCCTGTTTCGATGACATTGTCTCCCTTTTTATAGCTCAGCAAGATGCTCTCGTTTAGATGTCTCCTTCGCGTATCGATGCACTGTGGCTTATCAAAAGGCACCTGGGCATCTCATCACTGCACCCTGCAGCGGTAATACACATAACTGTGTATCTGACATTTGTACCGTGTCAACCAAAACAAATTCAGTAAGGCTTTCCGTATGTTCAGTCAAACCATGGCAACCTCCAGAACCGCACCTGTTTTATTAATCAATGGCAGATCTGATGCAGTCAAAGGCCGTAGCGATTTGTTCCTTCGGGCATCCCCGCATATGTCACTAGATATCTATGGTCCAGTCTCTCCTTCTGTAGAGAGTCACTGGCCGTTCCCGGCCGGCTGTCTTCTTCACTCCAAGCTTCCTACCAGGTGCAAATGCAGTACTGCACCTCGTTTCCGTTCGGACGCGCTGTACGGGTACTGGGCTTCGCCCCGCCGAGTTGTCCACAGAAAATACCGTACAGACAACATGTCGGTGTCTCTGGTAAGGCTAACGACAGTGACAGTGACAGCAAGTTAGTAAGAGGTGTCTGAAGGAGAAAAAGGCTTGGCGTTGGAATAAGAAAGGTAGCCACACAATCAAGAAAGTTGTTTTGTTGGGGCATAATAAGAAAAAATTGTTACGTAAGGCATGGAGGGAGTACAGTCCGCTTAGACATTTTGTCGTTTATGATCCCAGATCTCTTGGGCAAACAAGGTGCATTTCCAGAGAGGGGCTGTGGCTGTGTGGTTGAAATATCTACCGATTTGCAGAATTCCAATTAACATACCATCCCTAGCTGTCATTATCAACAGCTTACTCCGCTTTTCACTTGTTTTTGTTATAGGGTCATAAAATTAAACTATTATGTACATATATATACTACAGATATTATAGCAAATATAATGCGACGAACAGGAAGGAATGTTATTTTGGTATCAACAGATTTAAAGGAATAATGGTATCATGCATCTGCTAATTAGGCGAACAGACTATCTAGGAAACATAGAAGGTCGGCAAGGAAATCACCACCACCGCATGTTGGCTGGGAACCCTCAGAATCGTCAGAAGTAGCAGCAGTTGGAGTGGCAGTTAGAGAAGAAACTGTGACAGAGGAAGTCATGGAAGCGGCTGGAGCATCGTTTAGAGTGAAAATGTTACCACCGGAAACATAGTTCTGGTTACCGTTCCACTTGTTGTCGTAGCCAGAGGCCTTAACGGCACCTGGGACACCATCAATGATGGCCTCGATGTTCTCATCGGAACCGGTGTAGTCAGCCTGAGCCATGGAAACTTCGAAGTTGTCAAGATCGTAGACAATGTAAGCGTGAGTGAGGAATAGATCACCTAGAATAGCTGGAAGCTTGTCCTGAGAAACCATACCTAGGAAACAGACGTTACTGTTACCGTTAGAGGTAATTAGGAAAGAGCTTAGTGGAGCCTTGATGTGGAAACCACCAAAGTCAAAGACCAGCTGTCTGTCATCATCTTGAGAAGGACAGTTCATACCGTATAGACCAGAAGAGACATATGTAGCACCAATGGCATCAGCAACCATCTGGACGTACTGACTTGGGAAGTAAGTTAGAGTGGTACCAGAGTCTAGAAGAACTGGGATCTGAGAGGTGGTAATGGTCTTGGAGGAGTCATCGGTAGAAACACCCATACCCTGAAGAGTAATATCTAGGGCAATTGGGTTGGAGAAGCCCTCGTAGATGTTGACTAGAGGAACAGTGTACAGAGTACCAGTGTACTTGGAGGAATCAATACCACCAAACAGAATAGAACCCTCAGTGGCAGCAGCATCATCCAGGTATAGAGAATAAGCAATAGTGTCAATGGCACCAGTCTGCTTTAGAATAGATGGAAGGTTGGAGTAGGTGTGTGGGTCAGAAACGTAACCAGAGGTACCAGTAGTGGTCTCCAGCTGCTCTAGACCAATACCTAGAACACCGACATTGGAGTCAGTGTTGTCAGCAACAGCAAACGAAACACCAGAGATATCGACACCGTCTAGGGAGAGGACATCTTGACCCCATCCACCCTTGGCAAAGGACTGGTCACCGTAGGTGATACTGAAGGTGGTGTCATTGTCCTTGAAGGTGGAAGACTGGCCCTTGTTGAAGGTACCGTACTTGTCACAGTCGATTGAACCGCCATTGCTGGTACAGTATGGGTTGTTATTACCAGTAACCCATAGATCAGAGGAACCGGTGTCTAGCAGTACAGTAACCTGTTGCGAAGGAGTACCGATGTCTAGATCAACGGAGTAAAAGGTCTGTCTGTTGGTAATGTCGAAGCCGGCAGTTCCCTGTCTCTTGACTAGAACCTTACCATCCTGGGTATGAGCGTTGGAAGAATCGTTGTGTGTCTTGTGGAAAGGCAGCTTTAGGACTTTACCACGGTTCAGGTCTCTCTTGTTTGGGACAACGATGGCAGATGCCACAGACATCAATGCAAGGTAAGTTAATAGCTTCATTGAATTAGTAATTGTTTTGTGTGTTTATGAGTGTGTGTTTTCTTTTAAGAAATCAATCTCAATTGAATTTTGTTATTGATACTTTTTGTGAGGAGAAGAAGTAATCCTAAAACAGCAACAACAACGAATTGTAGAAACTAGATCATTGTGCTTGGTCTTTTATATTCTTTTTTTTGTCTCGTTATCGATGGTTGGCTGTCTGATTAGAAAAGAAATCGAGCCAATTCACTCTTTGCCGTTTAGGGAGATATAGGGTGAAAGGTGACCGTGGTCCCGAGCTATCACAGGAAATACATCGCTCTTAACAGCTAGGGATACCTCATCTCAAACAACAGAATAGCTGTACTGCGTATCTGCGTAAAATTCGTGTAAATCTCGCATTTCTTTCTATTCTTATTCTGCCTCTACGAAAGGATTCTCATAGAAGAATAACACAGCGCCACAGAAACGAACGGAGCATCTCTCGTGAGAATTATCCTCATAGTTATCACCGCCCTATTGTGTTTGTCTCAGCGTCGCTCTATTGTGTTTGTCTCAGCATCGGCCTATTGTTGCCAAACTCGCCTGGGCGAACACGCAGAGGCGACCGCCATCGGTCATCGGGCCAGACGGCTCATTTCTGCATCAGGGTACATAGAGCACAACTCTGCCCCTGCGGCCTTTTCTATCTCACCGCCACCGCTGCTACTACGTTTTTTCTGTAAATCTGCGATTGACATTTCTGTGGTTGTTTTCTGTCGCGCTCCCGGAGAAATGCCCGCAGGTCTTGAGAATCGGGATCTCGTTTTTGCTCGACGTGACATGCCTCCTTCTCCTTCTGGGACCTGCCGGACAGGGGCTCCTGGCACAGAAGGGGCCCCGGGGACCCAGTGCCGGTTCCGGCGGCCGGGTGCTGCTCTGCTAAGGCTACCGTCCACAGAAGTGAGGACAACGCCGGGGACAGAAGAGTGAAGGAGGGGGAGGGGAAGGGGGCCCAACCCTCTCTTTTCCCCCCGTTTGCAAGGAGGCCGAGAAGAAGTCGTAGGAGCCCCGTACGCCCTTTTATCGTATGCATAGTGGATTGCAGTTGAACTTTTCGTAAGAGCACAGACAAGACTGTAGAGATCGTCACCATTTTGGCAGTGCCCTGGATGGCATGTTACCGGTGGTTACCGATAAAAAGTCGATGCATTAGGATCCATTTCACCGAATATGGCTGTAGTTATTCCAATTGCGGTATCCTTGTTCTTGCATCTCCCTAGCCCTCGCTCCCTTTCCCCAGGATGACTATTCGCTTGTTTGGTTCAACAATGGGGGTGCACGGATCTAGGCGTGAGCAGTTCTACCGGCCAACCGAATTCTCGATGCACAAGCTGCAGCTGAGAATGCACAAGAGATGGGCAGGAATTTACGATATGCACACTCGATGCTGTCTCCCCCAGTGATCCCAATACAGCGTATATTGGACATCCTTGCACCCATTACCCTTAACACAGGGAGGGCTGCAGTTTATCCCTTTGTAGACTATAAATTGGGACCTTGTTTCAGGTTTCATGATCCATTCTTGTGATAATAGGGGACTGGTGTGATCCACCTGCATAGCTTGTGCGTGTTCCCTTCGGCTTGATGGGCTATAGCAAGGAGACCCGTCCCTTATTTCCTGCCCGTGATGAGGCCTCGGGGCAGCCAAGGACGTGGTATTACCAGATTCGCTATAGTGGTGAGCTTAGGGAACGCATTGTTACCGGTAGTTTTCGGAAGTGGTGACATCAGTGCTCCTGTCGAGAGACGTTCGGTGTTAATGATATTGTTATGACAGAGCCGAGCGTACCTTGGACGAATCTCTCCTGCATGAATCAGCTTTACAGTATGGTTATCCCCCGCGATCAAGTAAGTTCCTTAGGGGGTGTTGTACTTGGTTACCACCGTAGTTGTGGCTTGGTACGTTTGTCTCCTTGTTAGACGTGCAGCTAAGGGGTGACGTTTTATCGGCTTGTATATTTGGCTCTAGCAAACAGTAGTCTGATGTGTGTATCCTCATTACACGAGTCTTGCCCCTCAATACAACGTGATCTGAATAGGTACTCTTCTCCTGCCATTGATTAGGATAGTTTGGCTAATGTCCTGGTAAGTGGTAATATCACGCTCATTTGATGGTTCTCGAAAAGAGAAAGAAGGTGAATATCGTATCTATCGGAGCTTTTGTGCTGGTATTTTCCCTCGTGTGTCCATGTGAAATATCATCGGTCTCAAATTCCACCCTTGCTACCTTTCCTAATTTAAAATAAGTGTACAATAACACGAAGGTGGTTCATTGCAGGAACTATATAATTTACACGTGATCTATGACTTCCTGTCCGCTGTATCCGAGCACACCGCCCCCCTCATCCCGTTGCAACCAGGAACTAAAGCAACGCCCTTCCCTCCCCATTGTCATTTCTATTGTTCACCAAGGGGTAAGGGTGACTCTGTTGGAAGCAATGGCCCTCGCCCGATTGACACTACTTCCGTCCCAAAAGAAATTACCCCGGAAACTCATCGCCTATTGTTGCACTACAGGTGAGCATATGTGCATTGTTGATTGGCTGTCTGCTTTGGGAACTATAATTACACACATTTGCTAGTGCCGGGATACTGCAATTCCCCTGGAAACTATTGGCAGAGGTTTGAGGGGCGCACTATTGTTTCTGAAAATCGGCTGGGCCTTCTGACTCAGTAAAGTATATTAATTACCCCAAGGTCGATGTTTTCTTTTGCCTGAATAGGTTCTGGGGTTTCTGCTATTGGTCATGTGGTCGTACTCTCTGGCTGGACGCCTTTCAGGAGGCGGTTCCTTCAGAGCAGAAGCCCTACATGACTGGGCTTGCGGAAGTAAGAAGCCTTTCAAATTTTCTTAGGGTTGGGGAGAGGGGTGTGAATGTACGTAGTGTTGTTGATATTGGAGTTGTCGTATCCAGTTGGATACTTGAAGTTGTAGAGTGTGTTGCATTTGGGGGATGGTGTTTTGAATATTACTATCTCTAAATGAACAGGTCAGCACGTAGTTCTTGCATGACACGTACCAGGATTATAATCCTTGAGGTACTGGGTCAATAGTATGGACTCTAGTATAACTATGTTCCTTTCTCGTGACCCTACTTTCTTGAATCTACGATCCTATTTCTTAATAATACATGTTATTCTTGCGCACTCGCTTTTATATTATAGGCTGAGAATTTAACCCAAAGTTCCCGGTCTTCTTCAAAACAATTTTGGATGACCTTGGTCCCATCACATCAAGCAACCACCGAGCTGCCAAGTATACACCTGCACGTCTTGAGCGTCTACCAAGTCATCGCTGTCTGTCACCAGTCATCGGTTTTATCACTATTAACGATGTGCGGGCAGCCGAATTTTCCGTGGCGCCGCCCACCAGGCTGGACCCCAGGAGTGGACAAAAGAACCGGTGGTGACTCTTGAGCCCTCAGATTCTTGCCCTCCTATATCGGCTCAACTCCACATATCCACATATCCACATATCCACACTCACACTCACACAGCGATGGCTCACAGGGCTTTTGTTTCGGTTATCATCACAGGTGCGCAGGTCTTTGGCCGTGCGTTCGGCGAGGCGTACAGACAGGCTGCCGCTCAGTCTGTGAAGCAGGGCGCCACGGAGGCCTCGAGGGGCCGCGGGCGCTCCGGGAAGGCCGAGTACGGCGGGATCACGCTGGATGAGAGTTGCAAGATCCTGAACATCGAGCGCAACGAGGCCAAGGACTACCTCAACCCCGAGAAGGTCAACAAGCGCTTCGAGTACCTGTTCAACGTCAACGACAAGGAGAAGGGTGGCAGTTTCTACCTCCAGAGTAAGATATACAGAGCTGCGGAGAGACTCAAATGGGAGATCAAGGAGCTTGAGAAGGAGTCGGGAGCGGCTAAAGAAGAGGGCGATCCCGCTGCGGCGAAGGACCCTTCCTCGGAAGCAGCCCAGAAGGACTCAAAGCCTGCGGCTGAAGAACCCAAGAAGTAGTCTCTTTCTCATCCCATCTCCTCAGAAAACAACCACTAGCATCAACCAGGTATTGATACCATAGCGACAGTGCCACCCCATGGGAACACGAACCGCGTTCCCGCCTATCATGTAAGTATATACAGCAATCCATATCAGTTAAGATATATCGCATCTTCAAGGCGCATCTGTACAATATACGTGCATTTGCACGACGTCTCTGCCCAACGCATCTACAACAAGAGGAGGTATATAGTAAAAAATGTATTATCTTGAGGAAGAGGTACAGCGGAGTGCCACAGGGACCAGTGTGACACTGGTCCCCATAACGGCAGACATACGACAAATCCCCTCCTCCCACTAGTTGCGGGTCTTTGTTAGGGACCGAGTGCAGGCGTGGGAGGGAAGGGGACCTTCCTCAACATATAACGTTGATCTAAGAAACCGGAAACGAAATGATCACTGTGGCCAGCTTGTTTGGGGCTAGTCAGCGAACATTCAGCTATGGGTTGAATGATGTACTGAGAAGAACCTCAATCTAGTATTAACTGTGCCCGCGAGAGCAGTGGGAAGGAGCGGCCAGTCCCGGAGGACCAGCTGCCCCAACCCGGGCGCAGACGCAGGCATGGGAGAAAGAGAGAAAATCACAGCGTAAGGTTTCTATGGTGTAATTGAAATTAATATTATCTTGAGATAGTATTAACCACTACTGATGATTGGTCTCTTTAGAAGGAGACTACAAGAAAACAGAAACGAGGAGAGACAAGAACATCTCTGTCAAGCAGAGCATCCCGCCGCCTTATATACACCGGCCGGCGGTGCGCGCGGCGTGAAAAATTTTCCCGCGCGTTACCCGCAACGCACGCCAACTTTTATTAGGTCATCGATCGCATGGGACGTCTGTGCAGAGGGCATCGACTGGATGTGGTTGTTGGATATGTGTTGGTTAAATAAGGTGTGTTTGTAGGAATATGTGTACTTGTGTAAAGTTATAGAGAAAGGAATATTGGTTCTGTGGCTGGTGGGAGTGGGGCTGGCGGGCAGCAAGGAGTGTCCTGGCTTGTGCTGTCTCGCGCTCGGCGCGACCGCTGGCTCTTACTTTTTACTGAATATAGGTAGGAATTGTCCCATGATCAACAGTGGGATGTTGAAGTTGTCCCTGACAACTGTCCAACAGGAGGCGCAGTCGAGCGTCACGTTGTTGCGGAGGATGAGCGAGACGCGGCCGAAGTTCGCCTTGTGCAATGCGTCTTCTGGGGAGGACGAGGAGCTGGGGTTGCTGTCGCCGAACGCCAGGACCTTCTCGAACTGGTCGAAGTAGTCCAGGATGCTCTGGTTGTCCCAGAACTCGAAGATGAAGCGGTTGGTGGCGAAGACCTCCTCCTTGCTGAAACCTGTGAGCGAGAGGAACTCGCTGCTGGCGAAGCAGAGCTCGCCCGTGCGGCGCCACACGGCCATGGGGGTGCAGTTGACGAGCCTGGCGGCGTCCTCCTTCTCGAACAGGAGCCGCTGCAGCAGGATCTCCTGCAGCACCAGGTCCTCGGGGACCATGTTGGATGTGAGGGCGGTGAACCGGGGCGCGTAGTTCTCGAGGATCGACTTGATGAGGCCCGGGAGCAGGCGCTGGTCAGTCTCGATGGAGAACTTGTCCTGGAGCATGTTTTTCAGCTGCAGGTATGCCTGCTGGTAGTTGTGGGGCTTGACGAACTCCTGCTTGAGGTAGAGGTCCTTGACTGAGGGGAACCCCTTACGGAACTCGAGCGGGTTCACGTTGGTGGACTGTGTGGTGACGCTGGCGTCTGCGTCGCCGCCGAGGTGGGTAGGCGGCTCGCAGAGCGTGTCGAAGCGGTCCTCCCCAAAGGCCTCCTTCTCCTCCAGAGGAGAGAAGTCGTTCAGCGACCCGTCGCTGAGCATGTCGAGGGAGATGAAGTTCTTGGAGAACACGGAGTCTGTGCTGGGAACGCTCGCGTTCCTGTCAGAGTCCGAGTTGGAGTTGGAGTTGTTGGGCCCGGTGTGGTCCAGGTCTGCGTCTGCGTCTGCGTCCTGGTCGAGGTCCGGGGGAAACTCCGGGTCGTTCAGCAGCGCGTCGTCGATGCCGGCGAGTCTGGGCTTGCTGTCATCGGTGGGAAAGTAGCAGTTTGAGGTCGTGACGAAGTCCTTGAGCTTCATGTACTCGTCGTTGGCCCACATGCTGTCGAAGTCTGCGTCTGGGCTGAATGTGGTCTCCTGCGTGGAGACCTCAGTCTCGCCGGCGCTCTGTTTGGCGAGGACGGGCATGCCGGTGTCGACGAGGCTAGCACCAGTGCTAGCGTAGACCTCGAGGTCCGTGGATGGGCTCTTTGACGCGTCCTCGTGCTCGCCGAGGTGCGCTCTGAGCTTTCTCTTCTTGCGGATGTTGTCGCGGCATGCGTGCGCGATGTTGCGCTTGGTGCAGTTCTTGCAGGGTCTGCTGTCGTCGCACTGGATGTGCTTCTCGTGGCAGAAGACGCATGCCTTCTGGATGGAGCGTCTGTGCTTCTTGAGTTCTGGCGGAAGTCTCTTGGTCATTGTAAGTCCAGCTTCGATGGGTGTTTGTTTATCTCTTGATTGCTCGTAATCTTCTCTTGAATTAGAATTATTAATATAGGATAGCTCTGTGTTCTGTCAAAGAAGTGAGAGTCCTGGGTAAAATAAAATAAAATAAATAAAGTGTCGTCTGGAGCGTTAAATTATCGATGTAGTGGCTAGCACCTGGCTGATAAACCGAATAGAAATAGAGAAAGGAGAGAAAAAGAAGATAAATAGGGAAATATATAAAAGGATCAACCTCTTATTTCCGGTGTTTGTATGCGAAAGCTTGCTTGGTGAAGTGAAATACGAAACAACAACAGGAAGATAAGACATTAACGCCAGAAAAAGAAAAAGAGACCTGGGACGCCATGACAGCATCGGCATACATATATATACATAATTACGCATAATGGGCAGGGTGTAGGGCCCCACAAAACGGCGAAAACCATACCAACTCTAAAAGAGCGTCCTTCATGCACAGACTCAATTGTTCTGTCCTGTTCTGTTCTGTCCTGGCATGGGCGACTCTGGCCGGCGAGGCAAGCCAGGGGAGCCGCAGACACCTAGAGAGAACGGGGCAGCACCAGCGCGCTCAGCAACAGCCACAACAACGACTTACCAGGCAGCGCGCCCCACTCACTTATCGTGCCACCGCCCAGGGTGCGAGGCTCCCAGCGCCCCACGCAAAACCCTGCAGGGACCTGCCGTTGGCCAATGAGACGCCGCCAAAGCGACTGCCACGCCTCGCCGGTGCACAGACGGCCTCGAAGAGAACGAGCAACACACACACACACACACACACACACAGCTTGATAGTGGATCCGGAGCGAAAACTCCGGACACAAAGCGCGGAGGGCCCAGGGCTGCGCTCGGTAAATCTGTTTTTGTGCGGCGCTGTGGCGCTTTCGGGCGCGCTGATTGGCGGCGAGGGCTTGGGCGGTGGAGTGCGGGTGCGTTAGGGCTGGGGAGTGCACGTAGGGCTGTGGTTAGGGCTGGAGGAGGGTTGGCATAGGGCTGTGTTAGGGCTGTGTTAGGGTTGTACTTTGGTGTGTGGGTGCTCAGTTTCCCGGTGTATGGGTGTTCTGTGTATATTTTTAGGGCTTCTCGATACCCTGCAGAATAAGGTGGGATAGTTGAACCACCCCTGTTTTGCCACCGCTATACCTCGATAGAGCAACGCATTTACAGTACATCCCACACTTGGACAATGCCCGTGCGCTTCAGAGGCGTGTGCCAGTTCGTGCGCAGGAGCTCCTCCCTCGAGAAGATCCGCAACATCGGCATCATCGCGCACATCGATGCCGGCAAGACCACCACCACCGAGCGCATGCTCTACTACTCCGGCAAGACCAGCCGCATCGGCAACGTCGACCACGGCGACACCATCACTGACTTTTTGCCGCAGGAGCGCTCCCGCGGCATCACTATTCAGAGCGCCGCGATTTCTTTTGACTGGCGCAAGCGCGGCGCCATCAACCTCATCGACACACCAGGGCACGCTGACTTCAGCTTCGAGGTGATTCGCGCACTCAAGGTGCTCGATGGCTGCGTCACGATATTCGACGCAGTGGCTGGTGTCGAAGCACAGACCGAGAAAGTGTGGAAGATGGCGGGGCCCATCCCCAAGGTCTGCTTCGTCAACAAGATGGACAGGATGGGCGCGGGGTTCAGCAGAACCGTCAAGGAGATGATGCTGAAGCTGAACACCAGGGTCGCACTGGTGAACATACCGTACTTCTCAGTCGACGAGACTACCCGGGAACAGCAGTTCAGGGGTGTCGTCGACGTGCTGAACCAGAAGCTGATTACGTGGGACCCCGCGGATCCAGACAAGGTCGATGTGGGAGAGATCAATGCGGCTGAACAGCCCGAGATTCATGAGCAGCTCGTCAGCGCCCGCTCATCCTTGATTGACACGCTGGGTGAGTTCGACGAGACCCTCGTCGAGAGCTTTTTGGAGGAGGCGGACGGAGACTACTTGAAATTGTCCCCCAGCATCATCAACAAGTCGCTGCGCCAGTTGACACTCAATAACATCGTCGCGCCAGTGTTGTGCGGCGCTTCGTTCAAGAATATAGGTGTGCAGCCACTCCTCGACGCAATTGTCGACTACTTGCCCTCGCCCGTGGAGGCCCGGCTCCCAGAGATAAACAAGTCCAACTACGTGATGAAGTATGACCACTCAAGGGGGCTTGTGATCAATAACAACAACAATTTGTGCGTATCCCTCGCCTTCAAGGTGATCTCCGACCCAATCAGAGGACTGATGGTCTTTGTCCGCGTCTACTCCGGTGTCCTCAGAAACGGGCACACCGTGTTCAACACCACTACAAAACAGCCATTCAAGATCGGAAAGCTCGTCAGAATGAACGCCAACGTTCCAGAGGAGATTTCACTGCTGAACGCAGGCGAGATTGGTGTTCTCACTGGAAGCTCCATTGAGGGGAATGTCTCAACCGGTGACACCATCATCTCCCACTCGATGAAGAAGGACGGCCTGAAGTCATTCAAGAAGAACGACGAACTGACACTCAAGATCAACCCCATCAGAATTCCAGAACCGGTGTTCACCGTGACAGTAGAACCGAACTCGCTCGGCAACAAGGAAGCCATGGAAAAGGCGCTCACCAGACTCGTGATCGAAGACCCAAGTCTGCACATTACGAAAGATGAGGAGACCGGCCAAACTCTCCTAAGTGGGATGGGTGAACTACATTTGGAGATTGCAGGTGATAAATTAATCAATACGCTAAATGCTGACGTAGAACTTGGCAAGCTGGCTGTCTCTTACAAGGAGACGATTGACTCAGAGACGAACGTCGAAACATATGCGGACGATTCTGGGTATCGCATCTCTGTGTCTATTGAGCCTGTGGCAGAGGACTTTGATGCGAATGTTTCATCTTCCAAGAAGGGGGAGACTGTTTATTCACTCGGTATTGACAACAACTATTTGATAGTGGAACAAAATCCAAAGATGAACCCTGACAAGGAGTGGAATTATCAGATGTCATATGACTCGATCATAAACGCTATGGTGTCTAGTTCAATTGCGGCATTGCAGAGAGGTGGCAAGATATCACATCTGCCCTTGCATTCTTGTGCGATTCGTATCCACAATGATTGGGCCGTGCCTATGGATGTTGACAAGCCACATGAGGTTCTGACTATTACCAGAAACGTTAGTTTAAAGATTCTAAACCAGCTGCCAGAAGCATCGTACTCCGTTCTCCAACCAATAATGAACCTCGAAGTAACTGTGACTCCAAAGGACATGGGTGTTGTCATAAGGGACTTGACCGCTGACCATGATGCCGTTATCAACTCTATTGACGATAGTAATACACCAGAACAGTCTAGCGACAATATCTTATTTTCTCAAATAGCAGCCGACCAATACTTGCCACCAGACACTACTCTCAAATTATTAAATAGTGGAGATGAGAATGAAGGTATCAAGAGTATCAACGCCGAGGCCCCTTTAAGGAAAATGATTGCATACAACAAAAAGCTGAGAAGTTTGACGCAAGGTAGAGGTGATTTCCACATGTATTTTAAGAAAATGGAACGTGTTGCTCCTGATCAACTCAGAGAAATATTGTAATAGTAGTAATTAATTGAAGTCATGTAAATAAAACTAAATGGGGGTGATGTATATCGTGGTTGTTTGTTCTTCGATGGGTCGGAAACTTTTATCTGGTGTGTATGATAATTATCTTTAGTCTTAGGTCCACTGTAATATTGAACATTGCTTAAACGAGTCAGACATATTTCTGGTTAACATGAATATATCATCCTCTGGTCAGCACCGTGATACAGCCTGGAAAGTTTTATTACGTGGAAATATTACCAAATGAATTGGAATATATGTTCGAGAAAAATCTGCCCGTCCCGAAGAAGCATGAATAGTACTATTTGGGGATTGGTTGATTGAGCTGAACATTTCGTAATCGCAATACGCTGGTGAGAGCGTTAAGGAGGAGAGTTTGGTTTTGAAAAATTGATTTCATCAACCTTGCCCCTTCGGCTGGTATTGTCAGAAAGAACTTGTCTACAGAGGTTATAGTGTTTCCCAGGTTACAAATATGATTGCATAGTGGTTTCGAACAAGGGGTAGTATTATCCACGTTTCTTTTAGAATGAATGAACCAATTTTCTAGCCTCTTCTCCGTAGCCAGTTAGGAAACATGTTCTAGAGGGGTGATATCCAGTATTAAAACTGATTCGGATATTTCTAGGCATGCACATCTTCATTTAAAAAAAAACCTGAATAACTAGGAAGGTTGTTATTCTTATGATCTGCACCTCCTTATTTCTCTCTCTATGATCCATTTTGGAAATAATTGCACTACAGGAGATGTACGGTAGTAGAAACGCGTACAAGAAATCTTTGAAGAAAGAAAGATGTTGTATGGCAACCCGTTAAGTGTGTTCTGTTGCACTCTACAGAACTCGCATGAGTTATTTGTTCTCGAATGTCGGGCCAGAGTGAACAACACCCACACAGTTCGCATGGCAACCCTCGCTTTTCTTTTTCTCTCCCAACGAGTAATGTTAATCCAGAAGATTACGTAGAAATAAGACTAACGCGAAACACCACAGCAAACCCTCTACGGATATTCACTGCACCCGAAGACTTCTTTCCAGATCCGAGGTGTCTCCTCGAAAACGAACCGCAGCTGTTTAGATAATCCAACTCTATTCGGAAAGACACAGAGAAAATGCCGTAGAGACCGGTGCAGGCACGGAAATGACAGCGCGATGCTGATCCAATAATTCTGCAAAAAAATTCCACAGAAATATCGTAGGATGCCAGAATATTTCGTCTACGAGGAGGCATCCTCGGTAGCCCAGCATGTCTTTGTAGCGTCTCTAGACTGCATATTACTGGTTTCGTAGTTTTCTGCGGGATATTGCCAAAATCGGTATTGAATTCGACCTAGAAGCTTGGTAAGTGGGTATTTTCATTGCAATCCCGCCCAGTAATATTGCACTAGGAGCCTGATTTCCCACTAACGAACCAGAGGGACGCTTGTAGATCTTTCAGCTTCCCGGGAAGGCAGGAGGTATTCCCGATTGGTTTGGTTTGCTGGTTACTCCTCGAAATATATTTCCTAGGTGACGAAAGAAAAATTGAATATTCTGAGGTATAAAAGGTGCTCTCATTTGCATTCAATTGGAGGTAACTAAGTACTATCTCATATTGTAATTCTATTATAGATGAAAGCTATATCATCATTCACCGCAATCAATCATTACTTCACTATTCATTATGAAATTTAGCACTCTTCTTCTGACTTCGGCCCTTTCCATTTTTGGCAAGGGTGTCTCTGCTACAGACTCTCAGACTCCAATCTGTACCCCAGACCTAGGCAACTCCATTGATGATGGTTTCCACGCCAGATTCTACAAGTACATCTACCCAGATTACGCTAGAGAGATGAGCGATGAGGACTACATCACCAAGGGTTACAAGCGAGACGACCGCTTCATTACCTCCAAGACTGGTATCACTGACGTCAACTTCTTCCACTTCTACAACCTGAACCCTAATGGCCCAACCTACGGTGTTGTCAACGGTCTGAACATCACCACCTCCAATTTCACTGTTGAGTACAGTGGTTGGTTTGTTCCCAAGGAGACTGGTGACCATGTCTTCCAGATCGGTCAAACCGATGATGGTACCAGTATTGAGATCTACGACGACAACTATTCCCTATGTTGTGGTATGATTGTCCACCGTACTGTTATCCAGTCTCTCCAGATCTATGACAACGAGTATATCAAGAAACAAAGCATCCACCTGGAGGCCGGTGTTCCATACCCAATGAAGATTGTCTACTTCAACAAGGACCGTGTTGCTATCCAGGACATTTCTTTCGTTGACCCAAGTGGCGAGACTCACAAGAGCTTCGATGGTTTTGCCAAGTATTACAACGATGTTAAGTGCAAGAACTAGCTGTCTCGCATATGATATGTGGATAACAATCCGCAGTACTGTTAATTTCTCTCCCTATTCTTACCTAAAATAATATGTTGCATTCAACGACAACCTCAGACAATACAATTACCGTTTATATTTCTCTATATAACCCCAATAAAATATTGATGCAACAGCCTTCTCTGTGTGTTTCTGAGGATACTCGCTGGCAGTTCAGTGGTAATTGATCTGGCCACATGTTTCTGCAAGCATTTGATCGGGTCTCTGGGGTCGGTGAAGAAGCTCTCGCACAAAAGCCGAATTGTCGTGACGAACTGCGGTCTCACAGAAGACGTCGCAGGAACTAGGAGAAACATTTTCTGGCTAACAAAGTTTTTGAAGATCTCAGTAGTTTTATCGGTTAACCAGTTTTATGCATAGGAGCTGTTGGGTATTTGGTGTTCACACTCTGTGTGCTGCGGGTGTTTTTAGTCTCGAGTGTTCGTGTTTCTCGATATGCGTTGATTCTGTAGAGTGGCACAGTATTTAAAAGTACACTATATGACCGCAGGAAGAGGAATGGTTCAAATGGGAAATGTCGCGTCTCAAAATATTATGTTGCTTATAACTATTGCGTAGGTAACATTTACAACTGAGGTTTAGAGTTTTTCTTATTAAATCCCACAAATGCATAAAGACGTCGATTTTTGATGTTGATTTTTTTTAAATTTGAACATAGTTCGAATAGAGCAGACTTTATATAGTACAAATCATGGTATGTTTATAAACAGAAATTGGGTCTATTGATAGCATAACGAACGAAGTGCCTTAATATTTTAGCCCTTGTTTGATGATGCAACAAAGTCAATAATCTGTTTCGATGTCTTGTCGAAACAGTCAGTGGTTTCTGGCTCCGCATTGAATCCGACAATTGGATCCGAAGCAATAAGACCCATGAACTTAAACATCCGTGTTTGTATCGGATATAATGACAGAGCAATATCATCCAAGAATCCACTTGGAGAGAAGTTCTCTTCGGTTGCCGCAGCGGTGATGATGAGTTGGGCCTTCTTCCCAACAAGAAGACCAGGGGAACCGTCGTTTTGTGTGGGAGTAGCAAATGGAGCAACAAGCACTCTGTCAAACCAACCTTTCATGATGGCTGGGACAGAGTACCACCACAATGGAAAATGGAATATAACCATATCGGCCCATAGCACCTTCTCCCTCTCGTTGAGAATATCCTTTGAGTATGCATTATCTTTGTAGGATTCGATTGAGGCGTGCAATGGTCTTAGACGGGACTCCTTTGGGAGTTCCGGGAAGTCATCTCTATCTAATTCCGACTTCCATTTCATCCTGTAGAGGTCAGACACCTTCACCTCGTGTCCATTGGCAACCAATGTGTCAACTGTCACCTGCAGCAGTGAGTGCTGAAGAGACCGTTTGTCTGGATGAGCGAATACAATAAATACCTTCATAGCTGGGGGGCTGTCGTATTTCTCGAGAGATAAGAGTGGCACACCATAATACAAGACCGAATGCCTTCCTCAGAACAATTGAAAGTGCCTCGCATATATATAATACACAAACGTATTGTCACTTCGGAGATAATTCTCAAATTAGTAAGCCTCGGAGCCGAGGTCATGTGGACATTCCGCTTCAGGCGAACCGGATATATATATTTCGGCCGAAAATTAGGCGCTCGGTCCTGCGACATTTTATAGGAGAAGTGAATAAAGGGAGATTGTTAAAGATTTTTTTCAATGCATTAACAATATTGATGACTAAGCATGCTAGTTCTTTTCTTGTGTGAATATTTTCAGCGACTCTACATAATTCAGTAGGAAATTACCCAATATGCAGATTAGTAACTGCCAACTTTCAAGTTAGAGAAGTTGAGTTAGCCATGGCCTGTTCGAAAAAAAGGTTTTTATTGATTTATAGAGAGCTCGTAAATAATTGAAGAAAGATAAAGAAAATCATGAAGAAATAATGTCATTTAATCATAGAAGAGTGGCGGTGGCCTGCTCCTTGGAGTAGAGAGAGTTGATCTCTGGTAGTAGTCTGCTGGAGTACCATGGTAGAGCAGTGACCATGGAGTTAACACCGGCAAAGTCAACCTCGGTTAGAAGAGAGGAGTAGTCCTTGTTGTCGATGGCATCCATGGCAACATCTAGAACACCAGCTGGTAGGTCGCTGAAGGATAGAGAACCGGAGTAGACTAGAAGCATGTACTGGAAGAGGTGAGTCTTGGCATCGGACATGATGGCCTCTAGCTCAGCGACATCGTAAGCAGTGACAGTGGTGGTGGCGGCAGAAGCAACGGAGGCAGCAGCGATGGCGGTAAGGGCAGATAGCTTGAAGTTCATTTTGAAAAAGGTGGAAAAGTGTTGGAAAAGTAGGTTGTTGTTATTGTGATGGCTCTGTATTATGAAACTAACAAGAAGAAAGATAAGTGGACTAGACCTATCATAGGCATAACATCCTCTTCCTTTTATATGTTTTTTGAAATTATTTCTTGAAAGATGGTATTCGTATATAGTCGTACGAGTATTACCAATTCGTATAGTATGTTAATACATTTCCGATTGTCTTACAAAGAAACCTGTGTTGTCTAGGTTACGAGACTAACAAACTTACCTAAACGAGACATGTCCTACATACTTAACAAATACTATACGGGGGAGCTGCACAATATACCCCTACTCCACATTTCAAAATTCGTTCATAGAATGTTCTGTCCACCTTTTTCTGCTTCTAGAAGGCGCTGTCAACGCGCGTCGTTTATTCGTTAATGGGCGCTTGTCGTTCATGGCAACGCCTTGTAACAAAAAATAGACAAAATGGTCAACGTGCATGAAAACTCAAATTGTGCGTTTGGCATATGCACCCTAGAAATAGTCGTAAGGTGCAAGCTTGTTCGTGTAAGTATGTACCTGTATATTGGTTCTTTTTTTCTATTTTACGACTAGAACGAAGGCGTCTTGTTTAATCGTTCATGAAATGCCAACCACCGCCAAGCTCGTTTGACAAATTCAACAAAATGAGTACTACTCATGTAACTGTGTAGTTCCAAAATCTGCTAAACTCAACATATCCCTTTTCGTGGATTGTGTGTTTGAATTGGAGGCTTAGGCTTTCAGGGTGAAAGTAATAGCCTGCTGAACAATGTGTATTTCACAGATCCGTAAACGTTTCTATGAGCAGCTGGAACGACCTATCCATTTCGAGTGGAGCGGTTAGGCATCTAGATGCAACCTATGAATTCTTAGGTTTTCCCAAGATTACGATATGTAAAGAATACTTTGCTTATGGAGCTTGGTGGGGGTAAAAGTAATGGTTGCCGTAAATTGTGATAGAGATGGTGGTCATAGCGGTTTCAGGAAGGTGTAAGAAACGAGTAATATATTGGGGACCCGAACTTGATTACATGGGGTGTGGTGATGTGAATTCTGGGGGGTATCGCCGGAGATAACAGGCCTGTATGCACATCTGATGTCCCGTTTAATTAAACTGTGGAGTGAACACATGGAGAACAAGCTACAATGACTTAACGGATAGGGCAGTCTTCTTCAGACTTTTTTTCATTAGAAATGTATGGTCCAAGAACGAAAAGTTGTGGTGTATGCTCAAAGCTCAATTGCTTTTGTCATTCATCAGGTGTAAGTACTGTATTTATGTAATTACTGTAAGGATGCCGTTTAGCGCCGTTAGGGTAACTTTCACCCAAAACACTGTATATCTTGAAAAGTAATTTGACATATGTAGCTGCTTTTAATATCACCGTTGATCAATCATCTGTTATATTCGTTGAAATGACACTGTTAAATAAATATCTAAAATTTCTTGTCACTTTTTATGTTTTGTTTATTGCTATCAATTTATTTAGAACATTTCGAAATTACACCAAAGATAAAAAAATAACTAGAGAACAAATATTTGGACAATAAAAATGAAACTGCCTGTCTTTCCAATAGATGACATTAACGACCATTCTAGACATATTGAAGATCAAAAATGGTGTTGGAGAGCCATGAAAAGATAATTGTGAAACATTTCAGTAGGGCTCCTTTTTTGATCAAAGATATTTCGTGATAGAGTTGCTTACGTGTTTTATATCTCAATTGAACAGTACTTAGATAAGTCAAAATCGTCCATTTCATACCTAATCTCTCATGAAATGCCTCGAAGCTTTCATAAATAACAGTAACTTAAAACTAAAAACATTGGGTAATTCAGGGTATAGGTGGGCTTTCGAAAGCTCTCTTGTATATTAATACTTACTTCTGTGTTCAAGCAATGAATTTTCGTCTTCATGATGCATTAATGGCTCTTATAGGTAAGTAACTGTCCATTGAAATATAGTTACTGAAAAAAATCACATTTCTTGATTCCTTATAAGGAAGTAGTAATTTCAATGACGTCAACAATCTTGTTCCTCGTGGCCCAATGGTCACGGCGTCTGGCTACGAACCAGAAGATTCCAGGTTCGAGTCCTGGCGGGGAAGATTATTTTTTGCCGCCGAGCGCCAGACCCTCTGCCAAGTTGGATATTACTGTAATTAGCGGTGTTTTTTTAAATACGAGTATTTTATTCAATAGGGAGTTGTTTCAATTTAATTTTTGCACCCTAATTTTTACTTCTACGACGTTTCTTTCTGTCTGCAACCGCTAAACCCCGGGCAGTCCCAGTCGCAACATAGACACCGCCAAACACATAAGTTGCTTTCCCAGCACAAGATAAAACAGGTCCAAGTCACTAGCATACGCATGACTAAATCGCAGCATCCCATCCTCATTCCGACAAACCGCTGTTACACAATTTCCCCTTTCATCAGAGCTGTCGCACATAGCGAAAACGGCCAAACAATAATACAGCCCGGTTTCGCCGCCCAACGCGATTATCACAGGGCGCTACTGCATATATCTGGAAAAGTATAGAGGATAGCCAGAGTGTCAAGGGTTATTGAAGTGTCTATTCCAGTAGCACAGATTACCGAGAGAGTGCTGAACGTCCCGTCTTTTCCAAATGAGTTTCCTATGGCGTAGTAAGCCAAAGGCAGCCAAGGCTGACAAAAGCACACTCCAACTTCCAAACGGCAGTGCAATAAGCCTGCATGAAACCAAGAGTGGCAATGCCAGATCTGCATATACACTAGCAGACTTCCCCAGAATACTGGAACGTCGATTCGGTGAGTCTTTGGGGTTTCGCACGCGTATCCTGAGGGACCTCATAGACTCTGAGCGTCTGGGAATCGGCCTGCCAGATTTGGTCCACATGACTTTACATGACAGCTACCACGATCTCGAGGTCGGCGAGTACTTCTATATCACTGGTGTGGACGTCTCGAGCGCATCAATGCCCATTGCATTTATCAAGATGCTTAAACTGAACGAGATGTCCTCCCCCGACAGCCAGATCGCGACGTACTGCTGCACCAATATATTCAGCAAGATGGACATCCGCATACGATACGAGACCGATGGATCTGCCCAGGTGAGGGCGTTTGACGTCGTTGGGAACGTGGTCAGCGACGAGATCACCGAGACACAATGGGAGGAGACTTTTGTCAGTTGTTGCATACGTAGTCTCATCACTAGCAAGGAGAACGAGCGGAAGCTGCCAGGGATGGTAGAGTTTCCCCTGGCAATAGAAAACACAAGCATGTCGGGAGCAAAGCGTGTGATCCGTCATTTCTGCGAGTTCTTACCGAGGTGCATGGAATCTGGGTGGGACACTACACGCAACGTGCACCCCTCGGTGCTACACAACTACCTGATGCGTTCACTGCTGATATTCCTTGCCATTTCTCCCATGCTGGTCGATTATGCACTGGCGATTCTGAAGGAATTAGCCCAGTCTGACCCCAAACACGAATTGTACTATAAAGTGGCGCTGATTGCTATTCTAGAGCAGTATGACGAGCGTGACTTGGATCTCGTTCGCACTTTGAACGAGACCTTGAACCCATTACTGCCTTTGCTTGATACACTGAAACCTAGGGATCCTGCTTCTTTGCAGCTGCTCAACTGTATGTCCTGTCTGTTGAACCTACAAGCGAAATTTCTCATTCGCCGCGGAGATTCTGAGCTGGCGCTCCCTGTTGCCAAGACTTCGACAGAACTAGCCCTGGATTCGCCTGAGTCGTGGTACTACCTCGCAAAGTGCTATATCGATATTGGTGAGTACGAACGCGCGCTGCTCGCTATCAACGCCATGCCCAACCTGCCGTCGATCGATCAGGACAAGCATGCGCTCTATAGCGAGCCCCAGCTCTACAACTACTATGCCAGACCACTGGGGTCCGCTTCGCGGACTGTCGGCGAAAGTATCCTCCTGGACTCGAACGAGTTCAATAACCTCGGTTCGACGATGAAGGGATGGCAAGACAAGGAGCTGCGCGAAGTGATATACGGTCGGATGGTTATGCCTAACAAAGCACAGGACGGCATGATTGCACACGTGTGGGACAAGGCGTGTGCTGAGCTGGGACCCATATACGGTCCCCAATCCTGCAACCTCATCAACTTTGTGTCGCCGCAGGAGGTACAGTCGATCGGGCAGACCCGGCTGCTCGCGCGCAACACAGTGGCCCGCCAGTACAGTTGGTTCCAACGGAAGGCTGTGCAGCTCCTAATGGAGCTTGTGCAGAAGGTCGACTGGAACAACCTGCTGCAACTACGCACCAAGGTGTTTGTGATGGAGGCGGAGTACGTTGAGAAGAGCGGCGCGACACTAGGCATGCGCAACAGCGACATCCCGCTTACTGTGCGGCGCAAGCGCATCTGCGAGCGCTGGCTCGACCAGCTGTTCTTGGATATCTACGAGGACCTGGAGCTGAGCCAGAGCGCCGTACTAGAAGACAGCGATGCGAAGTACAGCGGTCTGGAGTGGGAACTGATGGGCCTCACGATGGTACGGGCGTGTTCATGGAGCGATGCAATTGCGTGTCTGCGCACTTCGACCACTATTCGGTTCGACTGGGTGAGCTGTCGCGCGTTACTTGAGCTGTTCCTGGACTGCAACCCCGAGGGTGCCGAGGTGATCGACCTGGACCTTGTGGTGGAGCTTGTGGCGCAGAAAATATCGTACGAGAAACGTTTTTACGACAGTTTCCAGGTGTTCAACCTGCAGGTTCTGTTCAAGCTGGCGGCGGTGCTGAGTGTGGAAGGCACGCGCACACGTTTCCGCAGTTTGCCGTACAGCACTCCATCGTTTGTGTCTGCTGTCGACCGCATGTTGGACTGGGTGGACCTCATGACGAGGGACGCGTTGCAGTTACAGTAGAGTGGCGCGAGGCAGTGCAGCGAGGTATTTGCACTATTGTATGTAAAAGAGAAACAGTTGTAATATTAGATGAGAATTTGCATGAGGGGCGCAGAGGTGAGAGGCAGATATTTACAGGGTGGATAGGTACATAGTGCCGCGAGTCTGGATGTTTACACTATATTATCCGGGAGTGAATACATTCTGATAAACGGTTTAACCCTATATTCCCTATATTTTATATGACATGCCTTAACTAGTGATCCCATATGTTTGGATAACTTCGACACTTGCGTTGTATATATAACTGGATTGAGCAATGTAAATTGCCAAACTCTGTAACATTAAAAAATATGCAGAATAAGGGCTGGGAGGAATAGCCTCCAATGCTTTATTTAACCCCATACATCAACTGGTTCTCGTATTGGAAATACTAGGCAATTCAATGAAGGGCTAACAAGTACACACTGTGTATTTCCGATAACGATGGTGTAGAAGGAAATAAGTATGGCTACACGAGAGGAGAAGTATATACTATATAATGCAACGTTGAATACCACACACTCCAGAACTGAGTTCAGAACACGGTACATAACAGGTGAATTACACAACTTACTACAGCAAATAGCACAAAAAGAATACAGCTCAGCTGATAACTTTACATATACTATAGCAAACAGAGTGTGGTTATACAATATAATAATGCACTTGACAGTAATATTATAATATAATATCTCATAACACTAAATAACACAGGTTATAACATAACAACATAATATATAACATAACCAACGCACTATATAATATAAGGCAATATCACATTACATAATCAACACAGTATATAATACAAGGCAATATTATATAACATAACCAACACAGTACATCACATAACTCAAAAATATATATAGCACATCCAATACACAATATAATACAACCAACACAGTATATAACACAACACAACCAACACAGTATATAATATAACACAACACTATATTACATAACCAACACCTCGCGCCGGGTAACCACGTGAAAAATTTTGGGCATCGGCGCGGCGGCTCGCCGTCTGCTGGGCGTCTGGGCGTCTGGTGTCTGGGAGGCGGCTGGAGGTACAAGAGGGCCCTGGGGCCTGCAGGGTCCGCTTCAGTGATCTGTGTAAATTGACGCACACTCTGCACACCCAACCACACCCCTCCAGAGCGTCTATCCGACTCTCGCAGACCCGCGCGCTCTGATTTCACTGCATTTCGGTTTGTTCATTCCCGCCACCCCCCAACCCCCAGAAAGGAAGGAGCAGGAAAACACCACTCTACACCACTAATACAACTCACCATGTCTGGCTCGTTCTGGAAGTTCGGCCAGGAGTACTCCTCCGAGTCCTCAGTCGCCCGTATCCTCAACAGAGCCTTCATAAAGATCGACAAGGGTACGGAGCCCGCGAGCGGGACCGCCGTCGATGACAGCGCCAGTGGCAGCGGCAGCGCCGCTGCCCACGTTCCAAACAGCGATGACGGCAGCAACGCGTACTCCGAGAGCTCCGAGATGGACCAGGACTCCGCAGACGCCGAGGGCGCCCATGCAGACGCAAACACCGCCACCACCCGCTTGCCCGACCAGGAGGAAGAGTACGTCAACTACGAGCCCAATCTCTCAGTGCTCGATGAGTTGCTCGACGACGAGGAGATGTACACGGAGCTCATGTGCTCCAACTTCCAGCTGCTCATATACCTCAAGTACCCCCAGGTGCTCGATGTACTTGTCGACTACGTCATTACGGACCACAAGGCGTCCCAGCGCGACAAGGAGAGCGATAATTCCTCTTCCCACGACCTGTACAAGACCGACGAGCAGCAGAAGCAGGACGAGGAGGACAGCAAGGCCAACGGCGAGGAGACGCCCGAGGACGCAGCCGCCCGTCGCGCCAATATGGCCGCCGAGATTCTGTCCGCCGACGTCTGGCAGATATCAACTGCCCTCACCGAGCGCCCCGAGGTCCTCAACAAGCTGTGGTCTGTCGTCAAGGACAAGGAGCCCATATCCACCGAGATATCAACCTTCTTCATGAAGATCAACGAGCGCCTCCTCGACACAGACATGGCCTCCATGGTCGCATTCATAAAACAGCAGAACATCCTCGTCGACAAGTGTCTCCTGCACATAGTCAATCCGCCACTGATGGACTTCCTGCTCAAGGTCATCTCCACCGACAAGCCAGACGAGCCAACGGGGATCCTCCAGAAGCTGAAACGCGAGCACTTCATCGACAAGCTGCTCGAGAAGCTCGGCCCAGAAAGCGACGCCACCACGCAGTGCGCCGCCGCAGACTTCCTGAAGGCGTTTATTGCCATCAGTGGTAACTGCATCGACGAGGTTGCGTCCGGTATCGGTCCCAACGAGCTCTCCCGCGAGCTCGCATCGCCGCGCATCATACAGAAACTCATCACAAACATGCTCAACGGCGGAACATGCCTCAGCAACGGTGTTGGAATCATCATTGAGCTCATTCGCAAGAACAACTCCGACTACGACTACGTACAGGTGATGCACACCACGCTCGAGACGCACCCACCCACGGATAGGGACCCCATATACCTCGGACACATGCTCTCGCTCTTTGCACAGAACATCAGCAAGTTCAACACCATACTCGTCGAGAACACGACGCCGTTGCTCGACACCTCCTTCGGCAAGATAGAACCCGTCGGGTTCGAGCGTTTCAAGATCTGCGAGCTTATCGCAGAGCTTTTGCATTGCTCAAACATGAGCTTGCTCAACGAGAAGCGTGCTCCACAGGTGATAGCCGAGAGAGACACAGCAAGAGAGGCCTTTGTCAAGAAGCAGGAAGAGAACAGCGCCGAGGGAGAGGAGATGACCACACAGCTCAACTCCCTCCAGTTGACCAGCAGCAGCCAGCCCATGGAGCTCGACGAGGTCACACAGGAGACGATCGAGGAGTCTGACGTCATCGACGACTCAGACGAGGCGATGCAGAAGCTGCAGAACGAGCCCGTCGTCGGTGACGAGCTCAAGATCGCGCTCTTCGACACACAGATCATCACAACCATCCTCGAGATGCTCTTCCACTTCTCCTGGAACAACTTCCTACACAATGTCGTCTTCGACATCATCCAGCAGGTGTTTAATGGCCCGCTGAAGATTTCCTTCAACAAATACCTCATCAAGGACCTGCTCAGCCGCGCTGAGATCACCAACGCAATCATTCGTGGTGACGCTGAAAGTGCAAAGCGCGAGAAGGAGAACGGCATGCGTCTCGGGTACATGGGTCACCTCACGCTCATCGCCGAGGAGATCGTGAAGTTCTCCATCTACCTGGATGAGCTGAAGCTGAGCTTCACGTCACCAGTGATAAGTGAGAGACTCGCTGACCAGGACTGGAAACATTACATCGATACGACGTTGATGGACACCAGAGAGAAATACGATATGGTCCTCGGAGAGATCGTTGATGAGAACGGTGAGATAATAAATGATAACGGGGACGCTAACATGGATTACAACGACGACAACATGCAGGACGAGCAAATTGAGAATGGTGACGCTGATATGAACATCGATGATGTACAGGACGTCGACGAGGATGACACGTACCATGACATGGCGCTCGACGAACAAGAGGAGATGGAGCGCGATGGTCTCGGCGGTGACAATGAGAGCAACGAGGTCAGCTCACCGGTGTCTACAGATCTCGAACGCACAATCAGCAACACTGCGTCGAAACGCGGCAATGAGGAGTCTGGCGGCGAGTATCTAGACACATACGACAAGGACACAGAGGGAAACACATCCCCTGACAACAGCGATAAGACCAACTCGAAATCGTTCCTGATTACCGGTCTGCGCAAACGCTCTCATCCCGCATCTCCAGAGGTACAGGACGAGGACATATTCCAGCAGCAACAGTACAACCCTGCGCACCGCTCTACGAGTGATGACGAGGACGACCAGGACAGTAATTCTGGTTCTGGCTCCGGCAGCTCAAGCAGTGACAGCATGAGCAGCAGTAGCAGCAGCAGCAGTAGTGCCAACAGCAGTGCCAACAGCAGCAGCAATAACAGCGACGAGGAAACGGAACCAGCGAGCACGCCAGCCGACTCAGACGTTCTGCTGCATCGCACCAGTAATGTTGCGTACTCGCAAGTACACTCGCCCTTTGAGGACGACGAACTGAGCGA
Source organism: Maudiozyma humilis (assembly GCA_037102785.1). Taxonomy (NCBI): domain Eukaryota; kingdom Fungi; phylum Ascomycota; class Saccharomycetes; order Saccharomycetales; family Saccharomycetaceae; genus Maudiozyma; species Maudiozyma humilis. The sequence continues at coordinate 252,604 of BTGD01000020.1, read as the reverse complement.
CGACAGTGACGCCGAGCTGGAGGGAAACCTCAACGACGACTACACGTACAACAGCGACGACGATGACGACGACGACGAAGAAGATGACGACTACGAGGCGTATTCTCTGTGCCGGTCCACCAGCAAAGAGAACGCCGCTTGGAACGACGACAGCCACAACAGCAGGCGCTGAACGGCCATTCTCATAGATATATTCACGCCATTATGTATCACGCACTCTCCATTACATAGAATTGTAACTTTTAATATCCGACACGTAACATTAATGCACTTTGTTGATCCGAATAGATGCAATACTACACAATTTGTCGATTGTTTATTGTTTGTTGATGATCTTATTGTTGGGCGTCCGGCAAATTTGTTCGCGATTATTCCCCGTCGTTTTACTTAAGAGACGCCCACAACAGAAGGGACTGACGATTGGACAGTTGATGCCAATTCCAGCACACTAGAACGACGTTTGCCATGGCCGCTAAGAAGACATACTCCCCACTATCGCCGCTGGCTGTGTACAACCTTGTCTCGGCCGGTGGATGGGGCTACATCCTGTACTGCGTGGTCGCGATTTACCCACTGCTGGGCCAGCCGCTGTTCTACGAGTCTACAAAGGATATCGTGACACTGGTGCAGTGTGGTGCCATTATGGAGATCGTTAACTCACTGCTGGGAATTGTTCGCTCCCCTATCGTGACCACTGTCGCGCAAGTTCTGTCGCGTCTGCTGATCGTCGTTGGAATCTTCCAGTGGCTCCCAGAGACTCCAGCTTGCGGATCTGTCGCCTACGTGACACTACTGAGCGCGTGGTCTGTCACTGAGGTTGTCCGTTACCTGTTCTACTTCTTCACCCTGGCCTTTGAGAGCGGTCCACCATACATCCTGGTGCTGCTGCGCTACAACCTGTTCTGGGTGCTGTACCCAACCGGTGTTGCAAGCGAGTTGACGCTGGTGTACAGCTCGCTGGCTGTCGCTGAGACGAAGTATTCTGTCTACGCCAAGTGGGGACTCGTCTTCACTATGCTGACCTACTTGCCTGGCCTGCCAATGCTGTTCATGCACATGGTCGCGCAGAGACGCAAGGTCATGAAGGGGCTGAGGGCTGAGAGGGCCAAGAAGGATTAGTGACTGCCAGGTTTCTGTGCAATCGCACTGCTGGAGTATTTTGACACATGTTATATACGATATTTTAGTATATAGTTTAACGTGTTGGCAATATTCAATTCCCATCTCAACGATATAGCAAGATACATTTCACCATATGGGCATCTGTAGCGATATTAAACATCTTAAAATTAGAAAGAAAAGGAGACAGTTGTGAAACTTGGATATTCCAATGCAACATAAAACACATTCATCGCAATTGCGCAAAATACGTACATGGAAGGATACCATTCTGATAATGTCATAGCGTAATATTTCAATACAATATGGACAGCACGAGAGGCTAACAAAAACCTAAAATTACAAAATCGTAGCTTGCATTTTGCAAGGACGTTTCAACGACCAACCCAACTCCCTCCACACTATCAGTACCACGCAAGAATAATTATAAACTAACACTGCTAATACATATAACGATAAACATTTTCACTGTGATTCCAACAGAACTGCGCAACCAGGTCACCCACAACCAAAGCCAAACACACCCAAGAACCCTAAAAACTACACACACCACCATCAACCACCCACAGTACCACCAACCCTCTACAACACCGTCAACATCAGCTCCTCTTTGGCTAACTCACAGTCACCACACCCACACACCAGCCGTTACCCGCACACACCGCAAATTCCGTCGTCCGCCCTTCAAAGCACTGAAAGGGAACACTTATCACTACTGCACGGGGGATAAGACACACACTCAGCACGCTAACCACCACATATACCCACTATACAATGCTGAGACGTCTAGGACTAAGTGCTGTGGGTGCTGCGAGACCTGCAGCGGCCTCTCTGGCGACCAGATGCGCCCCCCTAAGCGGAGTTCGCGCCCCGGCCGCGCGTGCTATGTTCCAGCGCTCCGTTGCATCCACTTCTGCCCCAACTCCCTCCCCACAAACCGTCGATACTACCCAACTGAAGCTGTCTAACGAGCTATATGCGGAGTTCCGCGTGCATGGAAGGCCCTACGTCGTCACAGAGGGCGACCGCGTGATACTGCCCTACAAGGTCAAAAACGCCGAGGTTGGCGACACCCTGAACCTCACTGACGTGCGGGCTATCGGCTCCCGCAACTACAAGCTTGTGGCGGAACCCATTGCACCAGAGCTATACACCCTGAAGGCGACCGTGATTGAGAAGACGAAGCGCAAGTTCGAGGTCCGCGAGGTCACCAAGCGCAGAAGCAGACGCGTGCGCCACGCAAAGAGCAAGGGAGACCTCACAATGATCAGGATATCCGAGCTGTCAGTGAAATAATCGCCCAGAAACAGGCCCTCTTTGCCGATTACCGACCTCATCTAACTGTAAATACACACCAGTGGCCTAGGGAACATGCGAGAACTGTGTCAAAGCGCAGATATACGCCCCACCCCTACCACGCCACTGGATCTCCCACATACGCACCGCCATATGGCACCAACTGTATATTCTGTACCATCCCAACCGATCGAACTTCTTGTGTTGATCTTCACCCTGATTTATTTATAAACGACTAAAAAAACGTGACCACTTCAACACATTTGCCATCCAGAGTTTTAACACCCACTCCATTGCACCACAACGGCTCACGAAACGGCTGACCACGCACCATGCCGTATAGGAACAGCATGCAGCAGGACCCCAGTGGCCACCAGAAGTCCAGCTCGGCGGCCTCAGTGAAATCAGCCGGATACCAGAGCGCAAACGGCCACAGTTACAGCCACAGTCACAAGGGCAGCGCCAAGATATCCGCAGACTATGCCAGGAACAGACACTCAGTGAACGACCTGCGCGGTTCGTCAACCTCTCTCTCCTCCAAGCACAGTTACGAGTCCCATATGACCCATTTGAGTGCTGGGGACAGGACGCAGCTCGGGTCCCTCTCGGATCAATTGGAGGTACACACACTCACGGACAGCTCGGGATCCACACTTCATAACCCTCACAGCAGTGGGAGTGGTACTACATCCGCCACCCGCTCTCAGCGGAGCTCTATGGGCCACCCCTTTGAGCACAGCACCGCAGCGACTTCTCAGGTGTCTTCGCGGAAGTCATCGGGGAACAGCATAAACAGCCTGTCGTTCGATAAGATGATTCTGTCCTGGGACCCCACGGATCCAGACGAGTGGAACATGCAGCGCATCGCATCTTGGCTCAAGTACCACGAGTTCCCGGAGACATGGATTCAAACGTTCAAGAAGTACAGGCTCGTCGGCCACAATTTCATCAAACTGCTCGCATACGAGAACTTTGCAGTATACGAGAAGTACCTGCCGCAGTCAAAAAACGCTACATACACCCGCTTCCAGCACTTGCTGAAACAGACGATGTCCAAGAACGTGACAAACAACAACCACGGCAACGGCAGGAGCAACCGGTCCAGCGAGGTTCTCAAGTCCTCGCGGAGTTCAAGTGAGTCGCTCAAAAGCAAGACACACAATGATGAGATAGATACGCAAACGTCCAGATCTGCATCGGAGTCTGTAATCACTCCCGTGAAGTCAGTGCCTTTGCGCAATGACGACAAACCCAAACAGCCGCAGTTGAGAACGCACCAAAAGACAAAGAGCGCAAGCGTCCTATATAGGAAAAGTTTCATCTCTCTGCGCGGGTCACTAACGCCGTCCTCTGGGTTGTCAAATAAGGAAATGCATTCCCAGCAAACAACAGCACCACCACCACCACAGCAACAACAACAACAGCAACGTCCCCACTTAACAGTTACCAACCCAACATCAAACAAAAATACCTCTGGCATAAAACTGAAAATTCCCTCTAGGCCATCCTCCATAATAGAGTCCACAGCATCGTCTAGTAAGTCTAGCACACCACCGTTATCACCAGCATCATACTCAAACATCTTTAGGAGAAACCACAAGAGCAGCTCGTCAGAGTCGTCCTTGCTGAACGCGATATTCGGAAACTCGCACAATAATAACTCAAACGCCACGTTGACCAGCTCAAAGGGCGCTCCCACGGCTACTACACCAAACCAGAACAAGACCCACAGCAACATACCACAGAAGCCACATCATGTAGAGAGCCCCAGTAGTACGGTAAAGAGGAAATCGTTAGATGCCACTTTGAAACTGAAAACAGCTCCCCAGGAACAGGCATCTGCATCACCAATCAAGTCAGCGGGTTCTGAGGAGAAGTCGAACTTGTGGGAGAAGATCAAACGGAGAAGCCAATTCTCAAGCCCTTACTCTACATCCCCACTACCAACTCCAGTGGCTCCATCAAGGAGTTCCAGTATCACAACATTGACACCGGGAAAGATTGATGATGTACAGTCACCGTCAACAGCATCGGTGAAAAGTGTTAAGACAGCGAGTAATCTGTCTATGAAATCGACGCCAAACGTAGTGGCAAGTCCAACACCACCTCCAAAGCCACCTAAACCACCACAGAAGAAATCTCTTGAGATTGATGCCAAATTTTTCCCTACTGAAAATAGAGAAATAGAGAATGTTCTATACCTACTGATCACCAAGGATAAGAAATCATACATGCCTGTTTTCATCAATTCCGAGATGTCTGTCGAATCTTTCAAGGAGACGCTGTACACAAAAATGAGCGTCAACCCCAAACAATCATGTATTCATATGACCAACTTTAAAGGCGAACTAGGTAGTCCACTTACAGATGAAGCTATTACTGAACTACTCAAGTTCTCATTCACCGGAAGTACACTGCTTTTCTACATTAAGGACAACAGCAAGATTCCAAATAGAATGAGAGCAAGTACCTTGTCTAGTGAAGTCCACAACCAACTTCGTTCTGTCAAGAGTAAAAGCTCTGTTAGATCAATCACGAGTAGTCTACATGGGACAGCAGATGATGTATCGATTATAACATCCTCTTCCGACATAACGTCTTCTGAAGACCACTCCCCTGGCAATGCTTTTAGAAGATACCCACAGACGCCAAGTTATTACTATGATGGAGCTGTGTTAAACAACAGTGGGTCCGAGGAAACCAACTACTGGAACGTCAAGGAAAGAGTCCCCGATGAAGTTGTCGTCCCAACAATGTCTTCAAAACCAGCTCAAAAATTCAATCTACATTTGCCTGATAAGAAGAGGCCTGATTCTTCCCACAACGAGAACGAAAATAAGGGAACATTTAATATTTTAAGAAAGGACGAGAGTGGAGAAATTGACTTCAACAACAGAAGAGAGTCTCCATACATGAATGCCGAATTAGCACCAAAGAGAAATGCTCCGAAACCACCAAGCAATATATCACCACCCAGACATCCATCACTGACAACTCATGCCAGTGTAAAACCACGTTTAAGAAGAACGAGCACGAAACGCAAGGTAAAAGCCGGAATTCGTCCTGTCCCTGGATTATTATCTAAGAGCCCCGTTGAAACAGGCAGTCCAACATCGCCTAGCATCGTAACTTCATACACACCTGCCTCAACACAAGTATTGGTCCCACAACCATACAAGGGTGCCAGTGAAGTCACAAGAAAGAAAAAGGGAGGTGAGGACCATGGCGCACACGGTATATCATACATTAATAGACAGACTGTCAACAGATCAAACTCAATTGTCTCAAACAACAACTCGGTGTTTAGTTCTCCCTCTCCATTATTGAAGAGAGCAAGCTCCAGACGGGTTGTATCTTCCGCTAGTGCAGCTGATGTGTTCATCGAAAACGATATCACTTTTGCTGATGCTCCTCCGCTGTCTGAAAGTGATAGCGATGGCGAAAGCAATAGCTACGATAGTGATTCTTCTGGGGATATCATATGGGCAAACGCCAGTGATTCTAGAAGAAAGCCATATAGTGAGGCAGCCAATGCTTCTGCTGATGATGATACTACTTTTGCCACTACCCCTACAACTGGAAAGGATTCTCTGATGCGCAAAATGACCCTCAGACCATCCCCCGAAGCTGTGTATCAGAATCTGGAAAAGTTCTTCCCAAAAGCCAACCTTGATAAACCTGTTGTTGAGGGTGGGATGTCACCAGTCTCTCCAATTTCTATGAGAAATGCGTTCCAGCCAACGCCTGCACCACCTGTACCCACTACCAATCCATTTTCTGAGACTTCTGATAATGCGAATGATCAAGTAATTTCTTCATCTGGTATGTCTCGTCTAAAGACTCCTAAAAGAGCGAAAACCATCAGAACAATTGCTCACGAGGCCAGCGAGAAGAGAAAGAAGTCCATAAAGATTAAGAGACAAAACACAAAAATGTGGGGCACCAAGGTTATCGAAATTACCGATAAGCAGGCTGTCTCCATTAACAAAGCAAAAAATTCCAAGGGTGAATATAAGGAATTTGCATGGATCAAGGGTGAGATGATTGGTAAGGGCTCATTTGGAGCAGTCTACCTCTCATTGAATGTCACTACTGGTGAAATGATGGCAGTTAAGCAAGTAGAGGTTCCAAAGTATAGCGCTCAAGATGAGAACGTTATGAACATGGTAGAAGCTCTTGAATCTGAGATGGCTACACTGAAGGACCTTGATCATCCAAATATCGTACAATACTTAGGCTTTGAAATAAAGGAAAACATCTACAGTTTGTTCATTGAATACGTTGCTGGAGGATCCGTCGGATCGTTGATCCGGATGTATGGAAGATTTGACGAACCACTAATTCAATACCTCACTTTCCAAGTTCTAGAGGGTCTCTCTTATCTGCACTCAAAGGGTATCTTACATCGTGACATGAAGGCAGATAATGTACTTCTAGACCAGGATGGTGTGTGCAAGATCAGCGATTTTGGTATATCAAAGAAATCCAAGGACATTTACTCAAATTCTGACATGACCATGAGAGGTACTGTATTCTGGATGGCACCTGAGATGGTTGATACAAAACAGGGTTACAGTGCGAAGGTAGATATTTGGGCCTTGGGTTGTGTTGTGCTAGAGATGTTTGCCGGAAAGAGACCGTGGTCTAACTTAGAGGTTGTTGCTGCAATGTTCAAGATCGGTAAGGCAAAGTCTGCGCCCCCAATTCCAGACGATACGCTTCCGCTTATCTCAGACAATGGTCGCCAATTCCTTGATGCTTGCTTCAAAATTGACCCAGAGGAGAGACCAACTGCGGACCAACTGTTGACCCATCCCTTCCTGAAAACAAGTAAGAAATTTGTGTTCCGTTCAACGAAGCTTTGGGAATTTATCAAATCAAATGACAAGATCAACTCCACCAAACTCAGAGTATCTTCCCAAGATAGTAACAAATAAATGGGATTGTAATTTTACGTTAAATCGTTTATAGAATATTAAATAGTTATGCAAGGTATAGCGCTATTATTTTTTATTATGCTGATTGGACAGAAGTCACAATTTCTTCTTTGGCGGACTTTGTTGGCTCCATTGACTCCGGTTCACTGCAGGTATAGTGATGTAGTAGCATTAAGTCAAATCTCATATTAGCACTGTGGAGAATGGCGGATTTTACCTCTTCACAGAATGGATCGGCCTTTGTGAAATATGGTTCTGCCATGATGAATGTCGTCTCCTCTAGACTATCTCTGGCTTCAATAGACATGCAGTTCTCAGTGACATTCTCTAGGAATGAGGTGACTAAAGTATCATTGACAGTCTTGCGTTCAGTCTTGACGTACATGATGTCTATGTCTTCCTCTCTCAACCAATCAAGATTTTCGAATGTACTAAAGAGATGATCTGAGAATAGGCGGTTCTTCTCATTAACAAAGATAGAGCATCTCAGATTGGCCGACGAGTGCTTTCCTCTGTAGAATATCAAAAGGAAAGCATAGAGAGCAAGGAAATCTGACGATGTCAAGTTCTCATTTGGGAGCGCTAGACTGAATGTCCTTGTACTGAACCTGTCCACATTTAGTTTACTACTCGTATTGGATATTAGTATGCCGAGATTACTCTTTAGGCCAGTGAGTGTAGGAAAGAATCCCGATGACAGTTCATTGATACCAAGTATATGGGAGTAGATGTGGTTGAAATTTTGGTATTTTTCGTCGCTTAGAACAACTGAACCCTTGAACTCGTAGGAGGCTCCTTTTAATGGGAGAAATGTCATATCATTTTCATGAATACCCGCAGAAACAATGTTCAGGGCTTTCTCTCTAATGGTGGAGAAAATAACTTCGCTGGAAAAGGGAACTTTACCTAGTCTTGAAAAGATGTCAAAGATTCCAATTATGGAATCTGAATTTGGTGCAAAATGTGGTGCATCATTGTAAAGTGTGGATGACTGTAGTAAATCGGTTGTTCTTTCTGTCAAGAGTCTTAAATGCAGGATGTTTAGAGATACTAGGAAATCAAAACCAAGTGAGTCCTCCTCAATGGCAGTCAACCCTGTAGCCGCATCATCATTAGATTTAGACCACAACTTTTTCAGCTTTCTTCTGTTTGACTTCAGCGTTGATATACTCGAGCTACTGCTTTGAATTCTTGTTCTAGGGACTGAATGGAAGGTCGTCTGATCTTTGGTATTTCCATATATCATATAGTTCAACAACTCCAGCGATACAGAAATACTATCTGTTGTGTTCAAAACTGTAACTACTTGTCTGAAGTGAAATGACTTTAGATCAGTAAATGAGCTAATACTGTTCTTGGAGAGACCAATCTCCATAGACTCTTCATTCTCTTCTTCAACAGCTGAACCAGATTCAGTATCCTTAGAGGCCAATGTCTTGTTCAGGTCTTTTCTGTACGATTCAGTATAAGCTAACTGTGTGAGTGGTGTTGTCGCAAAAGTAGACACTAATGCCATGAGAATGAACATGGCAAAAATCTTTTTGCTGATAATACCCGCGTTTAAACCAACCGTCAGTACGACAATCTCGACAATACCCTTGCATGACATCAAAATACCAACAGCAAGTGATTCTCTCCAGAAAAGGCCATGAACCTTTGCTACTAGTGCACCTGAGAATATCTTACTTGCCACGGCAATACCAATACTGGCAAATATGTAGCCCCAGTCTTTACCACTGTTCAACAATGTGAGGTCTACGTTCAAACCAGCAACCGCAAAGTAAATAGGGATCAAAACAATGTTTGGGATATCTTCCATTCTTTCGGTCAGTTTGACGACATAGTGATTTTCTCTTGGTACGACTAGTCCTGCAATGAAGGCACCAAAAATAGGATGAACACCAATGATATCAGTGAAGTACGCCGAGATAAACATGATAAACAAAACACTCATGGTTGCAAATGTAGAAGGTTTACTCTTGTCGAGCTCGTGTGTTCTAATCAGAATCCACCTGAGGGCATATTTCAGGGGATAGAAATATACGAGGAACCACCCTAATGTGCAAAGGAGAATGTACACTGTATTGACGGGACTTGACTCAGAGTTGGATAGAATGACACTCAGAGCTAACAAGACCCATCCTAGAATATCGTTAATGATTCCTGCGCCAAGAACCACAATACCGGCTCTGTCTTTGATGAGACGGAGTTCGTTAAGAATTCTGCACAAAACAGGGAACGCCGTAACTGAAATCGATACGGCTATGAAAACCATGAATACTGTGAATTTCACGTGTCTGTCTGTATCAGCTCCATTAGCGTAGTTGTGGTATAATGGAATAGCAAGACAACAGCCGAATCCAAATGGAACTGCAAGTGTGGCAAGACCCATAGAAAGTGCTGTCTTTAAATGCTTCTTCATGAATGCGGTGTCAACTTCGAGACCTAGGAAAAACATAAACAGGATGATACCCAGATTTGCCGTTAAGTTTAACCCTGGGATAGATGAGGCAGGAAACACAGTTTCTGTGTAATTTGGTATTTGTCCAAATACTGTAGGACCGAGAATAATACCCGCTATAACCTCAGAAATAACCTTAGGTTGTCGTAACCTACCAAAGAATAGATGTAATAGGTTGCATGTTGCCAGAATCAAACAGGTCTGGAACAGAAAGAGAGTCAGCGGGGAGCTGGCGTTGTAGTGGAACGGGTTGCTCCCTGAAAGAACACCGCCTACCTGAGCCGCCATAATTTTATGATATGAGGAGCGAGAAGGTAAAACAGTAATGTAGTATGCAATGTGACGGAGTAACAATCGCTTTACCGCTTATTACCACCCATCTCCAACCGTGGGAACGGTGTCAACTGATTTGCCACTCTCCTTGTAAACGTCTTAAAACAGAAAAATGGCCATCGCTGCTCAGCCACATGTCGTTGGAAGTGATTTTCTGTATACACAATCCACTTGAATGACAGTAATAACCACTTAATCGACGTGTTTGCAGCTGTAATGTCCTTTACAATTATTAATTGGATGTAGATTAGGTTACTGGTTATAAATATGTTTGTCTATATGAGCAGGTATTTCTATCTGATGAAATGTATTATGCGGGTGGGAGAAATGGGTATTACACAAGACGAAGATTACTCCTGCTTGTTCCCTGGGAATGGTATAGGCTGTGAAATATGACCGGTGTCCAAGCTTGAATTACTTGTTGTTGACAGGGATGTTATAGTCGGCGTTGACTGACGGGCCGTTGTCAAAGATTCGGAGCTGTGCTCCTGGAACAGATGCTCGTTCCAATGCATAGGTTCTATTGGGTTGCTGAAGGCTCTTGCACGTGGAATTGCGGCAGAAGTACTGCGTCTGCGGAACTGCCAAACTTCAGATTGGCCGTTCTTGAAATCTGTAGCGATAATATTCTCTCTTGTGTCCTGGAGGAGGCGCTCCATCTGGAGGTCTAGGTGTCTGAAAAGTCTGTTGAATGCATAGTGCGATTCGTTTAAGGGGAACCGCAATGGGGTGGAGTCGGAGAGCCAGAAATTAGACTCTTCCAACTCTGTACTGTGATTCTGCTCGTTCAGCGAGTGCTGGTTAAGAATACGTAAGTTTGTCCATTGTTGGAAACTTAGCTTGTAGCTGGGGTCCGTGATAGATATCTGGTGCAGTTTGCGCAGATCCACTAGCTGTCGCTGGATGTCCATGAGTTTATAGTATAACTGGTCGTGGGTCTTGCTGATATCTTTGTCAGTCAGCATATTTACAATTTCCAGTGGGTCAAGCGAGTTCTCAGATGTGACACTATTGGACCGTGACCCCCTAAGACTGTTTCTCCGGGAAATACGTTTCACGGAATCGGCAATGCCGTCTAGAGAGTGGACGGACGAATTATCCGCAGTGGTGGCGTAGTCCATGTCACTGTTGAACGGGCCTGTGGAGCTCATATCCTGGGCATCAGTTTCTGAATCGACGACGGACTGCTGTGTCACAAAGAGCTGCTTGAATTGCCTCCTTCTGTTTGCGTTGACAACCTTTTGTACGATCATGTACTTGACTGCGTAGCCGAACCGCTCTGCAAATCCGGCGTCGAGCTTGGAGGTGAGATCTGCGAGGACATCACCCAGTGTTGATAAAATCGCACCCATCAGGGGCACTGCGCCAATGGCCCACACGACAAAGAATGCTCTCCCAGCACCAGTGCTGGGTGCAAAGTCACTACCGTATCCGATAGTCAGGAGACACAGGAAGCAGAAGTATATGCAGTTGAAGTACGACCACCCCTCAGCGAAATGGAACACCATTGCACCGAGCAGCCAGAACATCAGAAACACAATCGTTGTGTTCAGCAGCGAAGTCATATGCTCTACGAAACTGGCTCTGTGTTTGTACATGGACATGAGTTCGAAACTCTGTCTGTTGGTGAGTTTGATATCTCCCTTGCTGACTTTCGTCCATGCTTCTCTCCTGGTTCTTTCGAGCCTGTGGAAGTAGAAAATGGGACCCGAGGACTTGGTGATGATGGAACGGGTCATGAAAACGATCAGACCCAGGAGCAAAACACCGGAGACGGAGAAGATCAGAATCATGATCTTGGCCGCAACGTTCGGCGGCAGTATATCACCGAAACCGACGGTCAGCAGCGACACTGTACAGAAGTACATGGCGTTGCCGTAACTGATCTGCAGCAGACCGCAGAACATGGCGGCACCCCAGATCAGCCAGAGGGACATAAGTACCGTGAACAGGATGATACTTCGCTCATTTGTGAACAGGTTGAATGTGGCCGGGTACTTGCCGAGTCGAAACCCGATGTAGTGTAGTGTCAGTGTGCCAGCACACCCGAGGTAGAGCCCGGACGTGAAGCATGCGTACCAGAAACCGATGGTGCGGTGGTACCCCGCGGGGGTGTCCCTGAGCGAGCACACGATAACATCGATGAGCAGCATGCCGCCGGCACACGACCAACCAGTGATGTTTATCAGCTGGGACATGAGGTAGCTCAGCTTTCTTGTGAAATGCATAATCAGCACGACGTTCGAGACGAAGCCGAATATCAATGAGAGGATGTTTACAGCAAAGATACCCTTGGGGTCGGGGATCTTCACGGGGAGTGCCTGAATACCGTTAATTCCGGCATCGACGTACTCCATGCGGTTGTACCGCCACCTCTCGACGACACAGGCGATAGAGATGGCATTTGCAACGGGCCCTAAACACGCCGTGATGACGGGGAAGTAGCACGATATGACGAACCAAAGCAGGAACCATCGGGACCCAGGGTCCTCATTGATGATGCTGACTCGCTCGTTGTGGAATTTAAGAGCCTGGTGCAAGGCTTTGTCGACCGATGTCTCGGTACTGATAGATCCAGCCATCGTGGCATGTTTTCTGGATCAAAATAATGAAGTAGGAAGAAGGGTGATAATTGGTAATGCGATGGTTAGCAAAAAATAACAAAACCGGGGCAAGCAACAAACCTTGCGTCTATTTTATCCGGCCTAACGTCTAATTGTCTGGTATATATAGCACTGTATGGCTTTTGCAGAACTATCTCAACTTGTTTAGCTCAACCACCGTCGAATCCCATCTCGCATATATAAATACAATACGCCCGTGCGTGCTTTTTAACACGGGCTCAAGAGCTGCTTGCAAAACAGTGCATACAAGCGTGCATGAACGGCGCCCCTCTGTCAGAATTCGCATCACGGCATCTATTGTGTTTCCTACAAGCTTCTCTCGGGGCTTATCCGTGGTGTTGATGACGAGCTTTTTTTCTTGCCCTCCCTGGGGCTCCTGCGGGCCCTGGAGAGGGGTGGGATGTGTCGCTGCCAGAATAGGGAGTTTGGGCATACTGTTCTGGGGGTGTCTTCTGCGAGTTCGCGAAAGAACGTGGTGTCTTGGGCGAGGAATGTGCTGTATGATGGAACCATTTCCTCTTTTCGTTGGTCATTCTCTCTGGCTGTTCTATTTTTGTATGGGGGGAATTCGAGGTCACGTGGACATAATAGCCGCTCCTATAATTTCTCGTATATAGCGATGCAGATGTCACGTGCCCCCTAATTGTCCCCACGTGATCAGGAATTGCCACGCGAAAATCGCGGCCTGAAACCAAAACAAAGCGCCAAATCCGATGCATCACGCCAGGGATCATCGGTTCTCGGTGTTGAAGTTTGATTATCTCGATGAGTAGCAGTCTTGAGGTAGTACTATTACTTGGTTTTACTGTCGCATGTCCCCACCCAAGGATGGATCTTAACGCCAGTATACTTGGGACACTCAACGAGCAGCAGCGGCAGGCTGTGCAGTTCGATTCGGCAGGGGCCCTGCAAGTCATCGCTGGTCCCGGGACCGGAAAGACCAAAGTGCTGGTCGCAAGGGTTGCGTACTTGCTGTTGCATGAGGGGATGCAGCCGCGGAATATAATAGTCACCACCTTCACTAACAAAGCCGCGAAGGAAATGACGGACAGACTCGCGCAGCTGCTGCAGGGAACACACATTCGGATCAATGATCTCATAATAGGCACTTTCCACAGCGTGTGTCTGCGCATCCTGAGTCGATTTGGATCTCATATTGGACTTGATGGCGGGTGGAGGATTGCCGAGGAGAAAGAGGTGGACGCTATTCTCACGGGGATCGTGAACGATCTCCCAGATCAGATCAGAGACTACGCCACTTCGTTCAGCAGGGTGATAAACCTGTGTAGACCAACTAGAAACGGAGATGGGTGGGCAGTGCATCCACAGCTGGTGAAGCGCGAAATATCAAAACTTAAATCGAGCGCTCTGCTACCCGAAGAGTACCAACAGGAATCCACACATGACGAGGCGCTCGCGTTCTGCTATGCCCGGTACCAGGCTGGCTTGCAACAAATCAATGTCCTGGATTTCGACGATTTGCTAATGTACACATTCCGTCTGCTCTGCAAAGAGCGATGTCTACCAGATGTGAAGCACGTATTCGTGGATGAGTTCCAGGACACAAATAGCATACAGATGGACCTGATGTTCATGCTGGCCCGCGGAGACCACCATCTATCCCGCGGAATAACAGTTGTCGGAGACCCAGACCAGAGTATCTATGCCTTCAGAAATGCCCTCGCATACAACTTCCAACAGATGAGCACAAAATGCCCCATACCGTGTTCGCAGGTGGTGCTTGTGGAGAACTACAGATCATCACAAAAGATTCTGGACACTAGTGAGACCCTAATCAAACAACAACAGCATGGGAGACAGCAACGATTGCCTCTTCGAGCTCAATTTGACTGTGAGTTCCCACCAGTGTACACGAATTTCCCCGTCGGGTTTATGCAGGGACCATCCATTGCCAGGGAAATCCTATATCTCAAAGCACTACCGGGACTGTTTTCCTATAACGACTTTGCCATTTTGGTTCGCCAAAGGCGGCAAATAAAGAGTATCGAGACGGCACTCATCGAGCACCGAATCCCTTACAACATCATCAAGGGACATGCATTCTGGGAGCTTAAGGAAATCACATCGATGTTGAATTTGCTAAGGTGCGTCTACACGGATAATCCGCCTAACGCAATCGTACAATGTCTGTTATACCCCGCTAGGGGAATCGGCCAGACGTCTGGTACCAAGATTAAACAAGCATTGGAGAAGAGCCCTAATGGAATGGAGGTATTACAGGATATATACGAAGGAAAACTGCAACTAAACATCACATCCAAGGGGAAATCGGTGATCAAGGAATTCATAGATATGATACAGGTGTGCAAGGAGCTGTTTAAACAGCCAAAAACATCGGCACTTACAGACATTTTCGACACACTGTACCAAATGTCAGGAATGGAATACGAGTATCTGTACCAAGATGGTAAGGATAAGAAGGGTAAATCCGGTTCAGGCGAAAGTGAAAGCAGAGATTCCGAACCGAACCTAGAGAATACCCGCCACAAGAACATCCAAATTCTAAAGAACTACTTCTTGGAGGAAAAACAAATGGAAGAATTGCCTGAGGAGAAGCCCAAGGCCACAGGTAATGACTCAGAGTCCGTACAGGAGCACATTCGCAACTTCTTCAATTCTCTCTCACTCTATACACAGGATAGCATTGCAGATAAGGCGAAGAATAAAATATCGCCAAATGGTGCAGTCACAATTTCAACAATTCACGGATCCAAAGGTCTTGAATGGCCGATTGTCATGATTCCTGGTGTCGTTGATGGTATTATTCCGTGTGTGTTTCAATCGGATAATAAGGATGATGACGATAGTGAATCAGAAACGGATGACGGAACTGGTAAAGATAACGGAAAACCTGCCAAGGGTACGAAAAAAGGATCGAGTGCAGAGGAAAGTCTGGACGAAGAACGTCGGATGTTTTTTGTCGCACAAACAAGAGCCAAAATACTTTTGTACATGTCATCTATTGCGGAGAGTAATAACCCAATGCATGGAGGCCCTAGTAGATTTTTGACACCTGAAGTATTAAGGACATTGGTTGATGAGCAACGTGCATTGACATCCGTTCAAAACATAAAGGATCTGTACCAATCCCTGAACAAGGACTCAGCTGTAGCTGAACAGAATGGATTTTCATTCAAGACATTGGTTGATGACTATACTAAATTCATTGAAGATCGTCGAGAATCGATGTTTTGGGCGGGGAAGCAGGTCAGAAATTTGGCAACATTGGACATAACAAGGAACAACGTGTCTATGTCCAATCCACGGGCAGCATTCACAACAGCGGCTGCAGCGATGAAGTCCCCGTCTTTTGAAAAGCAATATGCGCCCAGTTACTCCCCAGTTAGGAATAATGCGAAGTTAGAACTCAGTCCTGTCAAGACATTTGCGCCGAAGAGTAACATCAGAAGATCACCTAGTCCACCGAGACAATTTGCACCTAGTCCACCGAGACAATTTGCACCAAGAGCCAAAGTAGAGGAATCACCCACGAAACCCACTAGACCGCTGAGGCTGAGTAATAACATTCAAATACCACCATCGTACGCACCAAAGGCTCCTCCATACACTCGTGAGTCTTCCAATAGTAAGTTCTTACAGGATGATAATACACAAACAAGGGACCGTATAGGAACACAATCTAGTAAAAATAAAGGACGGATTGTTGCCAAGCCTATCAATCTATCGGAACCAGCTATCGATCTTACCGGCACAAAAACTAAGAAGCCAACAGCCACAAAAATGGAGGACACGACTGCTGCCGAAATCCTGCACGATCCTAGTGATCTAATGGTCGACAATCGCCCCATTATTGCGAGCGCCAAGACTTTGGCTGACGCAATTAGGCAGAAGAACCAGAAACAAAAACCGAAGGGTAAAGAGAACAAGGCAAATGGTGTCTCTTCTCAAAATTCGAAGGGTAAAGTCAGGAAAATAAGCGGTGTCTCATCTCAGAAGCCCAAGAGTAAGACAAACAAGACAAGTAATACATCATCTCAGAATTCCAAAGATAAGCCAAACAAGGCAAATCAAGCATCATCTCAGAAGAAAAACACGGCACCAGCAAGCCAACGCAGAGGTAAAACAAAGAAGACGAATAGTGAGTCATCACAGAAGGCTGCATCAACTACGAGCCAACGTAAGCGTGCCAAAAAGGAACCACCTTCGAGTGAAGTTACAAATGTGAAGCGGGAATCACCTTTCACTCAAAGTATCGCGGTGAAAAACGAACCACCTTCCAGTCGGGGTAGCAATGTGACAAATGAAGCTGAACAGAAAACTACACAACCAGTAAAGAAGGAGTCATCATCGATGCAATTTGACATATTCTCACAATTAAGCAGAGCCAAAAAGAAGAGCAGAATAAACAACGACGAAATCATCATCATTGACGATTGAATATATCGTTTCCATCTCATTATATAAAGCATATACACATGCGCCAAGCGCACAAATAATAGATACCCTATCATATTTTTATCATACAAAGAGCTATGCCATTGTAAAAGAGACGGAGTCATTACATACAGAAATATGTACAGCGCACCACAATCTTACATCACAGTCTAATAAATATCCTGCGCTTGTAAAGGACGGTGGACACAATGGCCAAAAATGCAGCGTAACTGACAAGAGTCAGCAAGGCAATGTAGTCACCGGAATCGATCGTGGCAAAGGACATGTTGATCAGTCCAGTGGTAACGTTGGACAGAAGGAAGAGCACCAGGCCGTTAGAGTTCATGGCCTCTAGGGACACTGGGAGCTTGTACTTCTTCTTGTAATTACCAAAGAGCTGGTCAACAGCACAATAGATAGTCAAGAAGCCAACGTTGTAAGCGACCACCCAGATGGTATAAGGTAAATTCGCGAATCTTCTAGATACATCGTGTGGATGGTAGGCGAGAATGAACTGATCAAGGGTTATCAGGATAGCTGACCAGATTAGCAAGCCAGACAGTGGTCTAACAGTGGTGTACTTGTCCAGTCCTCTCAGCTTCTTCTTTGGATCGACTGGTACGGTGGAGTTCTTGTACAGGTTGTTCACAGTTGGAACGTTACCCAGTAGGTAAAATCCGGTGCTTTGGCCCCAGAGGAAAATGGCACAGTAACCGATAAAGGAGAAAATACCTTCTCTGTTAGCCTTGAATAAAGTGTCTCTGTCCTCCAGGATTAGGAATTTCAGGAACTTTGGCTCTGTGACGAGTTTCCAGTCGTAGACACCGGAAAGGATCAGCGCAATAACGAAACGTGGGATGTAGTCAGCGATAGGGTCGATGAACACAAGGACAATTGGTAGGAACGCCAACGTGATGAAGAAGTTCCAGTGCACACCATACTCCGTCACATGCTCCTGGTACTCCAAGTTCTTGACAAAGTATAATCTCAATAAGCCCAGAACTAACAGACTGCTGCTGGAACGTAGGGCAGCAATGAGGCGTCTGTGAATGGGGATCCTCGTTCTGGTCTGCATCAATCTCCTAGACGAAACCAGGCCGTTGCTGAAGACAAAAGAGCCGACACCCAGATCCATCAGAGAAGTACCCCAAGTTTCGACCTTGGCAAAACGGCGAGGGAAGATAGGGAAGTCGACAGCAATGATAGCCAGACACGTAAGGATCAGCATACCAGATCTGTAGGCAGAGATATATGGCTTTCTGACGAGCTGGTATGGCTCATCATGTGCGACTGGTTTCTTCTGTTTCTCCTTGGAGGTTATGCGCTTGTTAGACTTGTAATAGATGAACATAACGAGACAGGGGACGACCATCAGTGCGCTCAGCAGTTTAATATTGTTCGCATACAACGTAATCGACAGCAGAAGGGCAATCCAGTTCAGAGCAAAATCAACAAATATATTAAGTTCATTGTCACCATGAGCCTCATTCAGTAGATTCCAACAGAAATACGAAGTGAGCGCCACCGACGTCACGATATTGATCTCCTCAATGGATCCTCCACTCAATCCAGTAACAAACTCCTCTTTTCTGGCCTTTAAAGTAGACATGGTTGCAATGTCTGATGTATTCGATTTGACTTAGTTACTAAGAACGGACGATACTATTATCCTCCTTCTGGCCTTGAACAAATGCCATCGATTGCCTGCATCTGCATCAATTGCACGCTCTTATAGAAGACGTGTCGCTTCGCGTTTGGCTTCGCGCGCATGTGAAACTCGGGCGCACATGACCGGGCGACGGTAATAAGCTTGCTTGGCAGTTTTATATACATTTATATGTTAGAATATTCACGGTTATGTTGTATTATAATTGTATGTTGGGTCTACGTGTTACATACTATGCTGGAGGGTTGGTGTTTGCACTTGTGTCGTGTGTCACACCGTATGTGATCTGGGTGTAGGCAATTTCGCGCTCCGGCGACAACTGCTGTTCTCTCTTTACTATCACTGGGACGTCCACGGTGCCCTCACCGGTGCGCTCGAGCTCAGTGGACATCATGGTTCCCCAGCTGCCTGTGCGGCTGACCGGTTCTATTTTCTTCGCCATGCTGAGTTTTGGACGCTTCATGACTGGGATTGCTGGAAGACTGGAGGATGCTTTTTGTGGGGACTCCTGTTTGACACGGGATCCACTACTCTGTCTCTGCATGCGCTTGCGTGTCTGCTTCATCTGTGCAGCTGATGCGTTTTGTATGGTGTCGAGAACGTCCTTGGCCATGGACTTCGCTGATGAAAACGAGGACGAAGAAACACGAGAAACCTTGTGTTCTGGCTTTTGGTGTTTGTGTGATTCATGTGAGGGTTTTGATGAATCGTCATGGTGTTTCCTGACACGAGAACTCTTTCGAGAGTGTAGTGAATCTCTTTCGGTGGCATCGATGTACCTCACATCACAATGGAAACCGTTCCTGCAGTTTTTCGGAGACCAGATACACCACTTCTGTGAATTCACAGTCACCTTGTTAACATGACCGGTGCGCTCCTTCAGGCCATGAGTAGAATCCAACAGAGCCATTATGAAACCGGGTGATACCACCGGGATCTTGAGTGGGTCCTTGGCGAAGCCTAGCTTGCGTTTCATGGAGTCGCGGAACACTGTAGAATTGTCGATGGATGTCGGGTTCTCGGTAAATGCCCTATTGTTCTCCTCCAACAAGTTTCCGTACTCGTTCGTCCACAATGGGTGGGTCTTGGGTATAGTGGTGAGGGAACTGATATTGAGTACCAGCAGGTCCGAATGCGTGTTGAGGTATTCTGAGAAGCACACGCCCATAGGTCTCAGCATCTCTATGATCTTTTTCAGATGCAGAAGCTCGACGCCGTAAAAACCGGTGATGGAGACATGCAGCATGCCGTCATCATTGTGCTTTAATGTGTCCGATGGCGTGATGGCGAAATTGCTATTTTCAAGCAGAGGCGTGCACCAGGAGTCTGGAGGCGATATGAGTTTGTGGTAGTGCAGACACCGCTCTATGAAGAAGTCCGTGACTACATGTGTTTCGAGATCGTGTGGTCCCAGATGCAGGGTGTCAAGCGGGGCGTCGCTAGGCACTATGATGTGCGTGATGGGTGGGGTATCAGATTCCTCAACGATCCCACCCGCCTTCACGATCACCTTCTCGAGAATCTGACTACGGTGAGTACCGAATTTGCTGTGGATGTAGAATATGCACCCGTGGAATATTCCCTGGTCGTGGGAGGGAGATGGCAGCTCTGGTTTCGGCTCCCTTTTGAATGTGAACTTCCCGTCGTCATCCTGCGGCGTACCCTCTCGCGTAGCTTGAATATCTGGCTTGTCCACTGCCCTTTCCCACAGCTTTGCTGCCTGCACCTTGGACTTGTTGCTTATCACCGCGGGGACAGGCGCCACTATCATCTCTCCGTCCTGGTCGTACTTCTGAGGCGGCAGTGCTGGCAGATCCAGCTCCTGGTCAAACGAGTTGCATACCTCGTTTCCTATCTCTTCGAAGGGAGTGTCTCGCGGTATATTCTCGAGCAGGTAGTGCGGATCAAACTGGAGCGTGGCGCCGCGCCTGTAGCAGTCCAGGACCCACTTGTAGTGGACCAAGGGGATGCCGTAGTCTGCAGCAGCCCTAGCCCTAATAGAATTAGCATTGTCTGTAACGAATATAACGTGTTTGGTGGGGTTGCGTATAGCGACATCAGTGATGAACTGTTTTGTGTGGACTATGCTGCATCCCATCTTCCGGCACTGATCCTCGAGCCGCTGGACCAGATCCGGGTCCGGGTCGCTAAGCCTGCCGATGAACACGGCAAAGGATATGAGCGGTTTCGCAGAGTACCTGTCCCTGAGTACATGCAGCATCCGCAACGTCTCATTTTTAATGTTGCGGTACTGGGCGCGGTTGGCACCGGTGATATCGTTGCCTGTCTTCCAGATGTCGAGGAGTTCTCGCACAGTGGAGTAGTGCACAAAGACAATGTTGGTGCGGTACTTGACTGCAAAAGCGTACTTCTTAGACATCATGAGCTGCGGATCGTCGCCGACTAGCAGGACGCGGGTGCCCTGCGTGAGGTTTCCCGAGAAGTCTCCGCCAAGCTTCACGACGCTCTTGGCTGTCTCGTTGAGGACCTCGCCGAGGCCCGTGGGGCAGAATGTGATGCCCTTGAAGGGGAGTCGGGGAGAATCGCTATCGAACATTCCGGGCGTGGGGCTGTGCGGTTATAGGTGATGAGTATGATGGTGTCAGGACTGTTGTTATTATATAATGCGATGACGCGTGGGGGTGCTTTGTAGCTGTG
Organism: Maudiozyma humilis; assembly: GCA_037102785.1. Classification (NCBI taxonomy): domain Eukaryota; kingdom Fungi; phylum Ascomycota; class Saccharomycetes; order Saccharomycetales; family Saccharomycetaceae; genus Maudiozyma; species Maudiozyma humilis. The sequence continues at coordinate 231,094 of BTGD01000020.1, read as the reverse complement.
GTGTAAGGGTGGTGGCATTATACACGTGTGACAGTTGTGCTGTTGAGAGCTCTGCTGGTGGTGATGTGTTCAGGTGTACTGATCCTGATGTGATCTTTTGTCATTATCTTGGATGTGGCTACTCGAAAGTGCGAGCTTGTTGTATCGATGTATTCCACTTTTGAATGATATACTGCCGATATCCACGAAATGTGTATATGAGGAAATATAGCAGAAGTGTTCAAAGATTTGTTGTATTTCTTGGTAGTTACAGTAAATTTCGGTAATCTACGACTATCCCCAGTTTGTCTCTTCTCTTCTTAGGTCACAGACAATATATTCACCATTATATAGAGGAACAACGTAACAATTCCGAAATATATGTTGAAACACGTGACGCAGAGTGTTCAGCGAAGAGGCATTAACGTCTAGATGTCACTCCATATACAGAAGTTTCAGTCGATTTTTCTCTGTCCTTAGCGGCACGACATTCAACTGTTATAATTCTCAATATGCAACGCAGCATGATCACATCTACAAATCCCACTGCCGCACACGCGAACGTTAATATAATCAAGAATACGCACTTGGACATACATTGCGGTGTTAACGTGTGTATATATATCTGCGGTAGCAGTGTTTTCTTCAAACAGCTTGTAACTACATCGCCACTCACCAAAACAATCCGTTCACAATTGCAACAACCTTGCAGCACTCTTCCACGCCCTGCACTAAATCACACCCAGTAAACCACACACCACACCCACGGACAACTGTCCCATCACCACAATACTCCGACCACGCATTCCGCGGAACCCCTGAACCCTAGCAGCGCAAGCCCCGAACCCCACAGACTTCGCTAGCCGCCCAGCGGGGCCCTCCCTGGGCCAGCAAAAAAAAATTGCCTGCCCCGAGCGCGCCCTCAGGGCTTCGCGCCGCAGCCCTCGCCCGCGCGCACCGCACGGCTGGTTCCGCTCGCCCGGCCGGCCGGCTCGGCCCGAAACGCGGCAAAGCCAGCCGCTCGCCCGCGGCACCGCGGCAACTCCGCGCACACGCCCCGTGACCCTCCCTGGGCCTGGACCCTTTCCCCTCCCCCAGTATATAACCGCCCGGTGGCGTTAGCCCTCTGGGCGCCTCCCCTGGTACAACGGGCCAATTGTATACACAACGATGGCTGAGTTCAGGAAGACACAGGCCTGCGATCGGTGCAGGCTCAAGAAGGTGAAGTGTGATGGGGCGGTTCCCACGTGTGGGAACTGTGCCCGCGTTGGATTTGCATGCGAGAGGGGTGATAAGTTGGCTCGCAGAGGGCTGCCCAAGGGGTACACTGAGGCTCTTGAGAAGGAGGTGGTGCGGCTGCAGAACCTTGTGAAAGCGAAGGGTGGTTCTGCAGAGGGTACTGGTGCGGCTGTGCCGCAGAACAGCGGGTCTGCGCCCGCTCCCACCCCCTTTATCAACGATACGTTCCACAAGTACACAAACTTTGCACTCCGGACACCCTCTGCACAGGTGTTTCTGGGCCACATGACACAGGAGAAGGTGCTGGGCACACAGGCACCCACAGTGGGTTCACCTGCACCCCCACCCATACCCTCAGTGGCTCTACCACCCACCTCGGCGTTACCCGCTGCCTCCGCGGCTATTACTGATTTCTTCGCCACACATAACTCCCTGCTGCCGCTGTTGTACCCCTGCGATGTGCGCGAAGCACAGCTGCGGAGACTGAGTGGTACAAGCAACGCAACGATGATAGACCTGCTCACGTTGCAACTCGTGATACAGTGTCACAGGCACTGCTACGAGCCCCTGGTGCTGTACGAGCGCGTGAAACAGGCCGCTGTGGCTTCCCTCCCGGGCACCGCAGCCGTGCAGCTGCTCAACCTCGCCACTTACTACTACATGGGCACAGCCCCCGGACTGCATCCACACCTGCAACAGGCCGTGGTGGCAGATCTCGTCGCCCTGACACACAGCCGTGTGGTCGCTACGGGCATGTACATCAACCCAAAGAACCTTGTGGCGGTGGGTAGTGACCCTGCTGCGCGCCAGGTCAACGATGAGACGAGTGCCGTTGCTAACGCAACCTTCTGGTGTGCACAGTTCCTCGCCGCGTGGGCCGGTCTGCTCCAGGGGACACCAAAGGTGAACTTCCTCGTCGACGAGTTCCAGCCCCGCTCACTCAACATACCCATACTCAAACCGTTCAGCATGCTCGTGGACCTCGTAGTGAAGAGGCTCGATGGCGCAAACCTCCAGATGGCAGACGACCGCACGAGACTCACACTCACAGCAGAGGACTTCAGGGCAAAACTGTCCAAGTTGAAGATGTACCACAGCTACCACGACTCCGACAGCGATATCCTCGCCACCAATATCACGCTGTCAAAACCAGTGGCACTCAACACTGACGAGTTGGTAAACGTCGGACTCACACTCACATACCTCGTGCTGACGCTCTTGGCCCGGCCAACGGACGCAGACGATATCGACGAGGTGTGCTACGAGATACTGACGCTATACTACCTCTTGCTACTCCACTACAAGTCCAAGGAGACAGCGGTCCAATCGCCACAGGTACCCCTGCGCCTCATGCTCTGCAGTTTCCTCCCATTGCAAAACGCAGACATGATAGCCTTGTGCGAGGACACCCTGGGTAAATGGGCATCCCGCATGGCAAGGGTGATGGACGCGGCCGCCGCACACAACAACTCCCAAACCAACAAGCGCATACTCAAGAACCAGTACTACTGGAAATTCAACAAGTTCAAAAAGTTCCTCATCAAATGGGCCCTGCTCTACTACGCAGGCGACATCGAGCAGCTCGAGAGCCGCGCATTCGTCCCCGCGTTCAACATCGACCTCTCCATATACAAGATCAACGAACACTTCCACGCGGCGCCAAACCCTCAGCAGTACCTGAAACAGCGTGTCGACGCAACCGCCACGGGTGCTGACGGAAACTACAACTTGAGCCGGGCGCATAGCTCACTGCTCAAGACAAACTCCCGCGCCCTCTTAGACCAGCTCGGCGGTCTGCAGGTGCACCCCAGCAACCACAACATGTCCACGCTGTTCAGATCCCTGAACACACCAAAGATGGACGAACTGGCAAATGGTATATTTGCAGATCCCCAGGGTGTGATGGCCGGGCCCGCGGACGAGAACATGCCGCCTCAGGGACCCGCGGCACCTAACAGCACCGACCCAATGTACCTTCTGTCGCCGTTGTTCGTTGGAGCACAGGACGAGACGGATGATGGGTACGCCGAAGACGACGACGAGGGCTCCTGCGACAACATGGAGCCCCTCGAGATACCGTTCAAGAGCAAGCGCAGAGCATCGATGTTCCCTGCCGGGGACATCAAACAGCGGGGACCTGTTCACACCGCAGCCGCCCCTGCAGCACCACCGGCACCACCTCCACTGCCCGCGGCGCCCCCAGTGTCCCCGCGCCCAGACGACCGCCTGGACGTGAAGAACCTGCTATCGCCGCGCACAGCCTCCCGCAACGCCGCCAACGCACCAGAGCCGCCAGTGGAGGAACTGCAGCCCGGGATGCCATTCAAGCGGCTAAAGACCAGCAACTCGTTCTACCTCCTCGACAGAACACAGCAGTCGCCGCCACAGGTGTACGCAGGCGCGGACTCCCCGCCCCAACTGAACAACGGCATCGGCACCACACCACAGCCACCATCCATCCTTCCGCACTCGGGTTCCCTCCTGGGATCCCGCATGATGCCCCCACCATACGGCGGCGGCAACAGCGTCACCAGCATCTCGCAACTGCTGTCCAGCGCTCAGCAGGGTCAGTCGGTGAGGGAGGGCAGCGCCCCAGGCGCAGCTGCAGGATTGCCATTACCCACACTCCCACGCTTGGCCGAGGGAGAAGCCTCCAAGAGCTTCGTGAGCATGCTGCTGCTACCTTCAGCGACAACCTCCCCGGACAAGCACAAACACTAGCCCCATCACATAGATGTATAACATTAACTAATATTCTTCGGCATGACTAGCGGAGGTACACATCCGCCCAGCCCGCAGCCCTACCCGCAGCCCTAACAGGACATGACCCAAACCCTAGGGTTTGCACGGCTCCGGAGTCATGCGCCCGTGCACCACCGTATCGCAAACCCGTGCACCATGTGCCACAGCACACCCGTGCACCGCATACTCCATGTGAGTCACACGCAGCACACGCACTCGCCGCAGTGTCGCCGCCGCCGCCGCGCGTGACACACCGCTAAGTGCAGGCGACAGAGAGCGTCGCTTGTTTTTTCACTTAAAGGATATAAAAGGCTCGCGCGTCCATCTGTCCTTTAAGTACAACTGACAACGACGCACGTCATAGGGATCTGTTATTTAGCAGTCAGCTCACATAAGCAAGCGTTTTACGTACTAACAAACACAACACACACAAACACATCCAACCATGGCTATTAGACACCTTACTTCTATCAAGGACCTCTCTGACGACGAGTTCAAGATCCTCGTCGACAGAGCTGCCCACTACAAGGCTCTGTTCAAGAGCGGTGACTCCGCGGAGTTCCAGAAGAACCACCTGAAGCTTCTAGGCCGCACCGTTGCTCTGATCTTCACCAAGCGTTCCACCCGTACCAGAATCTCTACTGAGGGTGCCGCCACCTTCTTTGGTGCCCAGCCAATGTTCCTCGGCAAGGAGGACATCCAGCTCGGCGTCAACGAGTCCTTCTACGACACCACCAAGGTCGTTTCCTCGATGGTCTCCTGTATCTTCGCCCGTGTCAACAGCCACGACGACATCAAGGCCCTGTGCAAGGACTCCAGCGTTCCTATCATCAACTCTCTGTGCGACATGTACCACCCTCTGCAGGCTATCTGCGACATGCTCACCATCAGGGAGAAGTTCCCAGCCGACAAGCGCCTCAAGGTCACCTGGATCGGTGATGCCAACAACGTCATCAACGACATGGCCCTAGCTTGTCTGAAACTCGGCATGGACGTCGCCATTGCCACCCCACCAGGCATCGAGATGGATGCTTCCATCATGGCCGCTGCCCAGGAGGTCGCTGCTGCCAACGGCGTCACTGTCGAGGCCACCCACGACTCCAAGGCTGCCTCCAAGGGCGCCCACATCCTTGTCACCGACACTTTCGTCTCCATGGGTGAGGAGTACGCCAAGGAGGCCAAGCTGAAGCAGTTCCAGGGCTTCCAGATCAACCAGGAGCTCGCGGACCTCGCCGCCCCTGACTTCAAGTTCATGCACTGTCTCCCAAGACACCACGAGGAGGTCACCGACGATGTTTTCTACGGCGAGCACTCCATCGTGTTCGACGAGGCTGAGAACAGACTCTACGCCGCCATGGCCGCCATCGACGTCTTCGTCATCAACAAGGGTAACTTCAACAACCTGCAGTGAAGTTGCAACGCTACAAAGCGACAAACGGGAAGGGCGTCTGTAATGTATACGGCGCAGTGTATATAAGTTCTTATAATATCAATAATGCATAATAGATAAAAAATGATCAGAATGGGGGACGTGACACACAGCTGCGATTAGTTGATGTTGATGCTGATGCCGGCTGCGTGTATTGGGCTGTCGTCTGGGAAGGCGAGGCAGTGGGCCGTGGCGTCCGCTGTACCGTCTGCGTAGGCGTGGCACAGAGTGTTCGAGTACGAGGCACGGGTCCCCTCCTTCAGTATGCCCAAGGTGATATGGGCAATGTCGTTGGTGCAGTCGAGGCCCTTGACAAAGGTATTGTCGGATCTCGACACGCATGATTCGGCGCCTGTATCGCGTACGAGGGATACGGTCGCACACACAATACTATCGTCCCAGTACAACTGGCCCAACTTGTAAGACAGGTGGTCGCCGTTCTCACACGCAAACGTCTCACGAACATCGTTGTTTACTGGCTCGCCATTTTGACGTCTGTGTAGTATGCATGCTGATATCTCGTTCATGCGTGTCTCGTAGTGTTTCATGAACGTCGCCCAGATGCGCTTGCCTCTCGCATCGCCCTTCTTTCCTTGAACGACATGGGATAGTGTGATGTGGAGCTCATCTTGGGTCAGGGCAGAGTCTAGCATGTTGATCACGGCTGAGGTATCGGTAGTGTTCTGGTTTCTGTTCACCAGGGCACGAACCTCGTCAAATATATGCTCCTTATCACAGATGTGCGCAGAGAAGTATGATGGCTTCAGCTTTTTAACTGCTGGTTTCTGCTGATGGTTCTTTTGTACTGATGGGGTATGCTCTGGTTTATGTTCTAATGCCAGGTTGAAAGCAGCCTGGATGTTCTCATCGCTTGGTATCTCGGGAATTAGTACAGGAAACTTCTCATGAATCTGCTTGATAATTTCCTTCGCATTTGACAGCGATGACGTTTGAGAATCCACCTTTAGGTTGATCATCAGGTCAAATGCACTGTCAGGATAGTTTTCCGTGTCGACTGGCTGGAACCGTTTCCAGAACCCACTCATGATACCCACAACTTTCTTCTCACCGTGTTTTGTCAGCTGAATTGTTTGGTGGTTGTCACCACGGCTGAGAACACGTTCCGTGGTGATGCGCTTTACCGTATCCAGATCGTCTCTGGACAGGAATGAAACGCCAATGATCTTGATGTTAGCATCATAAGGTAAGTAGTCCTCCTTAAACTCATCCACCCACTCGAACAACTGCTTACGCTCACGCAGCTGGTGGTTGTTTCTATCAACAAATACGCACTTCACGTTTGGGTCGGAAAGTTTCTCGAGCGAAAGTTTCATGAGCTTGGCCTTGTCCTTGCCTCTGATATCGTCGTTCTGGACGTGTTCCCACTGATCCTTGAATAAATTTGTCAGGGTCACTGCCGTGGTAGTCTTACCGCAACCAATTACAGCAATTGGAAATATCAAGAATTTTGTGTGTTCGTCTACCTTGTCGTAGTCCACGGCGTTCCTCAGCTCGAGCTCCTTGATCTTTTCGTGGTTGAGAATTTGCATACCAGTCATTCCATAGGATTCAAGGAATAAATTTCTCAGTTTGATGATTCCAAATCCCTTCATGTACTGGTCACGGAGTTCCTTGTCGCTGTCCAATAACGGAATAGCAAAGTCGAGGTACTTGTTGGTGATGAATTTATGCTTCTTGAAACGGAAGACACGGGTTCCGTTCTCAATGTACTCCTTCGTTACCTCTCTCCACTGACGGTACATGAGGTATGGTTCCTCGAATTTGTACTTGAAGAAGAAAGTTCTTCCATCCCCCTTGAGATGGCATCTTATCACAAAACCCTCGAGCTCATGGCCCTGGAAAGATCCCTCGAGGGAGCATTTCTCCAGAAACTCCCGTAGAGTGTGTATATTACCCTCACAAAGCGCCTCCGTCTGCTTGAATCCATACTTGTTTCCAAAGGCGTGAACCTCATCCATAGGTAGTGTGCGGAACTCCGACTGGTTCACATTAAGACCGTGCAAATACAAGCCCTTTTCCTTCTCGCCGTACTCCAGAATATGCTCCTCGAACGAGTCGTCGCAGTACTCGGCAATTGCAGTCAGGTTTCGTTTGTATAGTTCCGTCGCAAACTCTGAACTACTCACGTTATGTTCTCTCAGTTGCTTCATCAGGAACTCCTGTCCAGCAAGCGCGTGGTTCCTGTCGACATCATCTCTTGGACCAGTGGAATGCTTCGAGCAAACCACAAGAGTTCCATCCTCCAAAGCAGAGATGAAGATAATGCAACCATTAGACTTCACAGTGACCTCATATGGTCCAGTAGTGTTCTCCTCGAGCCACTCCCATCTAGTGGTCATCACCTCGTCGATATTGAAGAACTTGTCGTATCCTCGAGCGACAATCTGGGGATTCTCCGCATCGTCCAGGATGAACAGACCCCTGGCATTAATGGGCAGCGTGATATTGTTTTTCCCGTAATCCCACTCGTTGAACTTCCAACTGTTCACCTTTTGCGAGCTGTGGAAGATCGGATACGTTCTCTTGTACGCCTTGCCCTTCTGGTTGGACTGCTGAGAAGCTGTTTCCAGCCTGTCAACAAGCTGTTTCACCTCCTCACTCATTGTGCAGTGCTATGATGATTCTGGAGAGGTGTTTAGTCCTTATGTGTGCCCTATCTTCCCCCGATGAGGCAGCCTCTTCTATTCATTGTGGCGGATTGGCCTCGGCGTCCAATTTTCCACGCGAGTTCGCAGTTGACTGTGGGATAACAGACAACACAGTCTTGATGAACGTCAACAGTTATACAAGGTTGTTCAAGCTTGGGATTGGTGATACGCTGCAAGAGTATTCGATTGTGGCATTGCACAACTAATCCGCTTACTTTCATATCCACTGCAGACCGTTTTCACTATTACCGGCTGTCAACAGAAAGGAGACAACTCACAAATAAAGGTATACATCAGCTCCCCTGAACTATACATCACAAAACGCAATGGCTACTACCGCTGCTCGGCCCAAGATTGACATTGACGAGGCTGATATTCTTGTCCTTTCCCGAGGACTGGAGAAGTCCAGCAAACTGACCCAGGGGATCAACCAGTCCCTGGGCAAAATCGTTGAAACCACCAGCCAGTCCACCAGACTGTTCACTCCTATTATCAGCCGAAACAACGAGCTCACAACATTACAGCGTAATATCGAAAGCGCTCTCAACTCTGTCGCTTCCGTCAAGGATCTGGCCACAGAGGCTGCCAAGTACGAAAACATGCTCGCCAAGGGGATTGGCGAGGTGGGCATTAAGAACTACACCCGTTTGATCCACAAACTGGATGACATGACGGAGGGTATCAGCATCAACAACAAGCAGAACGCAGAGTTCAACGGTATCTTGGTTCATCTGACTGAGCTGATCAAGAACAGTGAGACAAATTTGAGACTGTACTTCGTCGCTATCCTCAACACTATCAAGCCATTCGACCCGCAAATGAACATGAACAAGAAGATACCGTTCCCCTACTATGAAGATCAGCAGTTAAGCGAATTGTCCGCCATTCTAGACTACTTCTACAACAACTCCAAGGTCGAGGCCATTCAAGAGTCTCTCATCACCGAGAGAAGTGACACGATTCTCAAATCTATGGCTTTCCTCGAACCATTCGCCAAGAAAACTACAGCATCAAAGAATGCACCTTACGAGAAGGGCAGCAGTGGTATGACTAGCTACACGGAAGCGCTTCTCGGCTTCATCGCCAATGAGAAATCTCTCATGGACGATATTTGCTCCCAGTACATGACTTTTAAGGAGCCAACGTTGGAGGCCATCGTAAAGCCTTTGCTAAAGACATATGCAAGATTGGTGGATTACAACGTGGAGTCAATTGTAGGGAACATGAACAACATTGGCATATTCAGTTTTGAGCTTGTGGAAAGCGTGCAGACAGTTATAAAGTCACTGAGATTCAGTAGCAATCTTCAGAACATGGACGCACTCATGCAAAGTTTCCTGAAGGTAGAGCAGATTACACAGTCCCTGTTCAAGGATGCGATGCAGAGAGTTGTTGATAAAGTCAATAAATTATCCGCGCTTCCGAATGATAATGGCGTGACAGAGTCCACTGTCGACACGATGTCCAGATTGAGAAAGTTCAGCGAGTACAACAACGGATGTGTAAACGCTATCGCAAATATGAAGAGGGAGGACTGGATGGTGGCTTCGTTTTCCGCAAAGGATTCCACGTTTACAGAGAGCTTCCTGACAAATTGCAGCGACAACGAAAGACCGGTTAGACTGCTCTCTACATTTATCAACGACTGTATCGACACATTATGTTTGCTGCTAGAAAAGAGATCGGAGAAGATTCTCAAACATTCCGTGTCAAGCGAGATAGCAAGTCCAGTCCTTGGCCATTCTTCGTCGAAGGATGGATTCGCCAGCACTAAGCACAAACAGAGAATCGGTTATTTCATCCTGATGAACATGTCTCTCATAGAACAGATCGTGGAAAAGTCTACACTAAATTCCCTTCTCGGCCTCGAGGGACATGCTAGAATTCAGAAACTGCAAAAGAGATACCTCGACTACATGGTTGCCGATTGGAAGGATCTGACGGCGATCCTGATGGATGCTGTGTTCATCGACAGTACTGGTAAGAAATCCAAGGATAAGGAGCAAATCAAAGAGAAGTTCAGAAAGTTCAATGAGGGATTCGAGGCACTGCAAACAAAGACAAAGCAATACAGACTATCGGACCCAGCACTAAAGAAGCGCTTAAAATCTGAGATTGTATCGCTGATTATTCCAATGTATGAGAGATTCTACGGCAGATACAAGGACTCCTTCAAGAATCCAAGAAAGCACATCAAATACACGCCTTCAGAACTGACATCTGCCATTGACCAGGTAACGCGCTGATGCATATCTGGTGTATATATAACAGACACGAAACGTAACGTATATATAATACTTTAACGATATATGTTTTAAAATGATGAATAATGCTATAAAATGTTTATTTATTGTTCTGAATTATATGTGTGTAAGAATATACAATATATCTATTCTCTTCTTAGGAGGACATCGTTTAACCCATTGGGTTTTCAACGCTGCTGTAGGAAGGGTCTCCCTCTGCATTTATTGTCTTGACATCATTGTGCGCGGCGAGCTCGGAGAGTCTACTGGAAGAATCGGTTCCACCATTTGAATGTGATCGATTTCTGGAATTACGAGAGCTATCGATACCTTCGTCAAACTGGAGAGTGTTCCACCCAGCTGTATTTCTGTTGTAGAGAGCGGTGATATCCACGGAGGAATCCAGTGGTTGTTCTTGTAGATCTAACATTGAATCGCCAAACTGACCATAAGAAGCATCATAACTCATCTCGGTAGTGTCCGCTGCAGCATTACCATCGGAAATGCTGCTCCGTAATCCATTGTGAAGTAAAGGCTCTGATCCAAGCGTGTCCTTAGTTGGAACACCGGTACTTGCCCTACCAATGGAAGAATGGGGTGACAGCCCTGCAGATGAGTTAATTGATGTTCTTGGACTTGCCTCAAGAGTCTCTGTCGCACTCTCGTGCACAGGTGAAATTGGATTACCACTAGGCGAAGCATCGTCATTGAATATCTGGTTCATGTCGTTGTAAAAGTGATTATCCGTTCTCAATGTAGAGGGCAGCATATTATTACCATCAGTACGACCGCCACCAAACATAAAGTCAGTACTCATCGGTCTGATACTGGTAGGTGAATGTGACCTTAGAATGTTAACGGGAAGGTTTTGAGTGTGGTTGGATGCCTCTCCAAAGCTGAAATTCGAAGCGATGTCACCATCATCGTCGTTGCTCGTCATTGAATTCTCCAGTTCGTCATCGAGATTCACATTGCTTCTGCGACGGTTCATGCTGAAGGCTAATGAGTCCTGGGATTTGTTCAGTGATAGTCTTGACAATCTGGAATTGGCAAGGTTCGACGAAGAGCTCTTGTCCCCTGCTCTACCTATTAAGGCTTCACCATATGATGGAGGTTGACCGTTGGGTAGGTTGGAGTTTCTTCTACCGTCCCTCATGTGGAGCGCAGAAGCTGGTCTCGATACAACAGGAGTGTTGCTATCGAAATTAAACTCTGGAGGTGGGTCGTCGGTTGCGTCACTAGCAATGCTCAGTACATCTGCGTCGTTGGGTGCGAATGAAACTGGCCTTATCAAAGGTGATGTTATGGGAGACAGTGGTACTGCCTGTGGGGACGTTAGAGCTCTCTCAATCTGTTCAGGCTGGTATATGTTCGACTTCAATTTAGGTGAAGTGAAAATGTCCTTTTGATTGCTGCCATTTGTAGATGTGCTATTCCCTGAACTATGACGAGCATGTGGGTTATGTGGTAACGTAGCTGGATATCTGTGGGCGTTGGTGGAGCTGGGGATACGATTAGGCGTTATCCGAGGCAGTGGTGTCCTTGCAGGTCCGTTCATGGAACTCACGTCAATGGGCTGCACATTAGGTGATAGTAGAGGTGACGTGAATACCTCCTTTGGAAAGAATATGTTCGAAGTGTGGTACATGCTAGACATCTCGTCCGAGTTACGGCTGTTGTTTGACTTTGTACTCTCTGAGACGGAGTCTGCATCCTGCTTGGAGTTGAGGCTTGGAGTCGCGACTGAAATGCTAGCCGCTGATGGGAAAAGCATTCCTGCTGATGTAAGGGAATGGAAAGTGTAGCTTGGCAGCAACGTGTTTGCATGCGAGCACAACTTGTGCAAGACGTGCATTGGGGAGTCGATGCTGATTTCGTAATGCTTCCGCTTCCCGTCAACCATCCTTGACAATCTCAGGCACAATTTTATCCAGTGGTTTGACTTGATCTTGTCGAAACCCGTGTCTGGGTGGAGTCTCTGGTGGCTTCCAAACCTGCTGGGGATGAACACCTGGAACTCGAATGACTTGTTGGACAGGAATCCGTCCTCGTCCTCGAGCAGGTTACCCATGTACTTTGCCTTGACGCCGTTTGCGTCCTTTGGTGCGTTTGGTAGCGCGGGTCCGCAGTGCTCGGCGAGCAGGAACTTCTTTGTTGGCTCTAGTCTGTGGATCTTCTTTCCCCTGCAGTAGTATTCCATTGTCTCGGTGATGTATATTCTTACCCTGTGGAGCGTGATCTTGTCCAACGGGGAGAATGAGAAGTGTATTGGCAGGAATGCATCGAGTATGATGTCCTTGGAGGATATGACGATGTCGTAGAACAGCTGATTCTCCCAGTCCCTCGAAATCAAAATCGGCTCGCTCTCTTCGACGGACGTGTCTGACTGTGTTCTGACGATAGTCACTGGGAGTCGCGCGTTCATGTTTGACTTGAAGGCGCCATAGCGCTCGATGGTGGCGAGGAGGAAGTACTCAACGAAGCCGAAGTCGGCCTTAATCGTCTCTGGGTAGCTCTGCGGCACGATCTGCTCGAAAGTGTATATGTAGTCACCCGGCTGGAACGTGAAGGACTCGGAACCCCCGATATGTGAGGCACCGCCGATTAGTGAATCGTGTGCGTGCGAGGTAGAATGAGTCTTCCCCTGGGAAGCGGCGGGTTCGCCGGATGAGAACGTGGACGAGAGTAACTCTGAAAAAATGGAGGTTGAGGTGACTGGTTTCACGGTCTCGTTAGTGCTGGTGGACGAAGCGACCCTTGAGATGGGCCTTGTGCTGGCTGGTGAGCCATTTGCGGCATTGTCATGGTTGGTCGATGTTACACGTCTGAAGAGGTTCAGCGGGGAAAGACTTCTCACAGATGCACTATTCTTTGAGGCACTGAGTGACCCCGAGGAGTTGGCCCTGCTGCGGCGCCTGCCGAGGTTGCCGGAGCTGCCCTCCTTCTTTGGTGTTGTTGCGAGCGCCTGTCCGAGGGACTGGTTGATGTTGGTGTTGCTGGACACTGGGGAGAGCTGCAAGGGGGAGGTCATCCCTGGGATCTTGCTGGCGGATGCACCGGCCGCGAGGTTCGTTGCGGATGTGGAGGCGGTGGCGCCACCTGGTGGCTTGTACATTGATGCGCCGCTTGCGCGGAGCAAGTAGTCGTACTCGCGGTCAGGCTGTGGCTCTGAGTCCACGGGGTCCGTGGCGTCGTAGAAGGGCCATGTGTGGTTGACGATATCGTTGATCTCCACGAACTCCTGTCTCTTTGGGGGGATCCCCTCTGGCCACTCTGTGCGGGAGTATCCCTTGAAAGCGAGGGATATGCCCTTGAGCTTTGTGGGCTTGAGGATGCGGACGATGAGGGATCCCCTGAGCACTGCTGGGAGGCGGTCGCCTGTGTGCTGGGTCTCGAAGCCCTGGAAGAAGACGACTGGCTCGACGAGGCGGATGAAGAGCTGTATGTGCGCGCTGTGCTTGAGGGGAGCGGCGTTGGCGGCGACGTCGGCGTCCTTCTCGGGCGGGAACACCGGCGACATGACGGTGGTGAGTTGCGGCATTGTAAGTGTGTGAGGAGCGAAGCGACGAGCACACTGTGAAAGTATTGAGTGTTAAAGTGTTAAAATATCAACGAATCAAAGTCTCGAAGTATCAAAACTCAAAGTCTCGAAGTGTTGAGGTATCAAAGTATAGTGAAAGTTCACTCGTATCAAAAACCTGTAAAAGTATCGCTTTATGGAAGTATCGCTTGTATCAAAGTATGGAAGTATCGCTTCTATCAAAGTATCGAAATATAGAAGTCTCAAAGTATCTTGTATCAAAGTATCTTGTATCAAAGTATCGATGTATCAAAGTATCCAAGTCTCAAAGTCTATAGAATTTTTTCTCTTGTGCAAATATCCCTTGTGCAAATATCTCTTGTGCAATAGCTGTATGCCACTATGTCGTATGCAAATACCTATCAAACGTCTGTTCTCGTATCACGAGCAACGTAATATGCCTATGAAAGCCTCTTATCTGATCTGTACACAGTCTCGAATACCTTAAAACTCTCTGCGGTATTTCTGACAGCTTGCTCCTATCTCTAATGCAGCAGTAACCTGTACTATGCAATAGCAATACAATATCGATGCAGCGGTGCAATAATACAACAGTGCAATAATACAAATGTATAGCAATACCAATGTACAACACGGTATATGGATGCGTGCTGCCCCTTATAGCTCGTTATGATATGCGCGAGTGCGGAGTGAGTCTAGCTGATCCGGTGCTGCTCGTATGCGCTGAGAAAGCAGGCAGGATGCGTGGATGAGGGGGGAGGGGGAAGTAGACAGAAGAGCTACGGGCCCAGGAGACACGGGTGTTGAAGTAGAGCCGTGTGGTATAGCGGAGTGCAGGTGGAGAGTAGTCAGCACACCCGGGTGGCGCACGGACTGTGGGCCCTGGCTATAACCGCAACACCGATACTGAGGGGCTGAGTGGCTGCGGTGTGTGGGTGTGGGTATGTCACGTGGGTGGTGGAAGTGGCCGGGTAACGGCGGGCGAGGCTCGCAGTGGACGCTGTGCCGCTGTCCACGGTGTGTGTGTGTGTGTGTGTCAGGGACGGCTGTATGCACTGCAGTGCACTCTACATGTATGGATACTACTATTCACAAGAGACTGGGCGGTGTCTGTTGGATGCGGCATGTACATGGTTGGAACTGCAACCGTCTCACATCGAACGATCTTGTTCCATCGCTGATATCTCGCCTGTACATACGTCCGTTATACACAGCCCTTGCATACTGCCTCTGTACCCTGCACTCCCTGGTCGCATGACTCCCGGACTGTGGCGTGGCGCGGGTCTCGGCGGCTATTTGTGCTGCGGGGCCGGGTGACGGCGCGGGCGGTGTCCCTGCGGTGTGGCTGTGACTATAGTCTGCGTTTATGTGTGCTTGTGTTGGCGTTACAGGGGGTCTTGTGCACTCTGGCGGGTGTGCAGTGCCCGTGTGGATGTGTTGCACAGAAACGTTGTAGTGTGGGAAGTGGATTGTGTTTCTATAATGCAGCAGTGGTGTGTGTGATGGTTGGCTGTGGTGGCCTGTCATGCCGTGTTGCTGCATGTACCGTGGCCGTGCTTCTACTTTGTGTGTTTGTTTCTACTCTGTGCAGTCTTGTTTCTACGTCGTCTATTTGCCTCTTCGTACGATCACGCTTCAGGTTCTGTGTAATTGTCTCTACTTTCTACGGTGGTTCCGTTTTTGTATCGTTTTGCATCTACTACTTGCGATTTTGCTTCTACTGCATACGGTCTGTTTCTACTTCATGAGTTCGCTTCGATTTTCTTGGGCTCTACGTCTGCTCCCTTAGGGTCTGTATCTACTTTCGTGTGTTTGTATGTATAGCGTATATCCCCTACTGTGCGTCTATCTCGTACAGTCAGCTTCTACTTGCTACGTTTGTTCTATATTGCGTGCTTGCATCTACTAAGTTCAGTTTTGCATATACCTCTGTTTATAGTGTTATTAAGGCATCGACTATAGGCCTCTGATTGGCTTCCGACACCCGCTTATAACAAATGCGCTTATAACAAATGCGCTTATAACATATGCGCTTATAACATATGCGCTTATAACATACACGTTTATAACATACACAGATACACATACACTCACTCACAGTGCTCGTTGCTTTGCTCCCACACAATGAGCAAAGAACTGCGCACAGCCGTCGACAGCGGCGTGGACCTCTACGACCTCCTAGGGATGCACCGCGAGGAACTGGCGATGCTCGGCGGGTGCGACAAGGTCTCCCCCCAGGAGCTGCGCGCCCGCTACAGGCAGCTCGCGCTGCGCTACCACCCAGACAAGGCCCGCGACCACAGCAGTGACCACGGCCACGCCAACGAGGAGCGCTTCCATGCCATCAGCGTCGCGTTCCAGGTGCTCGGCGACCCGGGGCTCAAGGCGGAGTACGACAGGTGGTACCGCAGGCGCTTCTCCCTCAGGAAACCTGACAAGTCCAGGGCAAACCGCAGGAGGGTGTACAAGAACGGTGAGTCCATCGTCGCAGTGCAGCAGTACGGCGAGACGCTCCGCAAGATGAAGCATTTCAACCTGCCCTTCGGCGACTGGCACGGAGAGCTTTCCGATAAGCAGGACGGGAGGGAGACGGGTACCGAAAACGAGACGAAACAGGAGGGGTATGATTGCACGACACTACGCATGGAACTGCACGGATCCCCCGCAGACCTCACGCGGCTCTCCCGCGAGTCCCACCTCATACACTTCCTCATCAAGCACACGCCGATGGTCCCCCAGGACATACACGGCGCCTACTACTCCAGCAGGAACGACCCGCAGCAGGGGTCACTCGTCGCATACGCCGAGATAACGGCCCCGACGCGCTCCCTCGCACTACTACATGCCTGGGAGGCGTCCCCTTTGACCTTTGCAACCGACACACAGGTCTCGGTGGTCAACATGGGGCCCCGCATCCCCGTGCACTACTACCACGACATAGATATAGGCGTGACGGACCTCAACCCGGCAATACAGAGCGCTCTGAGGGGCAGTGCAGGCGTAACAGCACCTAGTTCCTCGTAAATACTCGTATGTGAATTGTGTTTACTATGTGTGTAGCCCTAACTTCACGAACTTTTTATGTATGCAGTAGGGCAGCGCGTTTGTATGGGAATTATCCTAGCCCTAACTTTCGGCTGCCCCGCCGCACGGGTCTGAGCCTTGCGTGGGGCCCACGACCCTCGTCAACAGCTACTGGTGCGATGCGGCGCTGTATTGTTGTTATAGATAGTGATATTGCAGTAGTCGTGTGTGTTTATTGTGTTAATCTAGTTAAAGCCTTTTCCAACGAGCCACCGCTGAATCAAACAGCACACTAGACTGATTTGCTACTAAACCCCCGAGCCCAGGACATCGGCAATACTAAAATAGATCAGGCTGTTATACACACTTATAATAAAGGCATAATCAAGCATATCTGCGCCACTACATCAACATATACCCCAGACGCATTAATAAATGGGATTCACCAAGGGAAAGCGCAAGCCGCTCCACACCAACACGGAGGATGTGCTGAGCGAGCAGGCACTCAACGACTCGCTCCGGGCTGCACAGGTAATCTTCCAGAGACATTCACAGGATACCTCTGCTCTCAGCAGCAGCCCAAGATCAAGTATGTCCGTGTCTTCCAGGCGGCTGGTGCCTCCAGTGGCCGAAGAGACAAAGGCTCAGAGACCCAAGGTCAGAAGGTCAAACAGCTCGCGAACCTCAAGCAACAAGGTTAGACAAACTGCACCCGCACAAAAGATATCTAGTGCCCCCGCCAAGCATCCGACAAAACCTCCAGCTCAGCCAAGAGATGTTGTGGAACAGCAGCCCGCCCAGAGAAGGAGTCCCATGACCGCACACGATGCGGCCCATATAGCAGCAATGCTGGCACATTCGCATTTGGCAGATGCAGAGGTGGATAAGATGAGTGATCGGACAATGATGGATGATGATTCCATACACAGATCAACCCCAAGGTCCGAGCAGAGGCAGGATGCTGCGCCACCCTCCGCGGCACCGTCCCCGATGCAGACGCGCATGGAGCCCAAACAGTACCACAACCTGGACATGAACAGGCGCAGGATGGAGATACCCCAGCCTGTGAAGCGCGAGCGCATACGACCCATTCCGCTCCTGCAGGAAATGGAGCAGCAACAGGCCGCGCCAATAGAAGAGCAGGTTCCCCAGTTGAGACCTGAGCCAGTCGAACGTACGTCTTCCGAGCCGTTGACCACCCAGAACAGTGTGTCTGGCGACCCTCAAGACGAATTCATAGATGTCGACAACCAGAGTTTTATCTCTGAGCAAGGACTCAACAGGTCGATGAACCACGATGCCGAAGTAGCCGCCCAGGACAACTCGCCGAACTTCTCCATCGGCACCAACATCCTCCCCAAGAAAAAAACGTCCAGCAACCGCAACCCGCTAAAGAAGATATTCGGGAAGCCCAACGCGCCAGGCCCCACCTACAACACCACCAGTCGGAACTTCGACCCCTTGCTTGCGAGCAACACACAGATGGTGCAGGAGTCCGTCAACAAGAGCCCCGTTCTGGCATCCACAGGTGCGCAAAAGGCAATGATATACACTACGATTAACAGGAACACGAGTGCGACGAGTCTGAATGCGCCCTCAGCCTCCGCAACACCAATGAAGTTCAAAAAGACGATGCGGTACGACAACCGCAAGAAGCAGTTTAATGAGGACAAGCCGTGGAAGTCCCACAAGGACGCCAAGTACATGACGGATATTGAGCGGAAGCGGTACGAGGGTATGTGGGTGAGCAACCGGTTCCGCTACTTGAATCTACTGTACTGGTGGCCGGTGGATGCTATTGCGGAGGAGACGAAGGAGCCCGTGGAGGAGCAGGCCCCGGAGCAGGATTCTGAGGCAGAATCGCCACATCTGGAAGCTGTGGCATCAAATGGAACAACGTCAGAAAAGTCACACGACATGGACAATGGTACATCGTTTGGAACGGATCTAAGCATGGCTGACAAGAGCAGCTCCACGGTAGATCTGGCTCACAGCACAACCGACTCCACCTACGAGGATGCCCGAGACGACGAGGACAGCCCAGAGTCTGTGTATTACTCCGATGTCGACAACGAGAATACACCTCAGGTAAACGATTCGATATCGACACTATCCACAAAGATAGAGGACAACAACTACAACAAGTCGAGGGAGAGTATTCCCTCTGTGGGTCCGGAGGACGGTATTATCCGGACAAGCAGCCCAGCGCCCTCTGAGGTGCCACATATGCAATTCTTACCGAACGACGGATCTGAAGGATCTATACCACCCGCACAACCACAGAGACCACCTCACATTCCCACCCCAGACTACTCGGAGATGCTGCTCACGCTGCCTCCCGATGGCCTGATCCTGAACCTCGTTGTCAAGGACATCTGGCAGCGTTCCAACCTCCCCGACGACCTCCTAAGACAGATATATAGCCTCGTGAACACCCGGGGTGACGGTACCCTCGACAGACGCTCCTTCATCATCGGCATGTGGCTGGTAGACCAGTGTCTCTACGGCAAGAAGTTGCCCACGGAGCTCGGCAGCGCGATCTGGAACAGCGTGGACGGCAACGTCCTGAGCTCGATCCAGCCCAAGGCCGAACAGACGGTCAAGATCAAGCGCAAGTCCAAGCGCAATATCGTCGGCCGCGAGCTCAAGAACATCAAGAAGGGCATCAGGCACGTCCATCTGGGAGGAACGAAGCTATAAATAGCCTCCAGATTCCACGTGACCGGCACACTTTTGTGTCCACGTGACCGCCACAAGACGTGGGGTGACGTGCACAGAAATTGCCGCACAAAGGCACCGCGGGCACGCGTCCCGCGTGGGTTGTGCGATCGTTTCTCTGCGAACTGCTGCCGGCCTGCTTGGCACATGCCTTAAGTCTCCTGCACCTGCATATCCGGTCCAACCCGGCAAGGAGGGCAGTGCTGGAGCTGTGAGGAGGCGGCATTTATGCCTCGGGAGCCTACGGTTGTTGTGTGTGGCGGGGCCGGAGACTGTTTAGCTGTGGTGTCCTGGTTATGCTCATGCGGTGCGCATATATATACACGTAAGCGCAGGTATCGCTGGAACTGCTGTGCGAGACGTGAGGACAATCCTGTATTTGCGGTACTGGACTTTCGAATTTCCGGATATCCGTATCCAAGACACATTTTGCCATGTTCAGGGTTCTGAATAGGTTTAAGGGCTCGCAGCCGAAGTCGGCCGAGGATGAAGAGAAGGACCAGACAAAACAGACGGCGCAGATCCTGCGCCAGGTCGTGGATTTTGAGATCGCATTGCAGGCAATGGACTTCGTGCTAGATGATAGAACCGAGCAAGGTTTGGCTTTACTCGATGAGAGTGACCGTGCCAACGGGTCCCCACACACGATCAGTGTCCTGGCCCGCGGTGTCATCGAGTTTCTTCAGGCGACGCTGAGTTTCGAGGCCGATGAGATGAAGAAGGCTACGCAGACACTCATGCGTGCGGAGGATCTCTCCTGGAAGAGTAAGACTAACGCGGAGAAGAATAGTTTGAAGTGCAGTTCGCTGTACCCACCTGGTACAGTTTATGCGGTTACCTACACTGAGTCTTTGCTGCTACATGCCCTGCTGATGCTTTTCAGTGAGTCGCTGGTGGAGGCGGCAAAGGCTCTGCTGAAGTTGAGAAAGGCCTACACTATGCTCTCGAGCATTATCCAACTGGTAAAAAGGGCCGAGAAGAAGAAGAAGATCCCCGGGGTGCACTCGATGGCATCGTCCTCAGCGGAAACAACCGGCAGCAGCGACAGTAATTCGGAGGCAAGCTTTGTTTCCTCTACCACGACATTCATTTCCGTGGATCTGCCCTACAAACTCTCCGAGAAACAGAGATCCGATGCATCACTCATAAAACTGGCTGAAAAGATTCAGAAGATGAGACTGGACAGACTGGGTGGTACGCACATCAGTAAAACTCCTGCGTTCAGCAGACTGAGGGAGGACCTCGGCTTGGGAACTTCCAAGATGGTCGACAGAGAGGATACAAACATGACACAGGAGTCCTACCTCTCCGAAGAGTATGATCTGCACCAGGCCACTATCGACGAGTTCATTGCTTCCGGTGCCGACCTATGTTACGGTATCTTGCAGGTTGTTCTGTCGTTGATTCCACCCGCCATTGGAGCAGTGTTGTCTGTTGTAGGATTCAGTGGTTCCAGAGAAGAGGGTCTGAGACTCATCTGGAAGGCTACGAGGCAAAGAAACGTCCACGGCTGCATTGGTCTCCTAGCTCTGATGTTCTACTACGATGGTCCATTCCAGTTCACAGACGACGATTTCGATATTCCGGCGTCGCCAGGCGACTCTCCAAGATCATCTAGTGTATCACTCGCGAGAACGTACACTAATCCAGGGGACTTCGACTCAATGAGTAACCAGACACTGCTGCACCCTGGTAAATTACTGGAGAGTTCGCTACTCCAGGCAAGGGCATTGTTCCCACACAGTGCTTTGTGGCTGCTGAACGAGGCCCGCATGTTGTCTGCGAAGGGCCGTTTAGAAGACTCCATGGCTCTCATGGACTCCATCGATGTCAACAACATCCACATGAGACAGGTGAAGGTCCTCATGGTGTTTGACCGCGCCAACACGCTGGTTAACATGCACGAGTTCGAGAGGGCCGCAGAGGAGCTGATCTTCCTCATAGAGTTCAGCGACTGGTCCCACGCATTCTACACATACTTCGCTGGCTGTTGCTACCTTGAGAAATGGAGAATGTGCGAGCTGGGCATGATCGACTCCGAGAATGCTACTGTATACCGTGAGAGGGCGGAGAAGCTTATCCTGAGCGCCCCTGGTTTGCTGGCGAAGAAAACGTTCAGATCAAAGAATCTGCCCCTGGACAGATTCATGGACAGAAAGGTGTCGCAATTCAAGGACACGCAAAGGAAGCTGGGATGCAAGAGTATCATCGACGCAATTGCCACATCGCCCATACATGAAATCATGTACTTCTACAATGGTTACAACAGAATGACCAAGGAAGCGCTCATCCAGTCCAAGACTCTCCTCACAAAGTTCAAGAACGGTGCCACAGAGCTGCACAATCCAGACCAGGAGTTGGTAAACAGCTTACTACTGTCCATCACGCTTCGTCGTTTGAACGAGGCCGAGGAGGGGTGTAAGCTTTTGGACGACAATGTTCTGCCTCATATTTTCACACTGAA
This sequence comes from Maudiozyma humilis, assembly GCA_037102785.1. Lineage (NCBI taxonomy): Eukaryota > Fungi > Ascomycota > Saccharomycetes > Saccharomycetales > Saccharomycetaceae > Maudiozyma > Maudiozyma humilis. The sequence goes on along the minus strand of BTGD01000020.1, from coordinate 209,046 downwards.
CAACGGAAAGGTGAAATACATCAAGAAAACCGAGGACCCCTGGGCCTACCCAACCGCTCTGTACGAGAGAGCGTTATTCACCTGGAAGGACAAGGGCGTCGACGCCCTGCCAGAGATCAGGGAGTGGCTGGTACGCGCCCAGAACTACGCAAACGACTACGAGCTGAGCACGCGTATCTCCATGAAGATCAAGGCCGCCCTGGACAGAGTCGAGGAGGCATTGCAGTAGAACACGATGATCCCACCTGTATACACTTAAATAAAGAATCGACATGTTTTAGACGATGTTATGTTTATGTAATTGCAAGAAGTATATCGTGGAAGTTACCCTGCGTCACTTCACACGAGCACCCCACGCTTTGTTGTCGCATCCCACGCTATTCCCTATTTAGTTCTGCGCCACTTTCTCTGCGGTTTGTACAGCCCTTATACGAGCCGTGTGCGACCAATTCCTGCATATATAAAGGGGGACGATCCTTGCTGTTGGAAGAGTTTGCGTTTATTCTTTCGTTAATGAAGGTCCCCATCCATTCAACTTTTGATTGCCTACCTCAATCAAATATATATAATACAATTATCTGTTTCTGTTTAAAGAACCAGAATATCAACAAATTCCCAAAAATAATGCCTGAGACCAGTTACCTTACTGTCAAGAACTTTGACTCTGAGCGCTATCACAGCGTTCGCCCCTCTTATCCTCAATCTTTAGTAGACAAAATCATGGCTTACCATGATGGCTCTTGCGATGAACTTATTGACATCGGTTGCGGGACCGGTATCAGCACTGTTCTGTTTGCCTCCCACTTCAAGCACGTTGTGGGTCTGGACCCATCAGACAGCATGCTGAATGTTGCCAAGGAGAAGTTTCCGGAGATGTCCTGGGCCAATGTCAATGGCGATGAACTGGTTAAAGGCGGTATCCAACCTGAGTCCGTGGACATGGCGGTTGGTGGTGAGTCCATTCACTGGTGTGATCTGGACAAGGTTTTCCAGCAGGTGAACCAGGTGCTCAAGCCCAAGGGTACCTTTGCGTTCTGGTTCTATGTTCAGCCGGAGTTTATTGAGCTGAGTCGTGAGGCCCACGACCTGTACGTGAAGTACTGCTACAGTGATGAGTACATGGGAAAGTACCTGACTGCGTTCCAGAGAAACTTCTTTGTCACCTTCGGCGGCAAGGACATGGTGCAGAAGCTCCAGAGCTACGGTTTCAAAGATATCGAGCACGAGGTGGTCAATGAGTTTACCGACAAGGGCTTGTACACCAACACCAAGACCCCAGCATTCCTAATGGAGGGGACCATCACCCTGAACGATTTCCTTCAGTTTGTTAAGAGCTGGAGTCTGTACACCAGCTGGACCAGGGACCACCCTGGTGAGCCAGACATTGCTGAGAAGTTTGTCTCTGAGTTGAAGGATGCCTGTGGTGTCAAGACCATGGATGAGCCACTGAAGATTGAGTGGGCTACCTTCTATTACCTTTGCAGAAAGTAAATATTTTTATTTTTTATATTTTTTTAATATACTTTGAAATTTCATTTAATTTAAGACAATGCCTTGTGAATGATTCATATGGGAAGATATTTTAATGTTTCCCATGGTGTTGGTAGGGAAAGTGTCGACACGCGACGATGTGTCCATTTGCTGTTATTTTACATTAATATTCTACATTAATTACATTTTACACGAATGGTTGACTTCTATAGTCTACCTGAACCTGTCATTCAGCAGTCTGTCTGGTCCGACCTCTGTATACTCCTCCTTGCCGACCCACAACTGGTGGAAAGTTCCGAGACTTGCGAGAATGCTGCCTCCGAGCCAGCTCTGGTACTGTCTCTCGCGGGAGTTACCCGCCGTGAGTATTCTGAACTTGAGAGCTTGTAGTCTTGAACTCAAGTCGTGCATCAGTCTGTCGCTGAGCCCAGGAATCTGGGAGGATCCACCGGTCAGCACGATGTTGTGGGCGAGCGACGCACGCAGGTCCACGTCCGCTTCCATGATCGAGGCGTACACGAGATCTGTGAGGCCGTATATCTCGTTCTTTTGCGTAGCACCGTCCTGCATCGGTCTCTTTCCGTTCTCGTTCGTCTGTTCCTCGGGGGCGGTCGAGGGTTCTGATGGAGCCACGGATGTGTCCTTGTTGCCGCTGTTTGGCTTATTTCTTTTGAGCGGAACGTAGTCGTTGTGCCATGTCTCGACAGTGCCGTCCTTGGAGAAGTCCCATCCTTCGGGGATGTCCTCTGGGTTCACTGCGAACAGCTGTTCGGCGAATCCGTAGCGCGTCATGTTGTCAAAGACAATATTCTCGCCCCAGTGGGTCTCGATAGAGCGCTTCGATTGCTTCTCAAGGGACTCCTTCATCCCCTCGAGCGGGCCGTCGGGCGAGACCTGGCACAGCGTCTCCTTCATCTCCTGGAAGACCTCGCGGTCGTTCGCGTAGGTGTACAGCGAAGGGCTTACGGTGAACGCAAACTCCTTCTTCTTGAAGTTAGGCCTGCGCTGCTCTACTGCGAATAGCGGGACGATCTCCCTGGGTGCCAGGTACTGTGCCAGCAGATGGTTGATGTACTTTCCTGCGAAGGGGCTGCGCACAGTGCTCTTTGAGAGAGTCATGCCGTCCACGACGGGACTCACACTGCATGTATCGTGTCCCACGTCGACAACAAGACAATTGGGCCTACCAGCAGCGAAGGAGACACATGTTGGCTGCGACGAGAGGTACGCAGCGCTGAAGTCCAGTCCTTCGAGCAGCACCTCGAGCGACTTCTTCCGGTTAGCAACAGGGTTCCATATAGGCTCGGTCAGCAGCGCGGCAGTGCCCTTATTGGACTCCATGCACAGCTCCTTTTCGAGTGCCCATGTCCACTGCTCCTGGGCAGCGTCCCAGTCGGTGATCACGCCGCTCTCAACGATGGGTTTGATCTCGTAGTCTGCACGGGGAAACCCAATAGACTGCTCTGCAAACACCCGTGGCTTCTTAGTGTCCTCACCGTCAGCCTCATTGGTGTATGAGCCGTAGCACGAGGGCACAGCGACCTGGGGACAGTCCGTCCCCGCGTGTCCAATGTTGGTGACGTACGAGCCGGGGTCAATTACGACCGCAGAGACCTCGTCACCGCCGTATACTTGTAATGTAGGGTTTGACATGGTATAGTGGAGTGTGATAGGGGCTTTACAGTTCTGTAAGTCCTCTCTGTGTCCCTCTTTGCCCCTGTTTATGCGTCCATTGGCCTCTTCTTGGCTGGAAGTTCGTCTTGAAGTTCAAGCCGCGACGCGAACAAATCGCGACAGCCATAGTGAATAATTGGTGAGAATGGGCGGTGGCCAAAGAGAAGTAGTAAGAGTGTGGTTAAGAGAGGTGATTGTATTACAAGAGATTAATGTGGTGGTGACAGTCATGTTTCATGTGTTTTTTTCACACCCATAAATGCATAAGAAGGGCTATTAGGATAAATATATATTAAGAAAACAAATAAACAGGAATATGTATTAAGAAAATATAGTAAAATGAACTACGAACGTAAAACACATGCTGTGATTTTTATGTCACTTTAACAGAATATATGTGGATATGTGGTAATACCACTGGTTACATATTGTGGTGCAAATAGATTGAAAAACGTAACTGGTCTGTGAGATAAGGAGACTATCACTGGCGATACTACATAACGAACAACCACTAGAGCAACATCCCCTGGACGCTTACCATGCGATACAACGCCCCCAGCAATTACTTAATTCTCGTTTATTAGTACATGTACATAAATAGATTGAATGCGGTCTCTTGTAGCAAGGCCGCCCTCGCTTGTCTATCAAATGGGAAGCTGTGCGAGCATGGGCGCTCACTTCAGGGCCTTGACGATAGTCTCGGCGGCCTTGGTGACACCGTCCTGGGTGCCCCTGATGTAGACGACGTCGTTGACAGCGTCGCTCTTTCTTGGGACATTGATCAGGGTGCCGGTCTCGTCTCTGATGCGCTTGATGTTGGAACCACCTGGGCCAACGATCTTGTTGAAGTGCTTGAAGTTCGTGGTCCAGACGTAGCCGACATAGGTGGCGTCCTTGGCCAGGGCAATTCTGCTCTCGATCAGCTTGGTGGCCTTGTCTAGAGCAGCCTGCTTCTTGGCGGCGGCAGCCTGAGGGTCCTTGGCCTTCTTCTCGGCCTTCTCCTCGCCCTCGCCCTCGAGGGTCTCGCCTAGCAGCTCATCGTAGTCGATTGGCTCGTAGACCAGTCTCCATGGGATCATACCCTCCTCAGAGGCGACGTTTGGTGCGCCGACCTCCTCGATGGTGACCTTGACCTTCTCCTCGGAGCCCTCAGCTGGGCGGACCTTCTCAACAGGAATGTCGAGCTTGGCCTTGTTCAGCTTGGTTGCTCTTCTGGAGGAGTTGCCGTGTCTGACGTTGATGAAGTTGTCCTGTCTCAGCTTCTGGATCAGGGCACCGCGCTCAGAAACGAAGGTGTGGATGGAGGCAGGAACGTCGATCTCAACGTCGAAGTCGTCCTTTAGGAGCTCGTCCTTGATCTTCTTCTCAGCCTTGGCAACGTTCTCGGCAAGACCGGTGACGGTGACTGGACCAGTCTCGTTCTTGTTTGGAATGTTGATGACAACGTTGAACTCGCTCTCGAGCTGGCGGCGGATCATACCACCTGGGCCAACAAGGGCACCGTGTCTCTCCTTGGGGACGTCGATCTCGGAGGTGATGGAGTTCTCACCGTCCTCAACGATCTTGTTGATCTGCTTGGTGACCTTGGCGACGAAGCTCTTTGGACCCTGGATGGTGATGACGTTGCTCTCGGAGCCTGGGCTTGGGATGTCGATGGACTTGTTTCTGATCTCGTCACCGCCAGCGTTGGAAATGATCTCCCTCAGCTTGCTACCACCGGCACCGACAATGACTCTGTGGTACTTGTGGTCGACGGTCATGGACTCGTTAGTGTAGTCAGCAGCCTCCTTGACGATCTGCTCAACCTTGGCCTGGGCCTCCTTGATGGCAGTTCTAGTACCGGTAATCTCAAGGTCGATCATACCGGAGGACTTGACGGCCTCGTCCTTCTGGTTCTGCAGGAAGTCTAGCTCAACACCGAACTCGGCTCTGATGTCGTTGATGTTGTCACCGTTCTTACCGATGACACGTGGGACGTGCTCGGCTGGGACCTGCATCACGACCTTGTGGCCGTTCTCCTGCTCGAAGTCGAGCAGGTTCTTCATCTCCTCGTAGGCAGCCTTGACACCACGGGATGGGCCCCTGATGGTGACGATCTCGCTGGTTCTTGGGAAGTTGATGTGGACGCTGTACTTGTCCTGGAGACGATTCTTGTAGGACGCGTTTGGACCGATGACGTTTCTGTGCAGGTTCAGTGGCACGACGATCTCCTTGGAGATGATGTCGGCCCACTTCTTGGCCTCGGCTTGGATGTAGGCCTTGGCGTGCTTCAGGTTGTAGTCGAAACCAGTGACGGTGACCTCAACAGGGGTTGGCTGAGCCTGGTTCTGGCTCTGGGCCTGTGGGATGTCGACCTGGACGTCGAACTTCTCGCGGATCTGCTGGAGGTTGGAGCCCTTGTTGCCGACCAGTCTTGGGACGGTGTTGGATGGGACCTCGATGGTGACCTTGTTCTTCTTGGCGTCGGCGTCGGCGAGGGTCTCGATGACCTTGGCGACGAGCTTGACGGACTTCTCGTCACCTCTGATGGTGAGCTGGTCCTTCTGAGGGGCGTGCAGCTTGAACTGGACGTGGCCGTTCTCCTTGTTGACGTCGTCCTGGAGCAGGGTTCTGTTGGTGGAGCCGGCGCCGAGGAGCTCGGCCTGCTTGGCGGCGTCGATGTCGAAGGTCTTGGTCTCGAGGGCGTTCTGCTTGGCGCGCAGAGGGTCGAGGGTGTGGTTGACGGCCTCTAGGGACTCCTGGATCTCCTGCATGGATGGCTTGAAGTCGTCGCCGTTGGTAGCCTGAGCGACGAGGAGGACGGCGTCGGTGCCGTTGTACAGGTCACCGAGCTGGACGAAGGCAACCTGGGCCTCGGAGGCGAGCAGGGCGTGCTTGATCTCGCCGTGGAAGAGCTCGTAGTCGAGGTCGGTGACGAGAAGGGTGTCAGCTGGGGTGATGTTGTTCACGTAGGAGATGATCTCCTTGCGGACACTCTTGATGTCGGCGACGTCCTCGGACTTGGCGGAGATGATGATGTTGACGGCGGCGAGACCCTCGGTGCCGAGCTCCTCGACGGATGGCAGGGTGATCTTGACGGCTGGGAACTGCTCCTGGATGGGCTTGAGGACGGCCTGGTACTTGTTGAAGTACAGGGCGACGTGGACGGCGTGCTGGACATTGTTGGAGTGGGCCCTGGAGATGTCGAGGGAGTCGACGGAGTAGTTCTTGGAGGAGGCGCGGGCGGCAGCGATGGCGTCCTTGACGTTGGCGTCCTGGCCGACGAAGGAGACGAACTCGTCGCCGGCGTCGGTTGGGAACTTGACGACGACGCTGTACTTGTCCTTGAGCTCGCTGGCGTCGATGACGGTCTGGAACTTGGCTGGGATCTTGACCTTCTGCTCGGTGATGTCTGCGGCGAGGCCGGCGAGGAACTTCTGGACGGCGGCCTTGTCCTGCTTGACGTTCTCGCGGAGGCCCTGGAGGACGACCTCGGCGTTGCCCAGGTCGGCGTGGGGGTAGTAGGAGACGTTGGTGTCCTTGTTGCACAGCGGCTGGAAGGCGGCGGCGGACAGGAATGGGAGCAGGTTGTCGTCGGTGACCATGACGGTGATGGAGGCGTTCTTGGTGTCCTCCCTGACGATCTTGTTGATCTCCTGCTTGGCGGCCCTGACGGACTCGTAGTCACCGTAGAGGGTCACGTAGCACATCTCGTCGTCGAGGTCAGCGTCGTAGGAGCCCTCGATGTTCTCCTTGGCGACGTTGATCTTGACGTCGTAAGTAGAGGAGAGGCCGCTGATGACGCGGCCGCCGGAGCCGATGATGACGGACCTGCACTTGGCGGGGACCTCGAACTTGTCGTTGATGGGCTTGGTGAGCGCCTTGATGAGCTCGCGCTTGGCGTCCTTGACGTCGGCGACGAGGCCGGAGATGAGGAACGTACGGGAGTTCTTGGCGAGGGTGGACTCCATGGAGACGTTGTGCTGCTGCTTGATCGCAGTGACGAGCTTGGAGAGCTCCTGCTTGGTCATGGCGAGCTGGGACTGGAGGTCCAGAGAGAAGTTCTCCTGGATGGTGCGGAGGCGGCTGCCGGGCTTGCTGGCGGCGGACTGGGCGGAGCGCTGGGCCTCGGAGAGGGAGATGGAGGCGGCGGGCTTCATGTTGGGGCCCCAGGCGACCTTGCCGTTGGCACTGGCGGCGGAAGAGCCGTTGGAGCTGAGCGATGGCAGGTCCTTGAGCGATGGCAGGTTCTTTGGAACGTGCTGGCGGGGCGCGTCGTTCTCCTTCTCCTGCTGGGAGACGGCTGGGACACCGGCGAAAGTGCTGGTGGACAGACTGGCGATGTTGGAGGTATCGACGATATCAGTGGACTGGGACATTGAATCGGAAGAGATAGGGAAAGTAACAATAACAGGTAAAACCGGGGACTAAAAGCAGAGAAAACACTTAAGGGGAGACAGTAGCAGAGAAGAAAATAATATTCAGAACTCTCTTGCACACAATATGTGATGACTGGACACCTGTGAGTGTAATTGAAGGGGATAATAGAAGCCTAGGCGGACTAACTAGTGTGGGGAATGTGCAATAGGACGTAGAAGATTCCTGGGTTGCAACCAAAAGCAGCTAAGCGCGTAGAAGTGGGGAGTATCGGGTAGTTGCAGGAGACAAGAACAGACACAAGCACATATACACAGCACCCCGCCATAAATACGCAGCCGTGGGCCCACGAGATCCACCAGGATCATCCGTTGTTGCAGGGAAGAGTGTCAGCGGTGGCAAGAACGCCAAACGCGACGTCGCGTGAAGCGCTGAGGCCAGGTGGCACTGCGCCTTGTCGCTGTGTACGAAGGGCGCGTGACATGCACGTGACACGCACAATATATTATATACATATACAATTGCATATACATATACATATGCATATAATATACATATACATATACATATCCCATACTACATTAGCATAGACTATACTATATTCCTTAGTATATCATATACAGTACACCACGTTTCTTTTGTATGTGCAGTATTGTAAATATCACACCGTAGCATATACCATATACCTCATTATTTCTGGTTTTGATATATTCTAGCAATGTAGACTTATTTTTGCTATATTTAAATCATTCCTGATCCTTCATAATTCCTATGATGTACTCGTATCTTCTGTTCTGTCACCAAACAGCTGTACAGAAGTAAAGTTGCTATGGGCTGTCAAGAAACCATATTTTATCTTCTTTCCATTGGAAACAATAGCCTATGGGCCAGGTTATGTGCAACACTCCTTGGCTATAGAGAGGTATTTTTCTATTTCTTTGTTTAAATCTTGTATACAACAGAAGCCTTATAATATTATTCCTCCGTTGGAGGAAACCTCGTTGAGATAGAGCGATATGGTACCTTTTCTGGAGATAGTAGAGACTAGTATATTGTTGTGCGGTAGTCAATTCAGAAGGATGGTAGTGTAATAATTCTTGTGCAACTGTAAAGCAGCTGTGTACCTAATATTTCACAAAGGCCATGAATTTGTATATTGAGATAGTGGACTGGTATATTGTCTTCTCATCGAAGTATAAGCCTGTGAATGAACCGATTACTTTATTTCATTCAGCAGGTCCTCCTACTTTTGTTAGCTGATGGGTAGTTCCGTATAGCAATATTTCTCCACAGGACAATCATTGAAATGTGGTATAGTCATTACAACGGTATGTGTCAACTACAGAACAGTACAACGAGAGCTTAATATTAGGTGGCAGTATATAATTATAAAACAATTAATACGTGTCACCGTTATAGTGGTCTTACAGCAGCGTATTGCTGTGTATCAGGGTTGCGTTGCTAGATAGTGTCAGAGCACAACCGAAAACCCATTACTGCATACCTGCACTTCCTGAAACAATCAGTAACACAATTACACGTAACAAATACTACCCGTTTGTGCAGGGGTGCCTCAATGCAGGAGGTGGTACGAGTTTCTTACATATGTGACGTATGGTGAAAACTGAACATATTTGTGAAGGATGAAGAAGTAGTAATTAATAGTTGCATGATTTTCCTCACATCTGATATATAGTCATAATACAGTTTGTGGAGGGAATTATCTCCAAAACGTCATGTCAACGGTGCACTCATACGACGTTTGCCTGTATGTTTTCAAGTTGAATGTTGGGATATATTGCAACCTTTCATTAGTGCGGGATGTGCAGTAACTGAGTAAACAGAAAACATAAGTGACTAACGTAAAACCAGTCACAGACACCACCCGTTGATTGTGTTGTCTCGATGCAGCAAGCAGGTCGGGATTCCCCATCTATATTTCTAGCAGACAATAGCAAATTAATAAACTGGGGCGTCCTTACACCGTTGTTTTCGATGCAATATATGTCTCTACTGTTTACACCGACTCAGGACATCTCCCCAATCAATCCTCGCAGAGACTTCACCTCACATCGCTGAAACTTGCCTCTGCTCTATCGTTGACATTCAGGTAACCTATACTCGACACTACTATTTTTACACATATTCCACAAATAGATATACGCTCCAGTCCGCATGCAAGACACAAGATCCTATATAAAGTAGCCACGTCTCCGCCACGCTTAAGCCATATCCTGTGAAGCGAGCACATAACATCATCACATACCCAAGCACTGATGCATTGCCACACTGCCATTACCCCACACATCGCCATATCTCATGCCAATACCACGAATTTCCAACCTCCGCTAAGTGCGGCGTGCAGCACGCAGTAAACAACAAACGCAACAACTGCGCAACCGATGGCCCTCTCACTCCCGCAAACGCCCGACACACAAACGCCGCACACACTCCCACACACGTGACGCGTGGACACGCCGCGACGCGAAAATTCTCACCATCGCTGCATTAGGAAAAGGCACAACAGTGCAGGTATCGATTAAACTAACTAAAGAAACATAAGAAACGGTGGAGAAGAGTATAATATAAAGGGGCCTAGTTCAGAGGCTGGACGTTGTCGGCGTACTTGCCGGCGACATTGCCAGCAGGGTCGTAGGAGCAGATGACGTAGTCGCCCCAGACACCGCCACATGCCTTGACACCGCAGCCGACGCTCTGGGTGTTCTTCCAGACGAGCTGTGTGAAGTGGCCGGAGTTGGAGGAGAAGCCCGGGTTGGAGTAGTCGTAGTTGTCGATCTCGTTGTACCAGGCGTCGACGGCGCCGGTGGTGCCGTAGCCGACAGCGAGGTTCTCGCCGTGAGGGCCGCCGGAGTGCACGAGGTTGCCGGAGCAGTCGTAGTTGTCGGCGTAGTTCTGGGCGTAGTCGGCGAGGGACTGGGACCAGGTGAGGTCCGGGGTGTTGCTGTGCAGCTCGCGCTTGGCGTTGTGCTCGGCGAGCATGCTGGAGGCGAAGTCGGAGAGGTCGATGTTGTCGGTGGGGCGCTGCACGACGGTGGTGCGGGTGTGCGTGGAGGTGGTGTCCTTGCCGGTGCGGGTGGTGCCGATGAAAGTGGCCTGCTGGACAGTGGTGTCCGCGCCCTTGGCAGTGACAGTCACAGCCTGCTGCGAAGCAGCAGCGGCAGCAGCAGAGGTAGTAGACGCCTTGGTGACCTGCACTGGGGCCTTGGAAGATCTGGAAGAGGTCTTCAGGGTAGTGGCAGGGGAGGTGGTGGCAGCGACATTCGACGCGGCAACAGCAGAGACGTGCTTGGCGGAAGTAGCAGCAACAGAAGTGGCGGCAGCAGTAGTTGGAGTGGCAGTAGCAATCTGGGCAAGACCATTTAGAGTAACGTAAGTAGTAGTCAAGGCACCGTCATTATAATAGACGAAACCCTGGACAGTGACAGTGGCCTCCTGGTGGACGTGCTCAGTCACCGTGACAACGGCAGGGGAAGCCAGGGCAGTAGAGGCAGTAAGAGCGGTTAGCAGAGCGGTCTTGGATAGTTGCATAGTGATTTGTATGAATGAAGGGAATTAGCAACGCTGGGTATGAATGAGGGTAATCAGCAAAACGCTAGGGTATCGAAGGGTATGACCGAAATGAAGGAAAGTATGCTTGGCGAGATGAGCAAGAGCAGAATATAGTAGTAACGCGCTCGCATATGCCGAATATAATAGGCCGCTTATATACACTGTTGCCGGGAGGGACGCCGATCCCCGGTGTGTCGCTTCCCGATCGGGCGAGCCTCCCTGATCCGGCCACGCTGCGCGTCCCGATACGGGGCGTGTCCCAAAACGGAAGGCGCGGCACGACTCCGGCGGCGGGCGGTGCATCCGTGCACCACAGCGCGGGCGTGGCCAGATCCCGTGTCCCGATCGGGAAACGTGAGGGGCAGCGAGGGGCGGGGCTACGCCGTTATCTAGGGCGCGGGGGCTGCATCCTGGAACGACGTGCAGCAGCTTACACTTCCCGATCGGGTAATATGTATACGAGGGGGAGGGGAGGGGTGGGATATCCCACAGACAGAACCGCAGGGCATGCACCGAAGGTGGCCGCCAGGGGTGCAGTGTTTACGGCCGCATGCGGGCAGAGGGAGGGCAGAGGGCACTGCGTGGAAGCACAGGGCAACGGTACGAGCCGCGTCCGCGTTTCACCCACAGAATGGTGTGTGCGTGTCTGTATACGGGTGTATACGGGTGTATGGCGCTGTGTATACGGCGCCTTTTCCCTTTGTGGAAATGTAATTGTGCGTATACGGCGGTGTTGTTTGTGTTAGGGCTGGTGCGTGTGTGTGTACGCAGTGGCTGCGTGTGTGTATACGCAGTGGCTGCATGTGTGTGCCTGGCCCGATCCGGTGCGGGGTGTTGCATGTGTGATTTGCTCGTGTATGCGTGTATGTACGTATGCCTGTATGCTTGTATGTATGCTTGTATGTATGCTTGTATGTATGCTTGTATGTATGCTCGTATGCTTGTATCTATACCTGGTTGTATGTATGCAAGCTCGTATGCTTGTACGGCTTTATGGCTGTACGGCTGCCATGTACCCAGGCTTGGCGATGCCGTGTGCGTGATGCTGTGCAGAGTCTGGGCCTGGGTCTAGAAGTGTCCTCCTGCAGCATGTTGGCATCGTTCCTCGATGTGTTCTATAGCGGTGTATACGGCCATGTGTCTTGTTCCGAGGGTTGCGCGGCTCGTATTTTGTTCTGTGCGTTCGTTTGCGCGGGTTGTGCTTGGAGAAGCCGCGTGGGCATTGTGCTTTTCCGGGTGTCCAGGGAATGGTGTGTCTGGCTGCGGATACAGAAGGTGTGGCTGTGTGGCGCGTGTATACGAGGGTGTGAGAATGCGCTTGTGAGCGCAAGAGTGTAAGTGTGTGAGGACGAGAGTGTAGGAGTGTAAGAATAAGAGTGTAAGAGTGTAAGAGTGTATGTGTAGGAGTGCAAGTTTGCAATGGTGTAAGTGCGCAGGTGCAAGAGTAGGCTTGCTGTCATGCCGCGTGTGGTCGCCACTTCGCTACATACTTATGTGAAGAACACTCTGGTATACTGTAATCACCACTGTGCAATGACCAGTATGAAATGGCCTGTATGTGATTATCTGTAGCCACTTCTCTGCAACTGCCTTCGATTTCTTGCAATTTATTATAGCTTTTCTTCAATTTCCTCCAATTATCCATCGAATCTCCCTCCGATTTCTTGGGATTTTGTTCGACTTTTAGAATATCCTTTAATTTTGCTTCGATTTCTTGTAATTTCCCCCCGTTTTCTTCAACTACTTGCAACTTGTTGCATTTTCTCTCAACACCCTTCAGTTCCTTATGAGTTCTTGCAATCTTCTCCCATTTTTTACTTTAACTTCTGGCGATTTCTTGCAGTCCTTCAACTTCTTCAGCGTCTTGAATTCGTTCCGTTACCCTAATTTGCTACTCTCCCAAACCGACAGCCTCTGTTATTTCGTTCCTACCCTGGGCATCTCGAGGATGTAGCCATCTCCCCGTATTTTCGCACCTCAGAACCCTGCTCTACAGCGCTCGCTACTCTTCACAGTCGTTTGTCTTTATCGTACCTACAACTCTACCGCTCGCTTGCACCTTCCATATTCTTCCACGCATCGTCTTGTTCATCCACAAATGACTCTTGAACTCCCACTCAAACCTCGTAACTGCACCCGCAGTATACGGGGTATGCACATGAGTCAGAGTGCACACAGACACAACCCCGGACGCATCCCATCCCTTCGCTATGTTTACATTTTACATTCCCGTTATTTACACTTTTTGCGTCGTGCCTCCGCGTCGGACTCTTATCAGTGGTCTTATAATAATAGTCACACCACTCTTCATTTCGCGCGTGTGCATTTCGCGTGCGTGCCTGCTATTGTTCGCTGTCATGCGCAGTGGACTCCGGAAATCACATATCGGAGAACAACCAGGGGGGTTCTGTGCATATTGCTTAGAACACTGTGTAATACCAGCAAAACCCCGCATACTACACCGAATGCTAAGTGCAACCAACGAAATCATGCATGTTTACGTACTGTGCGCAGATTAGTGGCAGGGAAGACTGTGCGATAATGCTACGGATGTGCTGCGTATTGAACACTAGGGATTTTGAGACGAGTTCGACAATAACATACCGTCGTTTGTGTGTCGTGCTAATCTAGACGTGTTCCAGAATTATCGTACGAGAATTGTTCGCGCTCGCTATGTCCAAGGGTCCTACGCCACGTAGTTGTCCGGGGTACAATTATTCGGTGGGTATTGAGCATCCAACATGAGGATATGATTTGCGTAAGGTGTATGGTTGTGTTGTGATTTTGTTCACAAGACATATGATATATGACTAGACACCAGACACACGTGTATCAACGTCATATTCGAGCAACTTGTTTAGTAAAACCAAGTGATGAGTTGCCGAGCGAAACAGATACAATTTGTGATGTGTTGGTGAGAAAAATTATCATAATTGTGATGTCTGTGTCACAGTGCACAAGAAAATGTAGTTGCTAGTTTCGATACACATATCAATTCAAAGGTCTGGCTTGTTTTTTATCCCGTTGAGACTGATAGTATTGTGACCTTGTGTTGGTGACGTTTTCTTTCTTGAATTGAATATTGTGATGTTTAGTTGTAGTGGTCTGTTCTTTAGAAACGTGAAAAATCCAATATTTGAAATATATTTGTTTGACCTACAAAAGGACGGGAAAAGATTCAAGAATACACTACCTAAAGGTGACCTTGTTAGGGAATTGCGACGACATGTCAGAGTCAAAGTGACGTCGTTAAATTAATTTTGAAAGTATGTCAAAGTGTGCTAGTTCAACCTCGGTAAAACTCTGTAGCTGTTGTAAGAGATATTTCTAATACCTCTGTATAACTCCCTGTACTATACTCCGGTTATTTTCTTAAATCGACATTGCACCTTAACCCTTTAGTGTTAACCAAATCTCAACAAAATTATTTAAATTTTAAATTGTCAATTAAGTCTGATTAACCTTTGTAATAATTGCAGTATACCTCTGGTCATGTTAATATAATTATCCCTAAGAAGGTGTCTTTTATATCATCTATAGAACCAGTAAGATCTTTGTAGAAGATTAGTAGTGACAGAACTCATTCTTATACACCCTCTGGTGTAAATACTTAACCTTGTTGTATTGTCTATACATAAAATATATAACCTATGTGTCTCTAATAATGATATAGTTCTTATCTCACTTGATTTGAATGTGTCCGACGCGTCGCGTTGACATCGTCGTCAGTGTCTATGACGATCTGTGTCTATGTTTATCATCGTAAATAGTGATAACAAGTGGTCCATATTCTATGACAGATATGTCTTTTATTCATCTTTGATAAATGTTGACTTATCACCAATAACCAATACTTCCCCCTAAGAAACATTTTTTCAAATTGACTACCTTCTCATTCGATCAAGACTTTAAGAGTTCTGTCCTATCCTCAGTTTGAATGATATCGGCAGTAGTTCCTTTGGAGTGATTTTCCCTTCCCTAACTTTCTTAATTCTGCTAAGGTTATCTGTTGGAAAGGGTTTCAGGATGGTATATTGTATGTAACACTCGAGAAGCATGTCGATCTCCTGAGTTCAATTTTTGCCACTTGGTTGCACCTCTCGTTCTCTGTGCGATTGAGCCAGTGGGGTTGGTGACGGACGTCAAACTTCCTTTGATTGTCTCACGTAAGTTGCTGGGAACTGGTAGATCGTCGTCGTCATCATCATCTAATTTTCTTACTCTTGAACTGTTCTTATGTCGATCTTCTTGTTGTTCACTGAATGGTTTTTCAGTTTCTTCTCTATCAGATTCTATCATCAATTCTGTTGATACTTCGTGTTCTGTGTTGTTTGCTAAATGATCATTTGGTGACTCTTCAACATCTTCGATTTCCGTATAGGTCTCTGATTCTGCTTGTGCTTCCTGTTCAGTGTCTTTTACTTGGTAAGTCAGTGACTCTTCGGTGTTCTCATTTTCGGTATGTTTCGCAAACTCTTCTTGTTTTTCTTGTTCGTTCTTTTTTGCTTGTTCATTCTGTGAGTCTTCGGTGTTGTCACTTTCCGTATATGTTACAAGCTCTTGTTGTTTTTCTGTTTCTTTGTCTTCGATGAAATCTTGTCGGTCGTCGGTGTCGAGAACTTCCTTGATTGTGGATGTGTACGGTTCGGAGGATGGCAGATTCCGTTTTAAAAACTGTCGGATGTCTGGTTTCTTTGCCGTACTGCCATGTTTTACAGGTAGTTTCTTCGCTTTCGGACCGTCGGTAGCGTTGAGTATCGGTGATTTGGAAGTTTGTGGAAGATTGTTCTCTGTTTCGGTTATGTTTGTAGATGGCATAATATCTACGTCGTTTACTTCGGGCAGTTCTGTTGTACTTGCTTGTATTATTTCAACTGGTAATTCCTGGTTCTCATGTAGTTCGGTGTTCTCGGGTGGTTCACATTTATCATCTGGAACGTTTTCCTTATTCATTAGATTATTCATCTCGACATCATTCACTTCAGGCTGAATACTGGTAATTTCTTGTATTATTTCTGATTGGAATTCTTGTTTCTCTGGTGTTTCAGTGTTCTCGGTTGCTTCTGATTCATGATCTGAATTCTGTTCTTCGTTAATTATGTTATCCATCTCAACATCATTCGTTTCAGGTTCTATGATGGAGTCTTGTTGTAGTAATTGAGGTTCCGGATGTTGGTTTTCGAGTGAATAGTCCTCGTTATCGTGATTAGGTATCTCATTCATTTGAGTACTCATTTCGAGGCTGTTGCTGTTATCTGGCTGTTCCAGTAATTTTTCTGGTAGTATATTGTTGATATCCTCAAAGGGGTCTTCCTGAGGACTTTGTTCTTCCTCGGGGGAATTGAATTCTTGTGCTATTTCCTCTTCATTGAATCTTGTATCATCTAATTCTCCATTCTTCTTATGAAGGTTTGTGTTGAAATATTGTTTGGTTGCTTGTTCGCTGTGACTTGTGATTATGTAGTTCGTGGTTGGGAATACTTTTTTATCCTTTGTCAGATAGAATAAATATCCGAAACCAGCGGGATCCTTGCACAAGGTCAGCGCTGATACACCTGGCGATCTCTGCTTGTTTTTTGTATCTTTCCAGATGATTGCTGGTGCTCCGAATGGGAGGAAAGATCTTAATCTTATCATGATCTTCTCCTTGGACAGTATGTTGATCGGCGCGTCATTCACTTGTGCATTGAATGTGTGGTTTCTGATATCGGTTGCGGCCTTGGCGGCATAACTCCAAAAGCTTACTGAGAGTTCGCTTTGTAGTAATAAAGTTTTGACGTCTGTTGTAATTGTACGTATCGTACGCTCAGCCCTGGCGTTTGCCGAGTGGTCTTGAGTAGACGTCAGTTTTAAAACTATTCCACGTTCATCCAGCATTTCTTTAAGGAGATTATTGTCGAATTCCTTCCCCTGATCAGATATTAATTCTTTAATCGATCTTTCGAACTGTTTTTCCACTCTAGCAATATTCTTAATGATTTGATGCCCGATCTCATTTTGATCTTTAGTCTTATGTGTCGTAGTGATGATATAACGGGAGACGTTATCCACCATTATTAACATGTAACGGTCTGATGTAGCATTGATACGGTTTACTGGACCGAAGATATCTAAACTCCACGATTCTCCTGGTCGTTTATTTTTCGTGTAGAAGTTCATCGACCCTTTGAAGTGAGGATGTCTGGTCATCTTTCCTGCGAGACATATTCTACATGTCTCGTCTTCTTCCCCCGTTAAATGTTCAACGTCAGAGAAGATCTTGTGGCGAACACTCTGTTCGATATTACTAATGGATTGATGGTTCAGACGTTGATGTGCCTCATCTAGGGTCATTGAGTTCTTTACGATGACTGGATTGGTGGGCTTGATAGATCTGATGGTCGAGTTTGTGGTGTTTTCTTTAAGTAGGTCCGTTGTGTTAGCCCATATAGTATTGTTATATTTCTTAGTGAATATGGTTCTTGTTGAGTTGACCAACTCCTTGTAGTCGTTTATGAGTGTAAGTTTTGTTTCTTCGTTTAACTTGTCGGCACTAATGATCGAGGCCGTCTCGTTTGGTGCATAGTATGCATGTACCAGTGTAGTATCTTTATCTCCGGCTTTGACTGCTAGGTATCCTTCTCCAACGATGTTGATGGGATTGTATTCTCCGCATCCAAAATATGGAGATTCCAGACTAATTTCGCTGAAGTCATGCAGCCACTTTCTGTCGTTGACTAGGTGAATACCTGCAGCAGTATCGATCACTACTTCTTCGGTAATCATTTCGTTGGTGTTGATGTTTTTCTTTGATTTCGTATTTTCTATTGTTTTTTGTATTTTCTGGGATTTTTCGATGTTTTTTGGATAATTTTTGGGATTTTCTAGTGTTTTTGTAGTTTTGTTGGTATTTTTTCTGGAGTTCTCTACCTTGCGTAGAGTGTTTTTGTCAGCTGAACTAATGCCTAAGTGTGGGGTCGCTCTTGCTTGAAGAACGATCTTGATAATTTTCTTTGATCACATATTCTTGATCAGGTGTTCTTTTCGTGAACCTTTCATAGTCACCCTCTTGTCTTCTTTTATAACAATTTCTCTGAGAGTGTAATTCTGAGTCACAATTGAAACACTTTCTGGATTCCTGAATCATGATTCTGGATCTTCTTCTGTAATCGTAGATCTTATTTTTAATTCCCTCGATCAAATCTTTAGGGAATGTCTGAAAGTCTTTATGATCTGGAAATTCAAAACTGATGGCTGTTCTGAGATGATCTGAAAGAGTCCTTTTGATGCGATCATTCAGCATCGAACGAGTGACTCTGATTTCCAGTTCATTTTCGGTGTATATCTCCATCATCACCAGTAGGTTGAGTTGTCTGTTCATATCCGGGATATTTGAGCATGTTTCATCAATCCTCATTTTGTCCCACTTCTCGTCCTTGAGTTGTCTAGGACACTGTTGAACCATGTGATGGTGTATTTTCTCGAAAACCTCGGTCGCTGTGCTACAGTTGTAGCAGAGTTCCTTGAACTCGTTCTTCAGGGACTTTTCAATGACCAGTCTCAGAATCTCTTCCTCACTGTCTGATAACTTCTCGTGTGTGGTGACGTTGTCGAAGTTCCAGAAGTTGCAGAATTCACTGAGTGCTTCACACCACTGTGGATATTCAGTTAGTCTTGTTAATTCTTGGCTCATCTTGGCAAGATCTTGCTTGTAGTAGAACTTGACTTCTGTTGCATCTGTTCTTGTGCATTCATAATACTCTCCGTCGCTATCCTTGCGGGAGCGGAGGTGTTTTCTGGTATTCTTGGTGGTCATACCACTTAAATCGGTGTTAATATCAAATTTTTCTTGTTCAGACATCTGAGTATCGTTCTCATACTTGATGACTTTAATGTCATTGTTCCGTGTACTAACTTTCTTGTTACTGGTGTTTGCAGCTTCACTGCCTGTAATTTCAATGCGTAGTTTCTCGATTCTGGAGTATAGCATATCTTTAGCGGTTTCATACTTGTCCAGCTTTTCTTTAAGTGGCTTATTGTCGATGACGTCAATGATGTCGATTGAGTTAATCTCAGCTAGAACCTTGTTCAGCTGTGTTTCGTATTTCTGCAGAGTGTCCTTCTGAGTTCTAAGGATGCTCTGGTTGGTCTGGGAAATCTCCTCAAGAACTTGAGACTTCCCAGTATGCCCCCCATGTAGAAGATTAGTAGTGACAGAACTCATTCTTATACACCCTCTGGTGTAAATACTTAACCTTGTTGTATTGTCTATACATAAAATATATAACCTATGTGTCTCTAATAATGATATAGTTCTTATCTCACTTGATTTGAATGTGTCCGACGCGTCGCGTTGACATCGTCGTCAGTGTCTATGACGATCTGTGTCTATGTTTATCATCGTAAATAGTGATAACAAGTGGTCCATATTCTATGACAGATATGTCTTTTATTCATCTTTGATAAATGTTGACTTATCACCAATAACCAATAATCTTATATATGTGCACAATATGTCCCGTTTCCGAGCTAACCACACTATTACATCACAGAGATTGCCCATTATTATACCCACCGTCACTCCTGAAACCTATGTTCTACCAGCTATCATACATACTCTACTTGCTATCATACATACTCTACTTGTTATCATGTGCATTTTTTGTATTCTCATCATTTTCTCGAGTTCATCCTACTATCGTCAATTATCATCGATGTTAAATTTTATTATCATATTTCAATGGAACGTATCAGTCCCTGTCAACGTGTCTGTGTCACCACTCGGTATGTGAGCCCTCCAGCCCCACCTCTAAGATCACCTCAACTCTTTGCTCACATCTATCATAGTCATTTTATAACATTGTGGTTTGAGAGTAATACCGATGTACTGCCAGCACAATATCTATCGTAATATTGCCTAGCGTCAGCGTAATACGACCCTGATACCAAATTATATTGCCACCCAAATACCCCAACGTTAACCTCCGTCTCAGTACCACCCTAACATGCACTCAAACGCACAATTACAATGACAGCTCTAATATCAATGCCATACCCGCACAAACACACCATCATGATATCCCATTGCAATACCCCTGGTATCCACCCAATGCCCAGGTGTAATAGCCGCCAAGGTAGCTTCCTTCTTATTGCCATTCTAATTCCGCCCTATTACCATGCTAATAGCCGCCTTAGTACCACTCTGATAACACCCACTAGCAGCGTGAACTCCCCCTAACACCACCCTAACACTAGCGTATATCCACACCCCACTACCATACACCTCAATATCCTAAGGGCCAATTATAGTGCCTACCCCAACACGCACCAACTACCCCAATGTAAAGCCGATTGCAAAGTATCCCAACATAATACCCGCTGCAATGTCCACCTAAAACCCCGTTGCAATATCTGCTGCAATACGCCCAACTACCCGACCGTAATATGCAATGACAATGCCCTAGTATCCACGCGAATACCCCAACGCAATAGCCGCCCAGTACCCCTAACACCCCTCATAATTCCGCCCTGACGCGCTGATATCGATGTGGTACCAGCACAATAGCACACAAGTACCCCACTACCATACTATCCCACACCAACACAATATCCCACACCCCACGCCCCACCAGGCACCCACCCCCAATAAGGCAATACCCACCCTCAATTAGGCAACCCCACCCCACCAGGCACCCCCACTTCCCACTGTACTCGAAGAACGCTCATAGAAGAACCTCCCCACTTCCCACTGCACCCTTCTCAGCTCGCTTCAATGGAATATTATGTATTGTAAGATGTAAGATGTAAAGAATAGAATAGAGTAAAAGCTCCCGCTCACAGCAGCAGCAGGCCCAGGGCGACCAGCCCCGAGACACGCAGCGCCGCAGCGCCGCCCTCGTAGGCGGTCACGCCCGCAGTAGCGCTAACACCAGGCGCGCGGGCACTAGACGAAGCAGGAGCGGAGCCGGGGTACTCGGCGGCTACGCCGGCGGATGGCGCGGTGGTGGCCGTGCACTCGGCGCAGGGCAGCGTGGACACGCGCGTGCTCCTGTTGGTGACGGTGGTGACAGTAGTCTCCCCGGCGGCGGCGGCGGCAGTGGCGGCCTCGGCGGCTACACTGGCGTCGCTGGTAGGGGCGGCGGTGGCGGCGGCCCCGCCGACACCGCTGGAGGCGGTGGCGGACTCGCACTCGACAACGCTGGTGATCGTCGTGCCGTCGACCACGGTGGTGTAGGTGGTGTACTGTGGCGCGGTGCCGTTCGTGAAGTCGAAGGACTTGGCAGGGGAGGCAGTAACCGTGGCGGTGGCGGCGGCAGCGGTCAGCGCAGCGGCAAGGGAGGCCTGGGCGGCGACGTCGGTGTCGGCGACGACGGCGGTGGCGTCCAGGGCGCCAGCGGCGGTCACGGCGTTGCCCTCGGCGTCGAGGGCGGCGGCGGCGGCGACGGTGGGCTGCGCGGTGACGGTGACGACGGCGGCGAACTCGGACTCTGAGCAGACGTTGTCCTCGCAGTGCGTGACGGTGTGGGTGGTGGTTCTCAGGGCGGTGGCGGTGGCAGTGGCGACAGACTCAGCGGCGGTGACCCCCTGGGCAGTTGCACCCCCGCGCACGGCGGCGGTGGCGTCGACGGCGTCGAGCGCGCCGTTGCCGGAGGCAGAAGCGGTGGCAGTGGTCTCCGCGTTGGCATTCGCGTCGTCACTCTGGACGGCGGCGAGGGAGGTGCCGGTGGAGGTCACTGCGGACGAGGTGGCGTTGAAGCCCTGGGCGGCTAGTCCGCCGTGCGCGCTGATGGCGTGCGTGGACGCGGTGGCGGTGGTGGCGGTGGTGCCAGTGGTCTCAGTGGAGGAGGTGGAGGTAGTGTCAGTAGTGGTACCGGTGGTGGAGGTGGTACCAGTAGTGGATGTGGAGGAGGTAGTCTCAGTAGAGGATGTGGATGTGGTGGATGTGGTCTCAGTAGAGGAGGTGGATGTGGATGTGGAGGTAGAGGAGGTGGAGCTTGTAGTGGATGAACTCGTGCTCTCCGTTCTCGCCACAGCAGCAATCAGTGGCTGGACGTGCTGGGCGAACTCGCCGATGTAGTTACCAGGAGGGTTGTACTCGCAGATAACGTAGTCGTGCCACGCGTTGTTGCAGTTCTTGATGGCACACCCCAGTTCCGTGGAGTCGTCCCACACGAGCTGGGTGAAGTGGCCCGTGGCCTTGGAGAAGCCCGGGTTGGAGTAGTTGTACTGGTTGATCTCGTCGTACCAGGCGTCCACGGTGCCGAGGACGGAGTAGCCGATGGCAAGGTTCTCGCCGTATGGCCCTTGGGAGTGCGTGAGCACACCGGAGCAGTCGTAGTTCGCGGCGTAGTCCTGTGCGTATCCGGCCAGGGTGTCGGACCAGGTGAGCGAGCCCGTGTTCTGGTGCAGGGCACGCAGGCGGTTGTGCTCGGAGAGGATGGTCGCCTGGTCCGCGGCGCTCAGCGCGTACGTCGCGTTGTAAGCGGAGGTTGTGCTGAGGTGAAGGGCAAGGCCCAGTAATACAAAGTGTGGCAGTTGCATAGTGTAGCGAAGTGTGAGGAGCGAAGCGACGAACACTGAAGCGGGATGATTAACACTTGTTTGTACTGCGTTGGTACTATGTAAGGGAACGACATTTGAACAAGACGAGGTGTCCATGATTGATTGGCAATTAGGGCACCCGTTTATATACGTCTACGTCTGGAGGGAGCCGCCGGGAATGCGGCGAGTCCCATCGGCGAGGAGGTACATTGCCCCTCGCTCAATTGCTTTTACAAGGGAGAGAGCGGGAGAGAGCTCGCCCAAGTATGAGTACGGCCCAGTATGAGTACGGGCCCCAGCACAGCACGGCCTGTTGTGGGCTGCGCAGCTATTGTAGCACGCACAATAGGGCCGCGAAATGTACACACTATTGTGCCATGCTATAGTGCCATGCTATTGTGCGGGCACACGGTGTGTCGCCCGCCAGGCAGTATTGTCCCCTGCACAGACGGCCCTGCTCGATCGCACCACTTTCCCGCGGCCGCAGTCAGCGCCATTGTGTGCGGATTCCGCAGCCCGCGGAATGCACAGGGATGTAGCAGGGCCCGCCCGAATAGGAAGCGGCGGGCGGGCTGCGCACCCAGTCACCGCCCGCCCAGCGTAAATCCGCAGCCCAGCGGGGCGACGGGGGGCGCGCGCGCCTGCGCGCGTTCCTACGCCGGGGCCAATTTACTTTTCTTGTCGGGACGCCGTTGCCGTTTCGGGAAGCCTAGAAGGGGGGGCAGGGGGAGAGTCCCCAACAGAGAGTCTCCCCAACAGAGGGAGTCTCCTCAACGGCAGCTGGCAGCGAGGGTGGCGGCGAGGCCGGGTGGCGACAAACGCGCTGGCGATGGGCAAACTTGCAATATGGCAAGTGGAGTATGTGCCATAGTGTACTGTACCATACCATACCACACCACACCTCACCACACTATGGATTGCAATTGCTGTCCACAATTGTGGTAGCATACTATGGACAGCAATTACAGCGCAACGTGTAACATTGCACCCATTGTGCAATGCCCAGAGCGCCTGGGTATGCGGCAGGCTGGCAGGGCCCGGGCATTCGCGCAGCTTTACCGGAATATGGAGCACACCCACCGGTATGCAAGGGGGCCGGGACTAGCTGCGCGCACGGTGGACAACGCGAAGAGCAGAGCCGACTAGCGGGACTAGTCGGCGGAGGTGCAAGCACACCCGCGAATGCACGACCGCCTCTCACACTGCCTGGCCATTCGCGCCGGGATTTGCAGGCAGCGCGCGGCTGCCAACGCCCGCGTCCAGTGCCCGTGCCCTGGTTCCCCGTGGACACTGGCAGCGGACACAGGGGCACACACCGACGCCCCTCAGACACGGCCGCACGCCCGGCGGCTATGCATGGGCGCCGTGGAAAATACACGGAATGCCGAGCGGCAGAACGCCGTGGAAAATACACGGAATGCCGAGCGGCAGAACGCCGTGGGCCGTGGAGCGGTGGCCGCGCGACCCGTGGAGAACACACAGGAGAATACACAGGAGGCACCGGAGGAACAGGGAGCGCGAGACAGCGCGCGCCGGAGAGAAGCGGTCCCGAAGCGGTATGTGTGCGTGGTGTGCGGGTGCTGTACAGTACTGTGTAGTGTGTAGGGCTATGTCCACTGTGCATGGTTAAGGAGCGTCTGGCGGTGCGGCGTGCGGATCCCGTCTATGTAGGGGGTGGGCAGGGAGTGGGGGTGGAATAGGGAGATGGAGTATCCATGGGCTGGTTTATTCTAGGTGCATGCACAGGGTGATAAGGTTGTGGCTGCAGCGTTGCTGTGCTGCCGTGGCCCCGATTGGTGCAGGGATCTGCGGTTGTGGTGTGTTTGGGGCGGGATGGGGGTATGTAGTCGGGAGAGTGTAGTGTGTTCCACGGGCTTTCGCTTAATCTTGCTGCCGTATTGGGATATGGCAAGGATGCTGTTCGCAAAAGAAAAGAGTGTGGTCTACTCGCAAGGGTAATAGAGTATTGCTGTATGTATTTGTGCAAAAGAAACGATGAGCCAGAGTCTAATCTTGCGCGGAGAGAGACTATCGCCCTGCAGAGCAGTGCGTTTTGCACAGCGGTGCGTTTTGTATAGTGGTGCGCTCTGCACAGTAGTGCGCTTGTAAAAGCAAGGGGTGCGCTATACAGTGTGTGCAGTTGCTCTACTCTCCCCTTGCACTCGTACAATTGCTTATACGTTATCTATCGTTGCGTTGCCGTATACAGTAGTGCGTGTGTACTGTGGCGTATACGTTATCTATCGTTGCGTTGTCCTGCATAGTAGTGCTTGTACTGTGGCGTATACGCTGTCTTTTCATCGCAGTTGCCTTATACAGTATCTCACTTTGCGTAGGTGTTCTATATTGCCTTGCTCGGTCGCTTACACAGTGCGTAATCTTCACGGGTTTTCTACACTGCCCCTTGCTCGGTCGCTTATACAGTATCTCACCTTCAAGAGTTGCCTGTGCGCTATCTTAGCATCGAGTAGTTACCCTATACAGTATGGCATGTGGGCTCAACTGTTCTGTACTCCCTTGCGATTACCCTATACAGTATATCATTGCATCTGTTATATGCTCCCCTTGCTCAGTCGCTCATACGATACCTCGTACGAATAGCTGTTCTATGCTCACCCCTCGAAGTTACCCTATAGAGTATGTCTTGTGCTCTGCTATTCTATACACACTCCTAGTTCAACTACTCTATACAGTATATCTTGTACTCCGCTATTCTCCACTCCCTTGCCTTATACAGTATCTTACTTCGAACAGTTACCCTATACAGCATCTCGTGGGCACAGGTGTCCCCTCGCCTTACCCTATACAGTGTACATATTACGTAGTGTGATCGCCCCAGTGTGGCGCGACAGTTATGCGCCGATACTTACATAATATATCGGTGCCCGGTTACAATAACACCCCTGCAGCTCGCGTGGTTGCCCGCGCCATGCCCACAATAGTTACCTGCATGCCATCCCCTGTTGCCTTGTACAGCAACACAACGACTATTGCCTGCGTCATTGGCGATTCGTAGCGCACTCTCGTATCTTAATAATACTGTATTCGTACATTATATCGTTGTGCATAGCGTGTACATAGCGTGTATATAGCGACTCAGGGGTGACCCCAGTGCCCGCTTACCCCAGAAGAGGTGGCAGGCCGTCCCGCCTGATGCGGTACATGGGGTCGCCGATGCTCCGGTACACCTTCGAGCTCGAGGAGTCTGCGGCGGCAGCGGCAGCAGACGTCAGGGGTGCAGCGCTGGCAGTGGCCAGTAGTGCGGAGAGTGTGAGCGAGATGAATAGTAGCTTCATTATGTGTGTGTGTGTGCGTGTGGGTGTGTATTTTGTTTGGTCCAATACTTCCTTTCGACGATCGCCCCGGATTCGCGTCCCACCCCGGTTTATATACCTCAGAGCACGGAGTGTCTCGTCCACACCTCCCCTTTTTGCCATCCCCTGAACACTCGCATACCCTCCAAGAATTAGCAACCAGTGCCTCGTGCACGAAACGCAGCAGCACTCGTTTCCCCATCACCGCCCCCCGGTATCGCCGTGCTGGCGAATCACAGCCCGATTCGCCCGCCACAGACTGCGAAAATCACCGCACTCTTACGTAGTCATCACGACACAATAGGGAGCTTCGCGTGGAACTCGCCGCCGCTGTCGCAGGCTCAGACCGCAGACATCAGACCCTTTTGCGCAGTCGCAGTTCGGCAGGCCGCACTGTGACGCCGGACAGCGCGAAAATAATTATTTTCCTGCTGGCTCTGACACAATAGCCGGGATGCCCGTTTTAGTCATCAGTGTCCGCCATGGCCGCTGCAGGACGTCACCGCCAGGAATTTGGGACGGTGCTGCTGGCTGTGGTGTAGGTGTGGATGTGTTGGGGGTGCTGACACTTTCGCGTGTTATCGGGAAACCAGCATTCCTGGCGGTTATGCGTTTGCGCAGTCGTACCACTGGGGAATGCAGTGTGTCGCGAATGTACGGGGGGACGAAACTGTGGAAGACTATATTGCGTGACTGTGTGCAAAGTCATGCTTCTTTCGTTGTGTGCACCCAAACATTGCGGTGAGGTCGAATGTTAACACATTTCCAACGAACGAGTAGGTGTATTCCCGACTCTCGCCCCGAACATTCGTCCTCACAGAGTGTAATTCTTGACTGGGTCAGTTGAGGTCTTCGATGGTTCAGGTTGCTATGTTTTTTTTACACATACTTACAGCTCATAATCCATTGGAATGGCACTGAAGTGTGTGTCAAACCAACTTCCATTCCATTAGTAACGTTCAGCATTCCCTGCTGGTTAAATTTACATTACGAAAAGGGGCATCGTAATCACAGAGGCCCCATTCCTTGCCTTTTTTATGTATTTCCCGCCTTGCCTTTTGGAAACGTAGGAAACACCTGCTCATACAGGTCGTTTTAGTCCCTCATATCCTGCTTATTGACATTGCCAGCACCCCCCACCCCCCACTTCCCACACGCACACCCCTTGGACTAGTTCCATGAAAAGAAAAGAGAGTATTGTCTGCCTTGGTCCAGCATACTTACGTACACGATCAGGGTGTCGTGCTCACTTTTTGCTGATGTCAAAAACGCTGACATTCGCTGCACGAAGTGACAGCAACATCGCCACCTGAAACGGCAGGCTACAGCGAGCCTTCGCTGTCCGCAACAGGTTATAGGGAACGTTCACTGTCCGCAACGGGAACAATAGAGGGACAACCCAAACGGGAACACACGACTCGAAATACCAGCCGAACAATAGGGCACAAGGAACGAACGAAAAAACCAGCACCACAGGAACGATGTCAAGCACGAAATTACAGTTTTTGGCCCGTACAATGGCACAGACTTGCCCAGCTCCACCAGGTCGCAGCCCGTATCGCTCACCCACGCACCCCACGCGTGATAAAGGTTCTTCGGATAACTTGCCTGGATATCGTTCTCTCCCGGAGCTTTTCAATAGGAAAGTGCAAAAAGACAATGGCGTCTCTTGTTTTCTGAGTTTTTTTCTTCTTGTTCCCACGCAAAGTAAGGTTCCGGTTCGGTGCAGGACATGGCCTAATCGAGACATAGCAACTTACGAAGTGGAGCGTGTGATTAGTGAGCTAATCGGGGTGCCAATTAACGGAACTTGACTACGGACAATTGTTGGGAAACGATTGCATACACGGTCAAACAATGTAGAAACGTCAGCGTATTTACCTTTCGTTACTAAACATATTGTCCTGTAGAATATACGGATGTATATGTATCTCAGCGCAAGTGTTTTGGGTCATTAGATAGCTAATTTAAGCAAAAGGGATCCCACGTTTAGAATCAAATGAATATTGGGTGGGGGGAGTGGGGTGCTCCGATTGTCTAGTCAGCGGTGTTATATGTTCCATCATGACAGGCAGGCTGTGTGACCTTGTCTCTGCGGTATAAGTGAATTATATAATTGTTTTTGCTAGTCGTCGCTGAAACTTGATAGGGAGTAGTAAGGAATACGGCAAGTGAGATCAACCCACTTCATAAATTACAATAAATGTAGGGTCCTGGGCAGGTTGGTATTGTGTTTGCTGCTCGCAATTCCCAAAGCCGGAGGTTGTGTTTGAAAGTCATATATGTGTCTTCAAAAAATGTTACATAATGTTAAATAATATTTTGTGGTAAAAAGAAAGAGAACTAAAATAAAAAGTAAAGGGAGAAACAGTCACACTAAACTAAGGTCAATATAATACTGAGCAAGATCAAAAACCCGACATGTGCAGTAGTTTGATGAGAGCCATTCTCTATGGGTATACGTTTCTCAGAGTCTGACGAAAGGACCTTATCTTTGTAGTTAATGGCGGCAGCAGTATCTTCAGGTGTGATTATCGTGATTGTAGTGCCCAGAGAGTAAATAAGGCTCGATGTAGCATCAATGGTTTTGAAATCATCAATGGTAGGGTTCTCATCTACAGGTGATATATCATCTTGATCAATTTCGAGAAGTGCCTGTTGAACAGAATTCCGAGTGTTTAGTAGTTTACGCTTGATGCTTCCATAAATGAAGCTAATGTATGAGACGTCATTATCATCTGCATTCACATTTATTCTGTCGGTCGTACCTGTCAAGCCACTTTCAGAGTCCTGTTGATATCTATGGTTAGATTCATCTACCTTTATTTCTCTTTTTTGGTTTGTGTCCCCAGTTTGCAAATCTTTATTTAAAACCAGGGTTCTTGGTCCATGAGCGAGAATATTCGTAAATGCGGATATCTGTCTTGTCAAGTGAGGAAGTGTGTTATTACCTGTCTTCGTAGTTCTGTTGTCCGATTTGTGTCCCTGTGTAACACTTATCATACTTGTGGTATTGTGATAAACAGACGATAGTTTGTCTGAGTTTTCCCAAACGGTATCAATTAAAGATGTGGCAACGTTGGTCACGGCTGCTGATACCTTTGTCCGATTAAAAAGTGAAGAGGTCATAAATGATTGGCTAACTGATGTGGAATTCGCAAAACCACTAGATGTGGAATTTTCAGTAGACTCGACAGCAGATGTCAGATTCGAAGTGGAGGGACTGCTGGATGATGGCCTTAAGGAATTCACAAAGATAGACGTAGATGATGCATTCATCGATGGAGCGATAATTGAGGAATATGTCGAGGTTCTGTTGAAAGCTTCTACGGAGGTAGATGGCTCAATAATAGAACTGCTGTTCGCAAATCCTGTTGATGAGGATATTTTAGTGGACTGTGCAACTGAACTGCTGTTCGATACCTGTGGTAGATACGACGATGCCATTGTGGAGTTTGCGTGTAAGGACTTGGAAGTGGTATTCATAGATGGAGAGACGTTTGAGGAGGTGGTGAAGGAGGAATACGTTGAGCTTCTGTTGAAAGCATCCACCGAGGTAGATGGCTTAATAATAGAACTGCTGTTTACGAATATGGCAGACGACGATACCTTAGTAGACTGTGCTACAGAACTGCTGTTCGAAACATGTGGTAGATACGACGACGCCATGGAGGAGTTCGCATAGAAAGAACTGGATGTGGCATTCATGGATGGAGAGACGTTTGAGGAGGTGATGAAGGAGGAATAGGTGGATGTCCCGTTGAAAGAATTAATAGATGTGGATGACTCGATCACAGAACTGCTGTTCAAGAATCCAGGAGACGACGATACCTTAGTAGGCTGTGCCACTGAACTGCTGTTCGACACCTGTGGTAGATACGACGATGCCATTGAGGAGTTTGCGTAGAAGGAACTCGATATGTTGTTCATTGAGGAGTAGACTGGAGCTGAAGATGTGATGAAGGAGGAATAGGTAGAGGTTCTGTTGAAACCATCGACTGACGTGGATGGCTCAATAATAGAACTGCTGTTCGCGAATCCCGCAGACGACGATATCTTAGTGGACTGTGCTACCGAACTGGTGTTTGATACCTGTGGTAGATACGACGACACCATTGTGGAGTTCACGTAGAAGGAACTGGAAGTTGTGTTCGCAGACGAGTAGACTAGACTAGAGGATGTGATGAGGGAGGAAGAAGTCGAGGTTCTGTTGAGAGCATCGACAGATGTGGATGGCTCGATCACAGAACTACTATTCGTGAATCCTGCAGACGACGATACCTTAGTAGACTGTACAAGTGAACTGCTGTTCGACACCTGTGGTAGATACGACGACGCCATGGAGGAGTTCGAGTAGAAGGAACTGGAAGTGACATTCATAGATGGAGAAACCGTTGAGGTGATGAAGGAGGAATAGGTCGAGGTTTTGTTGAAGGCATCAACTGACATGGATGACGCGGCTACAGAGCTGCTGTTCGCAAAACCCGCAGACGACGATATCAGAGTAGACTGTGCCACTGAACTGCTGTTCGACACCTGTGGTAGATACGACGACATCATGGAGGAGTTTGCGTAGAAAGAATTTGATGTATTGTTCATTGAGGAGTAGGTTGCACCTGAAGACGTGATGAGGGAATAATAAGTCGAGGTTCTGTTGAAAGCATTCACCGAGGTAGATGGCTCAATCACAGAACTGCTGTTCAAGAATCCCACAGATGAGGATGTCTTAGTGAACTGTGCCAATGAACTGCTGTTTGAAACATGTGGTAGATACGACGACATCATTGTGGAGTTCTCAAAGAAGGACTTGGTTGTGGCATTCGTGAATGGAGAGACGTTTGAGGAGGTAATGAACGAGGAGTGTGTAGACGTCCTATTGAAAGCATCGACTGACGTGGATGGAACGAAAATAGAACTGCTATTTGCGAATCCGGCAGATGAAGATATTATAGTGGGCTGTACTACCGAACTGGTGTTGGACACCTGTGGTAGATACGACGACACCATTGTGGAGTTTGCGTATAACGAGCTAGAGGTGGCGTTCACTGATGAGTAGACTGAACCAGTGGATGTGACATAGGACGATTGTGTGGAAGACCTGTTGAAAGCATCAGCTGACGTCGATAACGCAGCTACAGAACTGCTGTTCGAAACATGTGGTAGATATGACGACGCCATGGATGAGTTCGCGTAGAAAGAACTGGATGTGTTGTTCGCAGTGGAGTAGACTGGACTCGAGGATGTAATCAATGAGGAGTGTGTAGAGGTTCTGTTGAAAGCATCCACCGAAGTAAATGGTTCAATCGCAGAACTGCTGTTTGCGAATCCAGCAGATGAGGATGTCTTAGTAGACTGTGCCACTGAACTGCTGTTCGACACCTGTGGTATATGCGACGACGTCATGGAGGTGTTTGTGTAGAAAGACCTTGATGTGTTGTTCATTGGGGAGTAGGTTGCACCTGAAGATGTGATGAGGGAAGAATAAGTCGAGGTTCTGTGGAGAGCATCGACAGATGTGGATGGCTCGATCACAGAACTGCTATTCGCGAATCCTGCAGACGACGATACCTTAGTAGACTGTACAACTGAACTGCTGTTCGACACCTGTGGTAGATACGACGATGTCATTGAGGAGTTTGCGTAGAAGGAACTGGAAGTTACATTCACGGAGGAGTAGACCAGATCCGAGGAAGTAATGAAGGAAGAATAGGTTGAGGTTCTGTTGAAAGCATCTATCGAGGTAGAGGGCTCAATCACAGAACTACAGTTCGCAAATCCAGCAGAAGATGATATCTTAGTGGACTGTGACACAGAACTGGTGTTTGACACTTGTGGTAGATAGGACGACGCCATGGAGGTGTTTGCGTAAAAAGAACTCGATGTGTTGTTAACAGAGGAGTAAACCGGACCCGAGGATGTGCTGTAGGACGACTGTGTGGAGGACCTGTTAAAAGCATCAACTGACGTGGATGACTCAATCAGTTCACTTTTCGAAGGCTGCTTGTTGTTATTTGTCTCGCTTGAACCACTTGAATTGTTGATGTTGATATTTGATGAATGATAAGTAAATGAAGATAATGGGATTTTCGTAGTTGAATTGCGATAATTACTTGTCACTGGAATCATAGATGTGTAGATGGGCGTTCCATTAATCGAGCTTGATGTAATTGGTGATAAAGTGGTATTTAGCATTGACGTCTCTTGGAGAGATTTAGTGTGGTTGCCAAATATACCTGAATCTTCACTTGATTTGATGATTGAATTCGAACTTAATAATGTCCTGGAAATCGTTCTAGTAGAGTCAGATGTGTCCGACACTGATATCTTGGAACCCCAATTAGAATGTGTCTTGTCCTTTGAATGTAATCCCGAAGAATTGCGCTCATTGTCGCCAATAGAGGAAAATATAGAGGTGACGGGATATTCTGTTGGCGCTGTGATATTTCCAAAAGTCATTTGTGTTGATGACAACTCTGGAGTTGTTTTAATTATCGATGTATAATTATGATTAGAAGAAGGATCGATAGTTGAGATTGACGAATTCAGATGGTTTGCCTCTGTGGTAGATGTTGATGTAGGTTTTGAGGAAGTTAACCATGACACATGAGATGTTGGTGATGACATGACTCCGCTTGGATTTGAGACATTATTCCTGCTGTATAGAGAGCTGATGGCTAAAGTGGACGTTTGTGAGACCAAAGAAAAGTGATGGGATGAGTTTCTTGTTACCGTTGGTGACTCTGATGAAGTATAATCCGTAGATGACGCTGATAAATTCCTAGAGAGTTGGGATTTTCCCACAGATATGCTGGGAACATTCACAGTGCTATTATTCAATATTGTTGTTTTATCGTAAGTATTAGTTGACGAAATGGAAGTTACATTTGGAGTGATTGATGTACTTTTTGATAAGATTGATTCGGTCTGTTGTTCAAAATTAGAGCTTGTATTGTATGAATTAAAATAATTCCCTGATGTTGTCTTATTGTTGAATGTATTATCTGGTATATTTACGCCACTTGTTGTTTTGGTATTCGGTTTAGAGTGTGTTGTATTAAATCCAGGTTGTTTGTTAATCGTTGTTCTAATAGTACTAGCATTTGAGTAATCAAAACTTGGGACTTGCCCTGTAGCAATGTTTGTCAAAGTTGACCTGGTTGTGGTTGCCCCAGTAGATGAATTAGCATAACCACTCACATATTCTGAGAAGGTCGAGTGCAATGTTTGATGGATAGCATTTGTGGTATCTGAAGGATTGATTACAACAACCGATTTTGTTGGAGGATTGGCTGTTAGTGTTGTCGTTGGTGTGTCAGGTCTTGTAATGTAGCTTAACGTGGTGGTAATTTTGGTAGTTTCTGATACAGTGGTCTGCTTGCCGATGGTGATAATTTGAGATTCAGAAGTTGGTGTAGTATGTGGTTTAGGTGTTTCTTTTGTCTGTGGCTTTGGAGTCTCATTTGTCTGAGGTTGGGGAGCTGGTTTAGCAGTATACGTTGTGTGCGGATTCGGTGTCTCCTTTGTCTGTGGCTTCGATGTTTCCTTCGTCTGTGTCTTTTTAGTATTTTCAGATTTAGATTTTAATGTAGAAGTCGTCTGAGGTTTGGGTTTTTCTTGAGTGTGTAGCTTGGAAACTGATTTAGGCGTTTCCTTCGTCCGAGACTTAGGAGACTCATGTGTTTGAGGCTTAGGAGGCTCATGTGTTTGAGGTTTGGCAGGCTCCTGTGTTTGGGGTTTAGGAGGCTCCTGTGTTTGGGGTTTAGGACGCTCCTGTGTTTGGGGTTTAGCAGGCTCCTGTGTTTGCGGCTTAGGAGGTTCCTGTGTTTGCGGCTTAGGACGCTCCTGTGTTTGGGGTTTAGCAGGCTCCTGTGTTTGGGGTTTAGCAGGCTCCTGTGTTTGGGGTTTAGCAGGCTCCTGTGTTTGGGGTTTAGCAGGCTCCTGTGTTTGCGGCTTAGGAGGTTCCTGTGTTTGCGGCTTAGGACGCTCCTGTGTTTGGGGTTTAGCAGGCTCCTGTGTTTGGGGTTTAGCATGCTCCTGGGTTTGCAGCCGGGATGGTTCGTCTGTATGCGAATTAGGAGGTTTCATGGTATTTGAACTTTCCTTAACAGTATTTTCTGCAGCACTATTGCCCGTTTGTGTGTTGCTACCAACCATATCGGATTTTTGTGGTTGTGTCCCATCCTGTGTAGTCGCCTGGTGAGAGTTTCTGTCGGTAGGAGATCCAGTGTTGGAACCAGTGTTAGGACTAGCGTTGGAGCCGGTGTTGGAACCAGTGTTAGGACTAGTGTTGGAGCCGGTGTTGGGACCAATGTTAGGACTAGTGTTGGAACCAGTGTTAGGACTAGTGTTTGGACTTGTGTTGTAACCAGTGTTGGAACCAGTGTTAGGACTAGCTTTGGAGCCGGTGTTGGAACCAGTGTTGGAACCAGTGTTAGGACTGGCGTTGGAGCCGGTGTTAGGACTGGCGTTGGAGCCGGTGTTAGGACTGGCGTTGGAGCCGGTGTTAGGACTGGCGTTGGAGCCGGTGTTAGGACTGGCGTTGGAGCCGGTGTTAGGACTGGCGTTGGAGCCGGTGTTAGGACTGGCGTTGGAGCCGGTGTTAGGACTGGCGTTGGAGCCGGTGTTAGGACTGGCGTTGGAGCCGGTGTTAGGACTGGCGTTGGAGCCGGTGTTGGAACCAGTGTTGGAACCAGTGTTGGAACCAGTGTTGGAAGCCGACTCGGATCCTGTATGTATCTTACTTCCTGTTGTGTCCTCGGTTTTTGACCCAGACATTGAATCTGTTTGTGAGGAAGAGGAATTTGAATATACCGGAGCGGCAACACCCAGCCCATTACGCTTGGCAATGTTATTATTTCCCTGTTGGGACCCTGGGGAAACGACCTTGAATTTACGGATATCGTGCATGGTGTCTCTCTTCTTGGGTGGGTTGGGAGCGGAAATCACCTTGCCGGCGTTATAAAAGTTGCAGTATAATAGCTCGTTAGATTGGCCACATTGCTTTCTGGCACATGCGACCGAAACTTCACTAGGGGACACCATCTTGGCATAGTTAGATTTGTGAATATCAAAATCAGACTTGTAATGGTCAAATAATGAAGCGTCATTGTACCATTCTTGGATGACTGAGGAAAGCTCATTGCCATAGCCAAAAACTTCAACGGTATCATCCTCTAAGCTAGATCTGCGAACGTCTGTATTACAATCGGTGTTAGAGACTTGGCGAATCACCGATGTTTCCATTTCAAAGTTCCATTTTAAGTCAGGTGTGTCTGAATGTAGCTTTCTCAAACTGTTGATCTTGTTGAGAACTTGGAAGCGTTCATCCTTGGACAATTTGGAGTTAGGATCGTAAACCGGTATATGCGGTTCGGCTAAGGTTTCAAAGATGAGAAGAACAAAGATTAGAAAGGTAGAAAACATGATTCTAAAGTATTACTGGTCAATACCCTATTGGAGATGTCAATATTTTCTCTTGCTCTTTTGAGGTGCTCTGGCGACTGATGAAAACCCCAAATGTCCATCCCTTTTTAATTTGAGGTACATCTGCTAAGTGCTGCAACTTTCTATATATATCGGATATCCTTTTGAGATTGATTTCCTCAAAGACTGCAACATTGAAGCAGTGCGCATTATCGAGAGACCCTACATTCTGCTGGCGGCTAACGAATTACCGCTCGCAGCTGCGTGTATGCAAATCTCTCGTAGTTAGGTGGAAATAATAGAGTCAAAGTGTTTCTCAACAAAAGACAAATACCTCCACATCACGATTTCTTACAACACCCTACAGGCAAAGTAGTAGTGCGATCGAGCCTGCAGTTTTGGCCAGCATCGACAAGCTGCACGGCAATCGATCGAAAGTCTCAGCTAATCGCTCTTTGCCCTAGTAGCAATAGTGGCATAACTAAAAGATGGGATGGTTGGATATGTAGTGTACCATTCTGGACAAAACAAAGTAGTGTGCTGCTTTCACTGTCTGTTTCGCAGCTCTGACGAAGAGTCCTGGCGCATTGCTGGCTAGAAAAGTGCCACTTCAACACCGCCCTTTGAGTTCGCCGTGCAGGTCCAGACGAGCCCACGCGAGAGCGTCGCGAGAAAAAAAATAAAGCATCGGTGACTGTCATTTGTCTTCCGATTTTTCTGGGGCGGACCTGCCCGCCCCAGAGGCCTCTGTAGGGAACAATAGGCAATGGTGTGATTTCTCTGATTGGAACGAGGGACTTCCACGGTGTTGCCATGCGGAGTCTTGCACGAGGTCTCCGTGATAACAGACGCTCTTGGAGGAGGTACTGGTGAAGGGGCTACTCTGCTTGTGCGGCAGTACTGTGGGCGGTGTCTGGAAGTGGTGCGATCTGCTCATCGCGTTCTCGGGTGTGCACCTGTGGGCAGGAGTTTCCCAGTCGAAAGAATACGAGGTGTGCCTTGTACGGCAGATAAAGAACGTGTACATAGTGGTAACGTGATGTATGCTTTCTCTTTTCTTCCTTTTTCGTTTGTGTTTCTATGCGGATGCTGATATTTTATGGGGTGGATCGTTCTACCCGCCTGTGATCAAAGTGCTGTAGAGTTTCTATCCATATTCCGCAAAATACCTACGTAGTTTGTCCTTCGTGGTTCCTACGTCTTGCACTCTACGCTACAAAGAGTTTTATGCCACCACTATAAACGTGGCAGCGGGAATTTATGCAAATATTATGATTTGCCGCTTTAGGATATTACTTATTGTTTTGTTTAAATTGGGAAGGGTAGTCTTGACAAATTATGATTAGGTACGCTGCTTTCATATGTTCCTGGTCAACGTGATATACTAAGATGTTATTGAGTATGGCACCCTTGACGGAAATTAATCAGAGTAGTTGCATTTAGCATTATTCATTTCAGTGTAATTAACGACAAATTACATTAAGACGCTATTTGGAGTCAGTTGATTAAGGGACCAGCAACACGGCTTTTTGAAGAATGTAGCACATAGACTATTAGAGAAAGTGTACTTGCTACGTTATGTGTCCCCGAAGGAGAACCCACGAGGATTGTGGGATGAGAATTATGTTCTTAACGGGACACCGTTTGGATTAATCAGTCACCCTTCTTGGCCCATTGCTATTGTGGATAGAAGTCATCGATATTTGAAGCAACTAGGACTACAGCTCTTAAAGTTCTTCTTAAACACTATACAGTAACGAGGAAACGTGTTCTCGACTAAATGAACAACTAGATGATTTGACCATTGTTGTATTTTGTTTATTATAATTGAAGCATCTGAGCCAAACTTTTCCATTGGTGTACTTCTCTTGAATGAAAGAAGTTATCTCCCGTTATGAAACTTGTAATCCTTGGTTACTGTTTTTTTAGTCAAGCCGGTTACCATATAGAACAGAAATTTTAACAATGAGGGCATTGAATGGGAAGTCCTAGATGTTCCCTAACATGAAAGAAAACTGAAATATCAAACAGGTACAAATGTATGGTTATTTACGAGTGCGGTAACTCGTCTTTACTTCGAATGATGTATGTAGCTTTCAGTGAGTTGGGATAGCTGTTTTCTGTATAGAATAGAACCACTGTAATAGCTGGAAGAAGTAGTTATTTAGAGTTTTCAGAAATTAACGTCTTTTTTTTTCTATATTAATTTTAGGTACAAATTATTATTTTGTTGAAAGTAATCAAATTTACCTAACTCTTGAACTTTTATTGTCTTGTAGAAATCTTATATAATTGGGCTCAAGTAACTTTCAATAAACAAAAAAACAAAAGTGATATTGACAGCTGCGTTTTAAAACAGGCAAAATATTGAAGCGTGGCATCAGCCATTCTAACTTTCAAAGACCTTACAACGAAAAGCATACCATAGTCAGTCAGTACTTCCAATTAATGACTATCTGTGAAACCTTCAAGAACAAATAATGAGCGTTCAGACTTTTTGTATACTGGTGTATTAGGCAATTTAAATAAATCAGAATTCAAGGCTCTCCAACTTCATCTCCAGGAAAAAAAAAGGGCTCGCCCCTCTTAGAACCCCCCTCTAGTTTGATAGTGCTTGTTTTCAACTTCATTTAAAGAAAGTAAGGAATCTCTATAAAAATATGAATGTGTAATACACAATAACCTTCAGTTTCAAGTTGCATTTTATCCGCTCTCAAAGTCGAAATAAAATGCACATCTACCAACTAACATAAAGACTTAACTAAATGTAGCCTGGAAAAGAGAGCTGTTTATGTAATTATATAAGTGCATTTTTCACTCAGTGTATTTTTACATTACTTATACTTTTTATTGTTGAATTTTGGACATATTGTTAAAAGTGATGGAAGAATTTACAACGTATAGTCGTCTGGTTTCTTTTCCATCTAAAATATATAAGTATAAAAAGAAATAGTGGAAAGAATTATTTCAATAGATGAAATAATACTCCCTTTATATATGATTGGATTGTCTTGTCGTGATTACGAACTCGTTCGACGATGGATTTCGTCAGCTATTAGCGACCGTGGCATCAACGTACTACACGAGGGGGTACTGTTGTTCGGTAGTGTCAGAGCAGCTGTGTATGAACCTTAGTAATTATCCGTAGCAACCATTTCGGAGTGAAAAAAGTCTTCACCCCTTTTTCCTTTTACGGTTGTTTACCGAGGATGTGTCATTTCCTTATTGGCGACTAGGCGGGTTACTTCAATTCCTGCATTACCTTTTTTACCGACTGTTACTAATTTGCTTCCGACATTTATACCAATTTTACTGACTATCATCTGACGGTTAGACTATTGTTTTTTTAATCCATACTTTCATTATTACTGTAAATAGTACGACAATGCTTATTATTACGATATAAAGCGCATTTATCACATGTATAGTGAATGTGTGAAATAATTATCGGGCACTTTAACGTGTTGTACGACACCCAAAGGAAATAAAACAATATAATATATTCCAAACGAAGGACGCAGAAATCAAACTGAAGGAATTCTGGTGACATAAAACTGCATACAGTTTACATAGAGTGATACGATTCAAGCAACTTTGAGTAGGAGGGCTAATAATCCTCTGATATTTGAATGGTAGTAAAATAAGGATTGACTGAAAATAATTCACTGTAGTTTTAAAGTTATACTGCTAGTACTGCTGTAATAATACGAAAAAGAAAAATATATGAGGAAGCTGAAGAGATAAAATTAGTGACAACTTTTTCAACAAATAACGGGCGTGTGGCGCAGTTGGTAGCGCGCTCCCTTAGCATGGGAGAGGTCTTGGGTTCAATTCCCAACTCGTCCATTTGTTTTTTCGGTGTCGAGTGTCGGCACGAATTTTTTTTTCGATGTGATGTTGGATCATAGACATTAGTATAGATAGTCAGTAAAGCTTTTGATGCTCGATCATCTGCCATTCTTAACAATTTAAATGTTATATAAACCAACTAAGGCATAAGACTGGGCAAACATATAGGTAGGACGACTATAGACTGACGAATATGTTTAAATTACAGCTCCAATTGGTTCCTGCAAGCGCTGTAGCCGCTCCTCAGCAGAGTAGCATAGGTTTCAATAATTCTCAAATGCTAGCTAATATGTCTGGGATTTCGCTGAATAATCTTCCCCCATATAAGATATTTAGGAGAGATCAAGGTACCGCCTTCCCGATGGTGAATCAATCTTTTAATCTATCGGCGGTTCCAAGATCTAACCAGAATATCAAGAGACTATTGCATTTTACCAAGAAAACAAATGACCTCCAGCAATTGTGTGATGAGATTATCCAAAAGGTGACAAAGATGTACCCGGATCTTCCAGCTGATATCGAGATTGAGACATTACAGGATCAGTCAGGATGTGATCTTGACCCTGACTTCATTGTCGGCGATGTCTTCGCATCAGACAACATTGTGCAGGTTCTTCTAAAAACTGATATTGACTGGGAAGATCATGTTCCAGTGTCTGGATACGCTCGGAAGAGAACCAAACTGAGTGAAACACGACGCATCGATATTAATAACCAGGTAACAGATCGCAATGATTCTCTACACCATCCTAGTAACGACAATGGCAATGCAACCAGAAGGCCTAGTGCCCAGCCAGGCAAGGGGATGATGTATAAAGGTGTAAGGGTTTCGACTCCACTTGTTCACCAAATACAGAGACCTAATATTGCCAATGACGAGAACATCGTCGATCCAAAGGACAAATCATTACTCCTCCCCCCTACTGTACCACAGTCGCCACCTATTCGTATTAGTTCTGGAATGGAAATAGGAAAACAAATCAAGAACCCTATTACCGAGGATAGTGTATCTAGATCGGAAACTGTTGACCCTTCTAAATCGAAGCAACAGAGATTACAGGCCGACTTCCCTAGAGTACCAATGACAACCCCAAAGAGAACAGATATGATCAAGCCAACTATAGCTATTGAAGTAAACGGGGATGAACATTCGTATTCAGAGAACAAGATATCATCAGTTAAGAGACATCCATCGCTCCAGACACCAAAAGTAAGTTATGATGTCGCCACTCATCTTCCTCAAGCTCAATCTCATGTTTTACCAGGGTCTACACCATTGCCTCATGCGAATAATAACCAAAATAAAATTCCAATATCATCTGTCAGAAATTTATATTCACAGCAAGCTGCTAGTAATCAAAGCTCTGCTTCAAAGGTAATGCACATCGACAACCTTATATCCTCCAACACTGCGGACATATCCAACTCTCCAAGGACCCACCAACAGCCGGCAAAACCAATATCCAGAACACTAAAGAGACAACAGAGCACGATTGCGGACAATAATGGATCTCCTGTTAAAAATGGATCTATCGAGACAAATGGGATAGATAACACTGACCAAGTTCACCTTGCTGCATTACCAGCTGGGCGAAACATTCAAAAGGAAACACCGAAGGATATCAACTCATTTGTGAATGTTACTCCACAGGCCTCAAACTTACTGAATAATGAAAGAGTGGTATCC
Source organism: Maudiozyma humilis (assembly GCA_037102785.1). Taxonomy (NCBI): domain Eukaryota; kingdom Fungi; phylum Ascomycota; class Saccharomycetes; order Saccharomycetales; family Saccharomycetaceae; genus Maudiozyma; species Maudiozyma humilis. Next base: position 168,162 of record BTGD01000020.1, on the reverse strand, counting down.
AATAATTCAGTCTTGACTGGGAATAAGGAGAATGTACCCTCTGAACCCCAATCTAAATTATTCAATAAAACTCCCCAAACTAGTACATTGCGCGGATCATTGAACGAAGACCCTGTACCAAATCGTAATAGAAGGCGTAGCTCGGCTAAATCTTCAGCAAAGAAAAGTTTTGAAAATACTAGTTTTCAAAAGAAACATTTGATAGACGTGCTACACTCTAAGAACCCCGACTTACCTTCTTGGCTAAAGGAGGGGGCTATTAAACCGCAACGCAAACATTCCAAGAAACCATACATTACGGTAGTTAACAATGATATTGATAATTCTCAGCCTGATGCTCGCAATATACTACCAAAGCATACTCCTAGGGATGCAGCGAAGAAAGCCGCAGAGAAGATGGCTGAAAACCAGGAGAATGAACACTCCGACGGAAGCGATGAATCAGATACCTCTTCATCCAGCAGTGACAGCGATTCAGATAGTGGTATCCAGACAGACTATTACTCAGACGATAACATGGCTTCCAAACTCAACTTATCCAAGCCAATGGCGACAAACCTCGCAACTAAAACGGTTCCTTCTGCACAAGAAACTGTTGTTTCAAGGACTGACATATCATTCTCCAGTAATAATGTTTCCCAGACGAACGACAATTCTTCGAATCCCACTCCGCAATCTAAGTCGAAAGCTGCAATTATTCCTAACAACCTTACTTCCAAAACTACAGGTGTGAAACTCAACAACAGAGTTGGAACAGGGGTGAGTAACCAAAGACCAGCCAGACCGTCCGGTCTAGCAGGGCATGAATTGGATAATGTACCTCAGTCGACCCAGCCCGAAACTTCCGCAGTGGAGACAATCTCAAAAAAACAACTCGTAAATAACTCGCAATCCCAAAACTCAACCGTCATGCTGCAGACAGTACCCCCAAAGGTTAGACCTTCTCTTCACACTATGGCAGACATTGATAATAAAAAATATGAGAAATTTAGTAATAATGAGACATTGGAGATTCCTCTAGTTCACGATACGAGCTCTAGTGACCTTGGTGACTCGACCTCATCGGATCTATCCTCTGACGGAAGTTATGATTAAAAAGACAAGCATATGAAAGCAACAATAGAGGTATACTTCATGCACATAAACCACTCCAGATATGGACGTTCAAGCGGCTTGATCTCATGCATTAATTTACTTATTGATATATGTAACAATATGTAACCTATAAATTATACTTCAAGATAGAGAAAATACATCAGACTTCTCTCATCTTATTACTACCTCTAATGAATTTAATAGCCTCGTCTCTCTGCACCTCAACAACTGTCGATATCTTATTTTCATATTTCACTCTGAAGAACTTGTCTGCAACTTCCAACATATCAGTTCTGAATGTTGTACATATGAACTGAGCATTTGCAGATAGCTCCTTAAGAATAGATGCAACAGCGGTTCTGTATTGCTTATCCAAAGCCGCATCAATTTCGTCGAATAAGTAGAATGGTGCTGGGTCAACCATTTGAATAGCCAAGATAAGAGCAATTGCACAAAGAGTCTTTTGTCCTCCTGATAGTTGCTCCACATGTAATTGCTCATTCTGTTTAGAATTGAATGAAACCGAAATAGTGACACCACTGTACATCTCGGTCTGCTGGGTGGCTGGAATGTCAGAATCCATATCTTGATCCATATTAGAATCGTCGACCTTCTGTATAATCAATTTGGCTGTGCCTGCAGGAACCAATCTCTCGAAAACTTTAGCAAAGTTTTCCGATACCTTCTTAAAAGTCGAATCAACAGCAGTAGCTTTTTGAGATTTCAGTTTTTCGATTAATTCTTGGATTGAGGTCTTGGAGACGGTTAATTCCTCAGATCTCTCAATTAATTCCGTTTCCTTTTCGCCGAATTTCTTAAAGTTTTCCAGGGCACGCTTGTTGATGTTAGTGAGCATGGAAATGTCTCGGTTGGTGGATGTAAGCTTCTCCAACAATTCCTCACTGGACAGTTTTGCAAAGTTATTAAGGATATCTTCAGATAACAACCCAACCTCTCTAATTTTCCGTTGCAGCTCTTCACGGCGACCGAGTAAAGTCGCTCTCTTGACCATTATTTTCTCTGCACTCTTTTGGAAGTTCTCAATCTTAGAAACAAGTATTGTCTGTTGAGTATTAGCCTTGTCCAAAATCTTTTCATTATTGGATTTTTCAGCATGAAGACCGTCAATTTCACGCTGGATGGTGTCTAGTTGGGCTGCCAACTCCTTCTTTTGATCGGTTATAGATTTGACTCTCGAGAGAAGCTCATCCAACTCCTCATTAGATTCAATCGCATTTGCTTTCTCAGCAGTACTGATACGTGTTTCCAAATAATCCTTCTGAGGAATCAACTTAGACTCTAACTCTGCCTTAATCTTATCGATCATCAAAGTTAAATCTTCTAGTGTATTACTTGTAACATTCAAGTCATTGGTAACTATGTCAATATCTTTGATAATATGCTCCAGCTCAGTATTTTTCTTCTGGACGTCCTCTGGATCGAAACCAGCAGCTAAATCTTCTTTATAAGTCTCAATCTTCGATTCGAGCTTTTCAACGTTAACCATAGCCTTTTCATTTCTTGCAATGATGGCCTCAAGAGAATCCTGAAGAATAATAATCTCATTCTTCTTACTGTTTTGCTTAAGGCGCATCTGCTCTGTAGTTGTCAATATTATTTCGCGCCTATTAGTTAAAAATCTTATTTTGCCGTTTATGTCATCAACTTCAGCGTCTACCTTTTCCAATTGCTGTTTTATATCAGTCAATTCCAATGTCGTCTTTTCTTGTTTCTTTCTGGCTTGTGTGAGACTCTTCAGAGCGTCAAGTCTAGTCCTCTTATGGTAATCGTAATAACCACCTGTGAGAGCACCCTTCTTGTCAGCCCTGTCACCATCAAGTGTAATGGCGTTCAAGTTAAATTGTTTGGCTAATTTCAAACCACTGTCCAAATGCTTGACGACAACAGTCCTCCCAAATATATGCTGAATCACTGGTTCAAACTTCGAATCATATTTAATCTTTTTCATCAGAGGTGTGAATTGAACTGATTTTCCTTCTTGCGAGGATGCTGAGGGCATCTCGAAATTTGATTCTGGAGTAATTCTATTCAAGGGGACAAATGTTACTCTACCACCTTTCATACGATTCAACTCGGCCATAAGTAATGATGCGGTATCATCTGTGTCAACAACTATATTGAATAATGAGTTACCACCAACAATCTCAGCACACGTTTTGTACTTGTCACTTACTTTAATTAACTCTCCAACAGTACCGAAGACAGAACTCGATGGTAATTTCAGCTTTTGTGTTATTTCTTGAACGCTGGTGATTCCGGAGGATAAATCACGGCTCATAGTTTCATTTACGTTACTTTGGAAAGATTTCAAATCTTTTGAAAAATTCTCCAGGACAGTAGTTAGTTTTTGTTCTGTTCTCCAAAGCTCCTTACGCTCGTCTATTTTCGCAACGTACTGTTGTTTTAGCAAAGACTGCTGCTCTGAAATATCCTCTAGTTCGGCTGTAATGCTAGGTCCTTGGATGGAGTCTATCAAGTCCGCGATCTCTTCAGTTAAAGTTTGGATAGAAGTCTCGAGACTCTCGCGTTCTTGGTTATTAGCAACAATTACAGTTTTTAGATTAGCCAAAGACTCCGTGTGCTCAGCAATCTCTCCGTTAATCCAGTTGTTTCGCTCCTCTTCAGATGTGAACTGAGTGTACTTACCTCTCTTTAGGAGGAGTTCTCTCTTCCTCTGTTGCAGGTCGTTCAACCGTACCTTCATCTCACGCTCCTCAGCCGACAGTTCCTTAAATTTGGGAGTGATAGCATCCAGCTTGCGGTTGCGAGTCTTGATCTCTTCTAGAATAATATCCAGAGCTTTTTCATCCTTCTTTATCTGATCATCATTGCTACCCAGCTGCTTCTTAAGGTCAGAAACTTGGACGTTAAGATCAATCAAATTCGCAGAGGCTTCGTCATATAGTGCCTTTGCCTGTTGCTGGTCAGTTCTGATTTTAATCTTGAGACGGTTTTCGATGTCTTGCAGTTGTTCATTGATATTGGCAATCATCTCCTCCCTGACATCCAGCTCATGGGTGTATTGCTTGGATTCATTGAAGGTTACATTATATTCGTCGTCAATCTTCTCCAGTTGGTTTAGTACGTTATTCAGTTCTCTGTCAAACAAGGTGAATTGCAACACCTTACGGTTACGCTCCAGATCGTTGTACTTCTCTAGTTCGATCTTTTCAGCATTCATTTCCTTCAGCTTAGATTTAAGCTCAAGCATCTCCTTTTCGATCTCCTTCATTTTGCGATCGGTGTCGTTCATCTTCTTCAATGAGGCGCTTAGCTTGATTTCAAAGGATTTCGCACCAACGACATCCTCCAGTAGCTTCAACCTTTCGTTATCCTTGGCATTTGTCAGAGCAATGATCTTACCCTGGGGGACGATATTGTATGGGTTATTAATCGAGAATCCGGCGCTCTCCAGAATCCTGAAAATGTCGCCCTTGCTGACATTTCTGTCATTGACTTGGTAGTCGTCCTTTTTCAGACCAATTGTTCTGCGGATATGGATCTCGTTATTAGGCTTCGATGGCACATTGAATGACGAAAGAACGATCTTTCCAGTCGGATCATGGAAGATAATCTCCACCGAGGCACTCATGACCGAGTTTCCGGCAGAACCCTGGTGAATAAGTCCCTGTCTCTCCTCCCTTTTGAGGTTACTGTAGTCATCACTTAGCACAAAACGGATTGCACTGAACAAGTTGGACTTACCAGAACCGTTAGACCCGATGATAATGTTTTGATGGGGAGAAAGGTCATCGATAATGGTTTCATTTCGGTACGTCTTAAAACCCTTGATAATGATGCGTTTGATATACATCTTTCAGGTTTCCACGCGTTTATATTCTACCTGTGATATCAATTTACACTATATCGAGTGTGTCACTGACCAAAACTGTTCAATTATCAAGTAACGTGAAATTAACTACACGAATGGAAAACGGGTGTTATGTTTGCTATTCCACTCTTTTCGTGTTTTGGAGTAAATACTTGAAATTTTATTTTGTTTTTTACGCGTCGCACCGTGAGGGTAACGAATTCGTGTCGCTGAAATGTGGGCCGAGTTGCCTGACCTGTCCTTTGGTGCAAGAGCTGTGGGATGAGGGGGACTGCTAGCGGCATCGAAGGGGCTTTTGGACTGCGTTGAAAGTGTTATAGAGACTGTCCCTTATTTTAATTGAAGTGCAAACTACCAGAGAGGATATCCCAAAGGAAATTTCTAAGAAGCTGTATGAACACACTATGACGAGCCGCATTCTTTTGCAGTTGTGTGCGCTGCTTGTGTTGCTTTATTCCAAGAGTGCAGCTGCTACAAGCGACTCAAAGCCAGGTAAGTGTTCGCTTGAACACTTCCAATCCCAGACGAGAGATCTCAAGAGGTTTGATAGCGGCGACCTGTCTAAATATCAGCAAGTTGCTGCCAAGCTTGAGCCCTGCCTTGATGAGACCCACAGAGATCTACTTCTCTTTAACAATGAGATTCACTACAAGATGGGTCTCATCCATCTTTCCATGGGGAACGATATGAAGGCAATTAAATCATTTGAGGGTCTACAAAGTCTGGGAGACTCCTACTATAACCTGAGCAAGACTCGCCTGTCGGATCTGTATGTTGAGTTTGGGCTGTGGCTAAAGCTGAAAGAACTGATTCCTGAGGATGATACAGGAGAGATATTCGAGAGTCTGAATAAGACACTGTACGAGAAGATTAACGACCCAGATAAGCTTTCCACAATTGACGATGAACTGGTACCAATGTTAAATATTTCGCCGTACGATCTGGACACGTTGACAATTAGGGCAGACTTCCTGTTCCATAAATTGTTCACTACAAAGACCCTAAACGACATCACATCTGCATATGAGATTGTAAGAATATATGACGTTATTCTTGAAAAACACAAGATAGCGCTGACCTTAGACCAACGAATTGAGATACATTACACGGCCGCGCTACTGCAGCTGCTCATTTTGAACAGCGAGCCCACTCTGCACTTAAGGAAATGCCTTGCTATCGATATGGACTACAAGCCTTGTAAGGACCTGAGTCTACTGGTGTCAAGGTTAAACAAGATCAACCCATCGCGATCCCAGTTATTTGATACACAGTCGTATGCTCTAGGCAGCAACGTAGACTGGAAGAAGGTGTCCGATTACTACCTGAGCAAGAAAAGAGAAAACATTGTAAACTATCAGTGGATCAACAATAAGATAACTGAACTTGTCAACAGTAATACAGACCTTCTCATCACAAATAGACCAGTTACGAAAGGTCTATTTAAATTCAACCCAGAAACACCATTGGTTGATGACGCGGCAAACTTTTCCTTCTTTAGATTCATTGATATAATAGTATGTGAGGCTTCAATGCAGCTAACTCACACCAATGACCCGGACAAGAAGAAGAACAAGAAAGCTGCTGACCACTTCTGCAAGAAGGCTCTGAAGCTGACACTCAATGATGACGAATGGAATCAATTTATGGATGCTATGAATAAGAAGGAAACTCAACTACCGGATGAATTTACGACTAACCTATGGAACACATACCCAACTCTGGCAACATACATGGTAGAAAAGATTATCTCTCGTAAGAACTTCAGAGGCGGTAACGAGCACTTACAAACCCACATTATCAAGTTCTTCCAGGACAATGAACTGTTTGGAGCCGAGAACCCTGTCATCAAGGCCCAGGCTTCCGTGATCAAGCAAGTGTTTGAGAAGAAGCAGAAGCTGGACCAACAGAGACAGAGACAACAGCAACAACAACACCAGCAACAGCAGTTCAATTTCTTCCAGCAGTTTGCTAACGGCCAGCACGGGCAACAACAACAGTACCAACAGAGAGCTCCACCTCAGCAACCAGGCCACAACCCAGACAAGGACTACTACAAAATTCTCGGTGTAGCGAAGGATGCAAACACCAAGGATATCAGGAAGGCATACCTCAACCTGACGAAAAAGTACCATCCTGATAAGCAAGGTAGTTTGTCTGAGGATGAGCAGAAGAAGGTACACGAGAAGATGAGCGAGATTAACGAAGCATACGAGTTCCTAAGTGATGATTCCAAGAGGAACGAGTATGACCAAGGGCGTGCTGGTGGCAGACCTGGAGGGCAGAACCAGGGTTTCAACTTTCAGGGCCAGGGCAACCCATTTCCGTTCGGAAATATGAGGAGGGGATTTTAATCGTAACGTCCACGAATCAAAAAATGTATATACATTGATAGATTATAATACCATTATCCGGTACCGGATTATCGTCAATAGCGCCCATTTGGATCGAATTTGAATAGTGTATGCATATATAATGAGTATTATGTACTTTTATTTTTCATTATAAACCGACTGTATGAAGTCTAATCAACGATAATGCCATATCAATGTGTGCGTGAGCTTGCGGATATATCTCGGTCTGAATATATACCAGTTCCCATGCTCATATCCTCGTCACCGGCGTCATCGTCCACCGCAGATTGCACATTGACAGCCGCGTGGAACTCTCTCAGCTTGTCCATGATATCCACAATAAATGGTCTCATCTCATTGATCTCCATCAGTCCCAAGTTATCCAATTGCAGATGTGACTCATTCATAAATTTGAGACCCTGTAGAACCTTCATCTGTCTTATTTCTTTAAGATCCTGTATCCTGTTGCGGAGTTCGTGTATGGGGTCGCTGAAGTCGTCAGCTGCCTGTTTGAACAGAATCTCCGACAGCACCTGCCAGTCCCATGGCAATGTGCCGAACCTGTCCTTGTTTCGCTTCTCAAACTGCAGCATCGCATCCAACGACTTTACCGTCAGCCACCCTGGGATAATAATGTTACACTTGGACTGCTGCTTGAGCAACAACGCCAGCCACAACGCCACTTCGGTGGAACGCATTGCGACCATATTATCGAGCACGCTTCCATCGACTGTCAGCATCTTCCACTGGTTAGAATCGTCTCCAGACGCGTCTCCAGTCCGCCCATTGCGTCTCCGGTTGGTCGTTATACGCGGAAATATCTTAATCTTCTGGTTCTCCACAACAAACTGCACTTCTTCAGGGGAAAACGTCTCCTGCAGATGGCTCGGTAGCGACATAGTCAAGTTCAATCACGAGATGCCTGATAACGCCCTCCTTTGCTCCTAGCCAATCCGACCAATCATTAAACACGTCCCTGGCGCGTTTATGTAATATGCGTGACGTGCCTCGCCGCACTGAAAAATTACAGCGTCAACACAGCTTCCCGTCGCGATGCCGAGGTGAAAATTATATAGGCAGGCCATTGTCCTAGAGTCATCGGTCGGGAGGGTCCTAGGCTGCAGCGTTTTCCGGGATCAAAGGCTCCATAAATACATATTTCCTAAGACACCCGGTATTAGAATGTGGAGAAACGTGCTGGGGAGGGAATTGAAGCTCGATCAGCCGAATACGGCGTCAAAACGACTGATTCTGTCGGTTTTGAACTCGACGGCCACCAAGCGGGAGGCCAAGGACTACTTGAAAAAGTACAGCAATGAGCCCTCTGTGGTCAATCACTGTCTGTTATTCATCAGGGGCCTATCAGGACTGAATGAGTCCACAGCAATGAAACTCTCAGGGTCCATTAAGCGCCTGAGGATGCTGGGTCTGAGGCCGATCTGCGTCCTACCCCCGGGACCGTTCATGGACAAAGAAGCGGAGCTGCTGGACACTATGGTTACGTGGGCAGCACTCAAGCCCTTGCATCTGAGAGAGGCGCTCACAGAGACGGCTAATGGATCTTATAGATCGCTTATATCTTCCAATTCAAGACTGTTTGACGACACCGTCGCGGGAACTGTACCTATCATCAAACCGTACGTTTACAATGAGTCTTCAGCGTCTGAGTATCTCTCAAGGGATATCGTTAAATTCATGAGACACTTCAGCGAGGGGTCCAGTCTTCTTATTGACAAGTTTTTCATCTTGAACGCAATCGGTGGGACACCTTCCCCGGAGAGGAACGGAAACGCTCATGTGTTCGTCAATCTCTCCCAAGAGTTTGAGTCGCTCAAGGGTAGCCTCGAGGAGCAAGTGTATCTTTCAGAAAACAGACAGCCGGACTCAGAAGACCTCGTGGATCGTATGAGGCTGCACATATACGAGGATATGATCGTGCACAGGGAAGAGGAGCTAAAGGAACATATACAGGACCTCGAGTTAATGAACTGTGTGTTATCCAACCTTTCCTCTGGATCAACAGGCCTCATTACGTCCATAAAATCGGCAAGTGTGTTCACTGATACAAAAAACCCACTGCTCTACAACCTGCTGACGGACAGGTCACTCATATCATCTTCTTTACCGCGTTTCAAGAACAAGAACGCCGTGCAGTCACATACAGCAATCAAGGATGAACACGACACAGACTGGGACTCCGGATACAACATGCCAACAAATAAGATTAATGATGCTGTGTTTGATACGACTGTTTACAAAAAGGGTGTAGACATCAAGATATTCGACTATAGAAAACTGACACAGCACAACTCCATTGGCCTTCCTGCAGAATTCATAGCCTCAAATGAGCCTATCCCTGAGGATGGTGCAGACTTCAAACTAGATCTTAACAAGATGAAGCATATTTTAGACAAGAGTTTCAACAGATCCCTCGATCTTTCACATTACCTCCGCAGAATAAATGGCCGCATCGCGTCGGTGATTGTTATTGGAAACTATGAAGGTATTGCGATATTGACATACGAGGGTCCAGAGGAGAAGCAGTTTGTATACCTCGATAAGTTTGCAGTTCTACCACAGCTGAAAGGATCACTCGGCATATCAGACATCATCTTCAATCTGATGTTCAAGAAGTTCCCAAGAGAAGTATTGTGGAGAAGCAGAAAGGATAATGTCGTCAATAAATGGTACTTCCAAAGAAGTGTGGCCGTGATCGATTTGTCAACTGACCTAGGAAATAACGATCAGGTCGAAAGTAATTTCAAAATGTTCTACTATGGCGACGATGGTGCAAACCTCGAAAAGTTTGGTAGCAAGGGAACTTTCCAAGTCAGACTCAAGGAATTTGCAAGGTATATCAGAGATATAAAACCCAGCTGGGAGAAATAATGATTTAATGTATTTAATACACCTATACATATATATGCATACCCAAATGAAGTTTAATGAGATGTGTGTCTATCGTTTGAAATATTAGTTGGTCTATCTGTTATTACATCTCCTCGTGAACGAAAGTCCATTCTTGGTTCAGTGTTTCGTTCCTAAAGTAGCGTCTCAAGAATGGTACATTGTGTCGTTCTCTTGTATCAGGCTCTTTGTCATACCACACATCAACCATTCCTAGTGGCTGACTTATAACCTGTTTATCCCGTGGCCTTTTAACCACCGCTCCAATCCAGTGAGACTTATACCATCCATCATACCCACTAGCTAATACGGAGTTTCTGGAGAGCTCGCATAAGTCTGCAGCATTAAGCAAATATATGCTTGCTGCAACACTGTATTCCTCCATCATGGGTTCCTGGGTATATGATGAATTGAACAAGATGGATGCTGAAGAAAGTGAGACCTGGAAGCCAATTTTGAACAACTTCATAAATGGATTACCTGAATATGTTCTCCGGCTCACCGAACTTAGGTTCCTCAGTTTATTGGCCTCTCTTCTGTCTGTTACAAAATTCTTTTCACTCTCACCCTCTCTTATGGATGTGGATGTTGACAGACGGTAGTCCTCCATCATGGTGGTCCCAGATGATACTGACGACAATGGTGATGCAGTAATGGGGATTTGAAACAGATAATAAAGATACTCTAGGGTTGCTGGTGCACTCCAGATAGGTTCACTTTGCAGAAGCCCCCCACTACACAGCAACAGGTTGCACACAAGGGATTCGACCTGCTCGTTGAAAATCAACTGTGTGTCACCAAATTGCGATGTCCTGTTTGTCGTGACCGAGGGACAGCAGTTATTACGCAGAACAATCGTGTTTTGGTAGCAGTTGTAACGAACACTGTTTAACTCGGCCAAATTTCTGTAAATGTAGTACATGTACTGAGAAATAGTTGGGTTATCTCCACCTGCAGACCAGTTTTTTGGCTCTAGATTTGTGTCCTCAAAAGCTTTCCACATATAGTCGTCCACTTGACTTATCACTAAATCAAGAGAGCACACATTAGTCATAATGAAGTGAAACCGAATATCATCACAGTACATTGCTTCCCTTAATGGGCGGAATATTAGATCTAAGAAATCCTGGAAATTACCAACCTTGTTAAGAGCAAATAGAGGGGAATAACACCTCGCTATGCGCACATTCCAGCGAACATTGTAAGATATTAGATTATGCCTCATCAACCAATCAGAGAATTTTAGCCACCAGTTACTGGATGTACTACCGCTTTCATCAGTGAATTGGTAGTCTATCGAGACTTGTGCTAGCTGGTACTTGGACTTCTCCAAAGTGTGTAAGGAAAATCTCGTAAAGATCTCGGCGAAATATTCACCGTCGATGTGGTTATCAAACTCCAAGAAGGTGCGGGCTAACAAATAATAACGATAATGCTTGCCCTTGAGTGATTGTTTGATTGGAACAACCGAAGCTCTGAACAAATGGTAACTAACAAGGTAGATATCTTTATACCATTCCAAAAAATCATCGTCAATTAGTTTTAGACCAACGGGGATACAGCTTTCCTCATTTTGATTTTCTCCGCACTGGAAGAAATCCTGCAGTTGTATTTCTTTACCGTCTTCGTCTATATACACAACTCTCTCAGGTTCGTTGTTCAATTTCTCCCAGATGTATTCGCTGAGTTGTCTCTTACCGACGCACCCACTCAATAACAGGTCACGATCCACCTTCCTTGAATTGTAGAAGTCTCTGTATGGGACCTGTTTGTTTTCTAGAATCTCAGACTTCTGTTTTAGGAACTGGAATAGTTCAAATTTGTCAAGCAAGTAAAGCAATCTACGTTCCGAAATCTGATTCAGTCTTGCGGACTGTACAGCTGCGACTACTGTTTTGAAATCCCTTCTGAAATCCTGGAATGTGGGAAGATACCTGAGCTCATTATCACAGCGCAATAAAGAGTGCTTGATAACGTGCTTTTTGTATGCCTTTTTATATAGATCAATTTTGAAATACTCACCCGTAAAATGTGGATTTTGCTTTTTTCTGCCTAGAAGGAACTCCTCGTCAATGTTATGTGGATAGTAGTACCCGTGATTGTTGGCCTTCTTAAGGTCATGATGAGTTAGGTCCAGGTCGGAAGCAGACATCCCTAGATCCTTGAATCTGTTATCCTTTTCAAACTTCCAGAACTTTGGGAGAGGCTTGGGGTAGACCAGCCACGTGTCAAGGTCATTCTTCCTGTCTGATACTGCATCCTGGAACGATCCTTCCATGTATTTCCTCCGAAGAGTAAGCAGGTTCTTGAATACATTTTCAGAAGTTTGAAACACAGCACCGCTCTCAGTCTGTGGGGCATTATCCTCATCGTTTACACGAGGCTCAGTATCCTGATCCGTTATCGGGTGAACGTTCTCCTCAGAATCCGAATCAAAGTACATCGGAGAGCCGAGCAGCATTTGGCTATCAAATGCCGTTTTCAGCCCTATCATATCCATATCATCAATCGATAGAGCTTTCGCATTTGCCAACTTCTGATGGGCATCTTTACTCGTGATGGGTGCTTTATCAAGCCCCTTTTGCAGGTGCGCATGATGTGCGCTCTCTCTGAAAAGCATGGAGGAGAGCCCCAGATCCGTATTTCCTGGCATTGCTAGCACGTTGGGATGGTGGTTGGGTAGTGAAAGCAACTGACTGCAGCCCTACACCCAACACAAAATGGTTTACTAATCCCAGCTAGTCCCCCTCTAGTCTTCCCCTGATTATATACGCACGCGCCGTAAGCGATCGCCCGCCGGCGCCGTCTCCTATAATCCGGTTCCGTGCGGCATTATCAGAGCAGTCGGACGGCGCTCGCACTTTTTTCCCCCTTTGGGCGACACATTTGGGTTTTTCCTGCGGCGGAGTCGGCGGCGAAATTTGTAGTGCCTTAATTGGGTCATGTGATTTTGTGCCACATCGGCAATGACGTTGGGTGAGGGGAAAGGTGGTGGCATGGCGGGTGCGGCTTTCGCTGTGGTGGGGACACGTTTCCTGGACGACAATTTTGCTTCTCCTGCGTTTCTCAGGGAGACCATTGGTGGTGTCATGATGTGTTGCTGGGGCAATATACAGCGGTTGTGTGTGGGTGTCGCAGGTGATGTACTTTTTTTTGTAATGTACCATGTTTTAAACCCTGGGATCGTCAGATGGTGGCCCACACCTGGTGAGTCGTCGCTTGGTTCTCCGTGTATATGAGTGTGGCGATTACGCAAGATATGGGATGATCTGTGAAACCTTAGCTCATCCGTGGCGTGAGCAATTGTAGCAGACACGTCACTACACTTTCATAAATGCCACGACTACAACACACAATGGTTACCACCTCTGCTAAATTGGATTCTGATTGATATAAAAACAACTATAGTTTCCCCTTTGGAAAAGTTTCGATAGTCTCTATTTTTTTATTATATTCTAATTAAACAAACACAAACACTCACAACTATCAGGTATACTACTATCTGATTACTATATTATTCTATCGCAAACCACTTCAACTTATCCCAAACAACTCAGTAATCACTATGAACACTATGAACTCTATCACGTTTGAGAACAAGATCTACAACTTCCTCCACATGGCCAAGTGCATGTCTATTGACGAGTTTCACGACCTGCCAGAGGAGGTTCAGGACAGGTACCTTTCCTGGTCCAAGGCCCAGTTTGAATTTGAGAGAGCTGCAATTCTCTTGAAGAGAGCTGGAGGTCTCTCTGGAGTTGCCAAAACCATGGCTATGAAGGAAGTAGCTGCTCTGGAGATGTCGTTCGCCAACTACTGGATTGAATCTTTCAGAAGCAAGTGCAGAAGAAGTTACAGAAGTTCTGATTCACTCAGCAGCATGACCACTTCTTCTTCGGATGTTCAGGAGTATTAGTATCACATCAAATACTCCTATCTTTTATACCTTTCTAATCTATATTCTTAAATAATAAATCGATACCCATAAAAAAATTAAGCTGCACTTTATGTAACTACATAAAAAATAGAGTAATCCTGACGTTTTTTATATTACTCACAACCTAAAACTCCACAAAGAAACAAGCAGGTGCCAGATAAATCACATCATTGTGGCAACAATCTGATTTTGGAAGTGGCCAGATTTGTCATGTGCAACACAACGGCACCATAACTTCTGATAATGGTGGACTTACATATGAATGATGTCGATCCAACCTCGGAGATGAAGGAGTTACTCAACCTACTAGATGACTACATGGAGGAATTAAACTCTCCTATTGAAGAAATACTAGAGGTCGTTCACATGATGTTAAAATATGATTCCTACCAACCTAGGACTATACACAAGATTATAAAGCCGATCCAGAGCGGAAATGAAATTTCCATAGAAAAGTATATGTTGGGTCAAAACTCTCCCTCTGAAGAAAATGGCAAAGACTATTCACCTCAGCCTGAACTTTCATACTGTTCAAGTGCAACTTCCTCGATTTCAGAAGTGACCACACAGGGATTGTCAGTTATCTCACATTATTCTAAAAGGGAACATTTCGGTACAATTTTCATACGGAAAGCATCTCAAATTATTGATAAATGGTCATTCAGAATGCGTAGTGTTGTACATAACAAACATGACATAGAAAATCACTTTTCACTTGCGTAGAGACACACGACATGTGATCAGACCTTTCATCTAACAGACAGAGGTAGCACTATCGGAACACCTTGTTTTCACAAATCTTCTTCACAAAAATACGGCATGTTATAATGAATATAGATATATAAACGTCACTAAGGATTAAATAAAACATATCATGCATGTTCCTCTCTTTCCTTTATCTTCTTTTCGACGACATATACCTTATCCTGTGCCGTCTGTTCCTTGTCCGTCCTTGTACCAATTCTGATATCTGAATGCACTCTCAAAATGCCTCGTTCGTGCGAATACTCATGAAGCTGACCAATCAGACTAGTTACTTCGTCCCATGGTCCTTCAATAGCGGTCCCTGCACTGTGTAATGTACTCTTCAGATTACTCTGACGTATGATATACTCAATGTCTGCAATGAAGGAAGAGCCACTCACCTCGTCCGTACCTACGGGGTAAATGCACACATCGGCGATGCAATTGATCTTTGGCATGATGAATGTGGTTTGACGTCTTATAACGGCGAATGATCCATTTTCTTCCTTGCAATAGGTAGCGATAGGGGCGGTCTTTGTATCTTTCAATCATAAAATTTGTGTACCGCATACTTGGTGCAACATTCGGCTCACCTAATTTCCGTTTCGGCCTCGGGTGTTTCTCTGCGAATAAAAGAGATACGGGCGGGCTCTAACAATTGAACTAATAGAAGATACTAGCAAAATATAGATGCTAAGCAAAAAACCAAACCTCCGTCACCATTTGCGATGATATTCCATTCTTGAAAACTCCTTTTGTTAAATTATACCTCCAAAAATTGAAAAAATATTGAAATTTCATTCAATGAAGATGAAGATTATCATACGATACAATTGGAGAAATAATGCCTCCTACAACAAACGCTATAAGAACCACACTTCCTGAGATAGGGGTAATCAAATAAGCCTCTCTAAATAAGCACAAAATATTGCCTAACGAGAAGAATAACATATAAATACATCTTTTTGGGTCTCTTGATTTTATATTTGAAGTCAATAGAGAAAGTGATAATAAAACATTTTATGGAACATCTACTTCAAACAAATCTTTACGCTTATATTATAAATATACACCATTGGTTGATCTTTGAGATATTTCAAATCATTGACAAGCATAACTTCAACTAATTTGATATTCCCGCCAGACATCAAACTATCTTTAACAATCAATTAATAACTGAAAAAGTGGAATTCACTAATGATGTTAAGAAAATGCAATAGTATTCAAATGTATCTTTTTCTGAACTACATGATGGTTTCATAAATTGGGGATAATTACCGAATTAAATTAAATCTTAACTTAACAACTATTTCAGAGACAAATTTACCACATAATATATATCCAAACATTGGTCACAAAAAACATCATTAGAAGAAGCGGTGGCTCAATGGTAGAGCTTTCGACTCCAGTTAAATCCTGGAATTTCCAAGGAAATTACGATTGCAATCGAAGGGTTGCAGGTTCAATTCCTGTCCGTTTCATCTATATTTTTGAAAATTTCAGAGGCATCACGTGATCTACAGTATATTTGATCTTATCCTTATCCTTTATTCAGATTTGCTTAATTGTAGTAAACGAAGACATAACTGAGGATATAATTGGTATTTCAAATATTTCAAACTTTAGATACATCATCCTCTAATTTTCCTTATACGTTGTATTATATGTGTATGTGATATTACTGCAACAGAGGATACATATAAATTCGTCTCGTTAGTTGGTTCTATTAATATGTCAACCTTCTATTTTGTTCCTTTTCCAGGAAGAATTCCTTTGCTACAGATAATTACATATATATGTTAGAAACCATATTGATCCATGGCATTCATAGTTTCTTCCACAAAATTTTCTTCTTCTGCAGGACTTTTCTCTTGACTATTATGAGATGTGTGCTGACTGATACTTTCATTTGTAGAATGCTCATTTTGTATTGTTTTCTTCGAATTCTCATTCAACTCATCAATTGGCGTTTTATCAATGTTTAGCGAAGCAGTATCTTCTGTCTGGGTTGGTTGTGATTCATTTGATACTTTGCCATCGTTTGCAGATATCTCTTGGTCACGCAGCTGTAGATTTTCAATATTTGCCCTGTCTGAACCTTCTACACCGTTCTCGGTATGTTGCACGGTGACTTCAGGTTGTCTCTCATTGGTTTGTTCAAACCTTTCAGTGGTTGAGTTTTCTGTATCATTATTACCGCTAGCCACAGGGGATACGACAGATTTTGCCAAAGCCACATTTTGCGTTTCGTTTTCCTCTTGTCTCATCATTTCAAGCATCGCTTCCTCATCATCATCGTATTCATTTATTTCCTGATTTGTTATATTTTGTGTAACCGGTACTGTTGCCGATTTTGGTGGCGCTTGTGTTGCTCTGATCATGTCCTCTTCCATCTCCATCTCAAGCATCGCCGCCTCATCATCAGCATAATCGTTCGCATTGTTACCTTGCGGATCTTTCGTTTGCTTAACACCTGACGTGCCTATCAATCCTGCTATATCTCTCATTAAGATATCCAGTTCTTCATTATCAGTACTGTTGGCATTTTGACTTGTCGAGCTATTGAGAGAGGTCTGCAACTGGGTGCCAGAGTCACCTCTCATTTCTGCAGGAATTATGTTTCTAGAGTGCAGAGCAGCCATGGCGAACAGGTCATCATCTTCATCGTCCTCATTATTGTTATCCATCAGATTACCGGGGATATTATTTCCTGGTTTACTAGCAGTAGCACCTACTGAAGTATCCATATTCTGTTGGTTAACAAACAGTGATGGGGTACCTGTGTCGACACCTGGAATATCCTCGTCGTCATCAGCCCCCAGTGTATCCAAATCACCGTCCTGCCCACCCGGCACTTGTGTTGACTCATCTACCGGGTCTATTCCCATATCAGCTCTGAACAAGTTCATTCTGTACTGTCTCAGAACACTGTCACTCTTACCTAGCGTATTACACAGCTTCACGAAGTCCCTAAACTTAGCCTTTGGAAAGAGATTGTGGGCCCAGACATGGTAGAACATAATGATCTTGGAGAGGTTGTCGTGGGCGTGTTTACGCTTGCTTGAGATGTGTATCATCTTTGGTGCTTTCTTCATGACGTAAGGGAGTCCCTTTGGACCCATCAACTTCTCTGCTGTCAGTTTTACCTGTGGCCTCCTCACCTTGACGGCCACTTCCGTAGGGTCCACAGCCGTTGGGTCAATCATAGTCGGGTCTGGAGCGGGCAGTGTGGGGTCTGTGGGGTCTGATGAAACAGCAGGAATTGTAGGATCCAAACCAGCGACATTGGTTCTGGCAGAATCCCCTGCAGCGTCACCTGGGCCGCCGCCGTAGTTCATCATATAGTCTTCTTGATCCATTGTTCAATAAAAACGCAGAAGTGGTGCTGTTTCTTTCAAATCTCGCTGGATTCACACACAACCGGGACTATTACCTTTATGAACAGTGAATCGCTCTTAGTTTCCTCCATCTCCACAAGTTATAACCCATTATATCGGAGAGAGACGCGAAACTGCTCTATATTTAATATTAATTTATGCCGTTTCGCGTCTGACGGATCCAATGAAGCACGTGACTGCACATTGTCAAGAAAGAGGGGTAAGCAGAAACAGTCCAGAAGACTTGAAGAGATACAATTATACATGGGATACTGCATCATAGGTTGTCAATACCGGGCCTCCATATCTACACCTGAAGGCAGCATAGAGCCGCCTTGCACCCTCCAGACCCCAGGACCACCTCGTACACAGCGACAATTTCACACTAAATTTTGCAGGCCGACACATCGGCAAGGAAGACCGCCAGACCGCTTCGACCCTTCCAATCTATCTGAGTGTTAAAATAGCGGCAACCACCTCATCTGAACCATCGTAATACCCTTTTAGCAAGAGTATAATCACATCATCCTATCGATATTCTCCAGAATGTTTGGTGGGAATCGCACTGGTTTTGGCGCGACTACAGCGCAGCCGTTTGGGTCCAACACATCGTCATTTGGCAATCAGCAATCAACCAATAATGCATTTGGCATGAATCAGCAGAACGCTGGCCAGCAGTCGCTAGGTAGTTTTGGCATGAATAACAATAATGCTAATAACACAGGTTCTGCCGGTGGTATGTTTGGTGCGAATAACAACAATATGGCTGGTGGATCAGGCATGTTCGGTCAGAATAACGGCAACAACAACAACGCAATGGTACGTACTGGTACCGGCATGTTTGGGAATGCAGCTGGTAATACGATGAGCAACCCATTGATGGGTAACTCAATGGCCACAGCGGGCCAGGGTGCTGGTACCGGCATCAAGCCATTCACCGCTTTCCAAGAGAAGGATCCCACAACCAGCACGATCAATGTGTTCCAGAGTATTTCATGCATGCCAGAGTATCGCAATTACTCGTTTGAGGAACTTAGATTCCAGGACTACCAAGCCGGCCGCAAGAATTCCAGCGCTCAGGTCCCCGCAAGTGGCGGTATGAATAGTTTCGGCCAAGCTAATGCTACCAATGGCATGAATAACACCAATAACGGCGGATTATTTGGAAACAACAACAACAACAACACCGTTGGAGGTGCTTCTTCTGGTGGGTTATTTGGTCAGAGACAGACCACTGGCTTTGGTGCCTCTACTGGCAATAACAGCATGTTCGGCGGAAACACTGCGAACAATACCAACAGTATGAACTCCCCCTTCGGAATGAAGACACAGGGTACTACTGGTATGTTTGGACAACAGAATAACACCAATGCCTTCGGCCAGCAGCAGACCGCAGCCAATGCTTTTGGACAGCAGCAGAACACTAATGCCTTCGGCATGAATAATAACAACAACGCCGCGCAGAACTCCGCTGGAGGTCTCTTCGGTCAGTCCAACAATAACAATTCATTTGGACAGCAGAATAACAATCAGTCTGGCGGCTTATTTGGGCAGAACAACGCCCAACAAGGTGGAATGTTTGGCCAGAAACCGGCTACCGGCGGATTGTTCGGCCAAGCCAGTAACACTAATGCTTTTGGTGCTAATGCTAACAGCAACACTTCTGCTGGCGGTTTGTTTGGTCAAAATAACAATACCAACAACCAGGCAACGACTGGTATGTTTGGTCAGACAAACAACACAAACTCCATGTTCGGCAATAACACTAATAACGCCAATACAGGATTCGGTGCCCAGCAAAACAACAACAGCATGTTTGGCCAGAACCAGCACTCAGGAGGACTTTTTGGTCAAAACAAACCTGCCTCCGGTGGTCTCTTTGGCCAGAACAATGCTAACACCCAACAGCAAGGTGGCCTATTTGGTCAGAACAAACCAGCTACTGGTGGGTTGTTTGGACAAAGCAACAGCCAACCTCAACAAGGCGGACTATTTGGCCAGAACAACAATCAGCAACAGCAAGGTGGACTATTTGGTCAGAACAACCAACAGCAACAGCAGGGTGGTTTATTTGGACAGAATAACAACCAACAGCAACAACAATCAGGTGGTCTATTTGGAAACAAACCCGCCTCTGGTGGTCTGTTCGGCCAATCCAACACCCAGCAAAACACTACATCCGGTGGCTTGTTCGGGCAGAATAACCAGACACAGCAGAGCGGTGGACTATTCGGTGCTAAGCCAGCCGGTGCCACGGGTGGACTATTCGGCAACAATACCCAACAGCAACAACCCGCAGCTGGTGGTCTCTTCGGTGCCAAGCCAGCAGGTACAACGGGTGGGTTGTTCGGTAACAACGCGCAACAACAACAGCAACCTGCAGCTGGTGGCCTATTTGGTAACAATAACAACACTGCTGGACAGTCTACACTTGGCGGAAACTCCTCTGGAGGTCTGTTCGGAGCCAAGCCTGCCGGAACTGGTCTTTTTAACAGTAATAGCACTTCTACCACCGGTGGATTATTTGGTGCCAAACCTCAAACTACCTCATCAACTTTGGGAGGGGGTGTTTTTGGAAATAGTAACGCAACCACAACTGGTGGTGGCTTATTTGGCAGTAACGCCCAACAAACCGGTTCTGCTTTCGGCGGACAGACACAACTTGGAGGAGGACTCACCGCCGCCCAACAGACAGCAGGCCAACAACCTGGTCTTGTTCAGAACAATCCATTTGGTACAAATAGTCTATTTCACCAGATTTCATCTAATCAAACTACTTTCGGAGGTGCTACAGAGATTAACATCACAAAAGTTAATGCTGATACTAAGAAGAACACTACCCTAAACAATGCCTACAAACTTGTTCCAAAGCCATTGTTTTCCGCTCAAGGTCAATTGGAGGCTATCGATCAAAACTCCTCAAGGAAGATGATACCATCTAAAGCACTGTCACTTACCAGAGAATCTCTTCTGGAAAACAGAGATGTCCAGAATTCATTGATCCATCTAGCGGAGACACTCTTTGCTACTAGAGAAAACGAAGAAAATTCTCAGCTTAACACCAATATGCTTTTCAATCCACAAAGAACGACTTTTAAGGACGCAGTTCTTAAAAGACAATCTGAGATCAAGACCACCGAGACTGCGAAGAGCCTACCATCCAAGGAAACAAAGGAGGTTGATAATAAACTTGCAAAAGAGACCAAAAAGAACACTCTTCCTCCCAAAGAAACCGCTATCGTACCAGTTGAACCAGAGAAGACTACCGGCGATGTTACGCCTACTGAGGGCGTCGTTGCAATATCGACTCGTCCAGCTGGTCTACACACTGATGATTTCTCTCTAGTTGGTGAAGATTATTACATCTCACCATCTTTGGAAACACTTTCATCCATGTCTTTGCTGGAACTGCGTAAGGTGGACAACCTAATTGTTGGAAACATCAATTATGGTAAAATCGAGTTCTTGGCGCCTGTTGACTTGTCGACAACCCCAGCTGCACTGATTTGCGAGAAGTTTATCAGATTCTCGCCTGAGAAATGTTATGTTCTGGCCAATTCTGAGGAGAATGCCGACTATGGAGCTGGTATGAATGTCGCTGCTAGAATTACGTTGTTGAATTGTTTCCCAATCAACAGACAGAACAGACAACCCATCACTGATCCAGACCACCCTCTTGTTAAGAGACACATCGAAAAGCTAAGAAGAAAACCAAATACTAGGTTTGAGAAATATGACTCGAAGACTGGTAGTTACGTATTCACTGTAGACAACCCTATTGTATGATAAATAGCAAATGTATAAAATTATAACAAATACTTATTACTAACAAACCTTATATTCAATATTTGTGAATCAAAGGCAATAAAAGGGCACATTGTTCAATAGCACCTTCAAACTGAATAGACAGCATCTTTGGACACATTATAAATATTTTTTAATAATATCCATGCATCTATGTGTCACGTGCCTGCACCCAAAAGTTGAAAAAAAGAATGCCATCTCCTGGAATCGAACTAGGATTTCGTCGGCCACAACGGCGTGTACTAACCATTATACTAAGATGGCATATATCTTGATTTTTAAAATCCAATATTTCAATACATAAAGCACCTGTAAGTGAAAAAAAGCAAAAATAATAAAATCCCGTTCACATCTGCATATCTGAAGATGTGAAAGGGTTGGTATTCATCACTAGTGGAACGATCATTTGGGTTTGTTATGGTGTACATTTGTACACCTCTAGTATATTGATATTTGAGAACTCTTCGAAAGTAATGATTATCTTTCTGAGAAACAGTGTCTGATAATATAGACTGACCTCCAAATGTCTATATTGTCTATATATGCAGGGGTGTATGTCATATTATGCAACTTCAACAAGTGTATCTTCATATGTAGATATTCTTAGTGTCAACACGTTGTCCTTTGGTTTTGAGTTTTGGGATTGTACATGGCCCAATTTCCTTCGAAATATTTCACATTTCCACAATACATCCGAAAGAAGTGCTTTACGTGGTTAAATCGACTACTTGTGGGCTATGTTCAGCAGATATTCAGAGGCACCTAAGCCACAAAATTTTATTTAAAATTACTGCATCTCAAAACTCGTCAGTCACGCAACTTTTAGTATATGCTACTGTAATATTACAGAATTGGGATATACACTTAGTATTTACTAATTACACATTTTTTTCACAAATTCAGTTTGCTTCAGCCTTAACTTCGTCTACCTCAGCTGTGCTTTCTTCCGGTATCTCAATCTTGGGCTCAGTAGTCCACTGCTGATCATCTGGAATAAACGCACTGCCGTATATTTGTTTGAATACATGCTGAAACCCGTCCCAGAGCGACCAACTGCGCAGTTCATCCCCCTTTAGGTTAAAGAGCATTCTAAAATTGAATAAAAGCTCATTATTAGAGACAAACGTTGTGATGAATTCACGGTGAGGCCCCTTTGATGAGATTGCGATATCAAGTTCGTCAAGGATAATCTCTATGTCATTCTTCTTTTTAGATGACTCCTTCTCGTCAACTAACGACACAAACACCCCGGTCATCAGGGCATTTATGGATTTTATCCTGTCCTGCAGGTCTAATTTCAAATCATCATGCTTATCACTGTTTTTCTTTTGTGCAAGCTTCTTCACAAGAGGACTGATGTGATTGTCAATTGACATATCCTGCGGTCCCAAACCGACCACTCCCCAATCTTCCTCGTCATCACTGTAATCGAAGACTTCAATTTCTGGCTCGGGCTCGGGTTCAGGTTCAGGTGCTTTTCTTCTGCTCTTCGTTTTAGTCGTCGCTTCCTTCCTCGTTGGTTTCTTCGTTTCACGAGACCTTGTCTCACGGCTCTTTGTCTTTTGAGTCTCGTCTTCTACGGGTTGGTGTCTACTCCTAGTTCTTCTGGCAGCCGTAGCGCTCTCCGTTGAAGCTTCCGCCTCACTGACTTTCTGGCGCTTGGATCTCTGTCTGCTCGATGATCTCGTTGCTCTAGTACCCCTTCTGCTCCTACGAGAGCCACGTCCTTCCTCATCCTCATCATCCTCAACATACTCTTCGTCGTCCTTTGCTTTACCCTGGGAACCGTATTCAACAAACTCCCACACGTCGATACCCGCGCGGGAAACCAGTCCACGGAGAGCCATCTCATAAGCAGGAATTAGCTTCTTGTTCTTACGGCCGGTGCTCTGGAGCCATTCCTGGCACTCCTCCCTTGTCAACACGGACAGGTCGTGGTATTTCACCCAGATGTACGAATCGTCACTGAAAAACTTGACACAGTAGGAATCCCTGGGGCCGCTGTTCTTCCGAAATGACAGGATGTTGGAGTACTTGATGTACATACTGGAATCAGCAAATTCAGCCTCTGATTCAGAATCACTAGTGGCTGCGCCGTTGTGTGTCTTGAGGACTCCATCAGGTATGATCTCTGTGGGGATAATCATAGACGGCCAGGCGGAGTAGCCCTTCACTTTGGCCAGGACTATGTCTGTAGGCTGGTATACATGCAAATCAGTCATAATTGAGGTCGGCACTGCTATCTTATCGCTCTGGTGATGCCTTGACTCTCCCTTGTTGTGGTGGTTCAAGTCTGATTTGTTTAAATCACTTCGCGTTATACAAAATCGCCGACACTGGTCACGTGGGGGAGACACTGATGCCATGAATATTAATCCTGAAGATTGAAAGATGAAACTTCTCGGATCTATGTTTCACACGAGTCTGAATAAATATTAGTTTTCTCACATTATTTTTGAACCAAACTGTTCCGTTTTTTATCGTATACATATAGCTATATGAAATGAGTATCTGAAAAATTGCTTGCAACCCTCTACTGCTTGTCCCAGCCTAGCTTGACAGCCTCGTCGTAGGTTGGGTAGTCGATGTAGCCCTCAGCAGACATCTTATAGAAAGAGTCTCTGTCGTACTTGTTCAGTGGCAGACCCTTTCTCAGTCTCTCAACCATGTCTGGGTTAGCAATGAATAGTCTTCCGTAAGCCAGCAGGGTTCTGTCGTCCTCGACAAGCTCTCTGGCGACCTCTGGGTGGAGGGCAAGGTTACCGGCTCTGATGATGACACCCTTCCAGATGGAGTAGGCAAAATCGTTGGTACCGTCAGTGTAGACACCAGTGCCCTCGGTCATGAATGGGTTGGTGACACGTGGCTCGACTAGGTGAATGAACGCGAGACGCTTACCGGCTCTGGCTCTCTTCTCCAACTCACCGATAACGTGGGCGTACTGAGCAACAATCAGGGGCTCAGCACCACCGGACATGTTGTTAAAGGTACCGTAAGGGGAGAATCTGATGCCGACCTTGGCCTCACCAATAGCCTCGACGACGGCATCGACGACCTCAAGGGCGAAACGGGATCTGTTCTCAATAGAACCACCGTACTCATCGGTTCTCTGGTTGACCTTAGGGTCCAGGAACTGGTTCAGCAGGTAACCGTTGGCGGAGTGGATCTCAACACCGTCGGCACCGGCGGCAATGGCGTTCTTCGCAGCCTTGACGTAGTTGGCAATGTACTCCTTGATCTCTGCCTTGGTCAGACTGTGCTGAGGGTTGTTGGCCTTTTTGGCCTTCTCCTCCGACTCAGCATCCATATAGCCGTTCGCAGAAGGGGCGTCGTAGCGCAGACCGTCTCTGGCAAGAGTGTCTGGGTATGAGGCCCAGCCTAGAGCCCATAGCTGGACCCAGACGAAGGACTTGTTCTCGTGGATTCCGGCAAAAATCTTCTTCCACTCGGCAACCTGAGCATCGCTCCAGATACCTGGGGCGTTGTCGTAACCACCGGCCTGAGCGGAGATGAAAGTACCCTCAGTGATGAGCATGGTGCCGGCGGCCTGAGAGCGCTGACGGTAGTACTCCTCGGCCCAGTCCTTGTTTGGGACGTTGCCAGGGTGGGTGGCTCTCATTCTGGTAAGAGGTGGGAGGACAATTCTCTGGGCCATCTCGGTGTTACCAACCTTGATAGGCTTGAACAGGTTGGTGTCGGCTAGGGACTGAGGCTTGAAATCTTTGATGAAAGGCATATTGTGTTTGTGTGTTTGAGTGTGTGTGTTTGGATGATATTTTTTATTCTATATCCACAATACAACACAAATGAACACATCTTTCACAGACCAAACAATACCGAATATCTTTTATACCTTTCCCTCCTCTGACACTTTGCCGCTTTGGGCGATGCTGTCACCGCCGCGTCGGACCTTCATTATGTAATGCGCGGCGTTATAAAAATTGGTCAGCGGGCGTGACAGAGCGGCGCCTGGTGTACCGCTCGCAGGGCAACGGGTTGCTATGGGACCCGGCGGTGTTCCGATTAGTAACGAACGTTCGCCGGACACTGATTCTGTGCGTCTTGGTGCATATTGCTCGTTTGCATATGTTCTTTTGTCGTTAGTGTATGTGGGTTATGTAATGCGCCGGCTATAAGCCGCAACAGCCGGTGCTAAAATCAGGGACATTCTTTGTAAGGCGGCGTCGAAGCGGTACTCTCCGGCAGTGCATGAGTATCTCCGAATCCCCTTGTAATCGCAGTGTCGTGAAGATGACAAAGATACGGGGGATATATCTCGGCGACTATCATTTAAAATCTGTCGCTCGCTAGTCCTGCGCGAGGCAGCGCCGTACCAGACCCTTTCCTTCCTCGCCCGTTATCACGGGCTCGAGACGCGGTGTGCTGAAGGTGTAAACGAGCCCCGTGTTCTGGGGCTGGATCAGCAGCAGGATGTTGGCGCCAGTGAGCACCGAGAGCTCGTACGCCTTCTTCATGATGCCGTGGCGGCGCTTCGCGAACGTGACGTGCCGGCGGGTCCGGTTCTGGATGTACTTGATCGGCTGCTTCCGGCGGGCGCGTTCCGCCTCCGCCTCGTCGAACTCCTCCTCCTCGTTCTCGTTGTCATTATCGTCTGCGTCGTCGTTGGCCTCTTCGGCTTCCTCGCCCTCGCCCTCGCCGGGACGCCCAGCGGGCTCTGGTTGGGAGACAAGCGGACTGGCAGCTGCCGCCTCGTTCTCTGAGTCCAGGGGAACACTCTTCTCTTTGCTAGACATCTGTTTGTGCTGTTGCGATGTATCTTATGGGACTTTATTCTTGTTGAGGTGTTATTCTCTGTATATTGTTGATACAAATTTTTCACTCTGCTGGTATTCGCGATCGCTTGGATCAAGTAGTGAGATGAGTGGGGAAGAGATAGTTGTTTGTAGATGGTCTGGGGATTGTGTTGTTATGCCAAGGGTGATTGTGTAGGGCGATTTGTATTAATTTCTGTGTAGAGGACAACCTGCGATTCTTGAAACAGTGGGAATGAACGCGCAGTCTCCGGGAAAAAGCACAGCCACCTGGACAACTGAGCAAGCGGGGTCCAGTGCCACACCAGAATGGACAGACATCAACACCTGTGTAGCAACAGACGCCATTGCAGATATAATGGGAATCGTTGTAATCACGACACCCACACACCGTCGCACCCACGTGACACCGAAAATTTTGGCTCCCGCTATAAATGCAGAGCAGCATAAGGCCACGGTCCCCCAGCCTCTACTGTTCCTTCCACCCCATCCCGTCGGTTTCTGGGTTCACAGGTCCTTCTGAGACTCTCCCACCGACCCATTCACTCCCCAACACACACCCACACAGCATGTCGTATTACAATCGGTACAAGAACAAGAAGAGAGGCGGGTACAGCCAGGGCGGCGGCCGCGGGGGCCACAGCGGCAGCGGGCGCGGGGGCATGAACGATCCCAACGATCCCAACAGCCTGGGTCTGCTGGGCTCGCAGCCGCAGGATGCCGTGTTCGACCTGGGCAAGAACAAGCGTGTGACGGTGAGACAGTTCCGGAACATCAACCTGATCGACATCAGGGAGTACTACCAGGACGCGGCGTCCGGCGAGATGCGCCCGGGAAAGAAGGGTATCTCGCTGACGGAGGATTTGTACGACGAGCTGCTGAAGCACCGTCTGAACATCGACGATGCGCTGAGACGGTTCGGGTCCCGGAGACCGCGCACCAAGACCGTGCGTCTGGTCTCGGACGACGAGGATGACGAGGATGACAGCGCTGCACAGGCCAATGCCGACGGTAGTGATGGGAAACCCGCCGATGCCAAGGCTAGCACCAAGACCAAGGCCAAGAAGCGTGTGCGGGATGTGAAGGAGGGCGAGGACCTAGAGCCCAAGGCTCGCAAACAGAAGGTCGCGCCGCCCACTCTGCAGCTGCACGAGGAGACCATTGCCAACGCTGAGCGCGAGGCAAACGCCACACTCGTCATCCCAAGCATTGCCAAGGCGGCAGAGACCACTACCGCTGCAGAGAGCGCTCCACAGCCAGCTGTCAAGACCGAGACGCCCGCGGCAGAGCCCGAGGCCGCTCCCAAGCTGGCCGCGAGCGATCCGGCGCCCGCTACAAGCGCCTCTGCCGCCTCCAGCGACGGCGAGAGCCTCGAGGCGGAGATGAACAAGATCTTCGACGACATTAGCGAGGAGGAGTGAACGGGACACACACATTTACCGCTTCCCTCTCACGCCCATCCCTCGACATTACTAATACACTCACAATATATATATAAGCACGCACTGAAAAATTAATTTGACACAGGGGAGGGAACATGGATCTCGTATAGATCGTATAGACAAACACATCCCCACTCTCATACTACAATTACCACACCAATGTCCGACGTATTCGAAGCCACCTATGCCATCCACAGCAAGGACGCTATTTCCCAGCAGCTCGTTGAGTCCTGCCTGCCCCTTGCGTCCATCGCGAAGCTGGAGGTAGAGGCGGACCGCAAGCTCGTCGGTGTTACCAGTGGTATTGCGCCCAGCGACATCATTGCTGCGTTCCAGAAGCACGGAATGGACGCCATTCTGCGCGGGTCCGGCAAGCCCAACTCCTCCGCTGTCGCTATCCTCGAGGACTTCAAGGGCGAGACGATGCGCGAGGGCTTAGTCGACGGACTAGCCCGTATCGTCCAGGTCGGCGAGCACCGGACGATGTTCGACATCACCATCAATGGACCGGGACTCCCAGCGGGCGACTACACTGTCTCCGTCAACGAGAACGGCGATATCTCCCGCGGCATCGCCTCCACGGGCAAGGAGCTGTACACCTTCCCTGAAACCCTGAAGTGCGTGGCGCAGGACAACGATGCCAAGGGCCATGCCTTCTGGGCTGCGCCACTCCAAGCCTGGGAGGTCATTGGCCGTAGTTTTGTGCTGAAGCAGGTCGGCGGCGAGGGCCAGACCATCGGCGGCGTCATTGCCAGAAGCGCCGGTGCCTGGCAGAACGACAAGCAGGTGTGTGCCTGCACAGGTAAGACCGTCTGGCAGGAGCGTGTGGATGCCAAGAACAAGAACATTAACTAGTTGGTGCGGAGGACGTGAAGGGCGTATGCACCTGTGTCATATTTTGTAGACGTAAAAGTTTCTGACGTATATTACCATAGAAGCACTATGCAAGTGTTGAAATAATATACAATTATAAATAAAGGGCATGCTTTACATATTTGTAGTGTTTTTGGCAAATATTATGGTCAATTGCAATACTACGCTACTCAACAGACACTTTAGTATATTTTTACACACCACCTCACGTAACAGGTATTATCTGTATTACCCTCTAGTATAAACGAACCTCTAAATACCCTCCCATCTACAATATTCTTGTAAAACAGTCTACAAATATGGGAAAATCGTATTTCGAGCAAACATTTATAGCTACACACTACCAAATAAACAGCAACCACCCACACACTCATACATTCCCACAACATCAACAACAACACCGCTGTGACACAACACACTCTCCTGCCTCGTATACAGCAGCGGCCGATAAACAGACAGGGTCATGTGCCAGCAGAAAATAAAACCAGTAGAGCAGACAATAAATATATACAAGACACACAACATAATAACAAAAATAGCAATACAGACCACACAATCACATCAACACAGCAACCTCACAACAATTGTCACTCCCCAGCTTCAGCGTTTCACCACACAATACACTTATCTACACCCACACACCACAGCGTTACGCCGCGCAGGGGTCAAGAACCTCCAACACACACTACAAAACAGAGGGCTCCTCCCCCACGGCAGCTCCCGGCAGGCAAGAAGGAGGCAACCACGACCAAACGATGTCCACACCGCAACCATTCCAGTACTATGAGGGCGATGACGCACCAGACCCCTCCAGGAGCGACTCTGGGATCACCACGACGGCGGTTTCCGCCGCGGTGTCCCCCTCAGCACCTTCCTCCGCCCACAGCAACAGCTACGGCCTCGAGATGGCTCCTGGGGGCACTTTCAACACCACATACAGACACCTGGACGACTTTGGGATGTACGGCCCCTCCGGGAAGACTCCCGCTGCGCGCCAAGCACCACAGCAGACGGCTGCGAGCGTCGCGGACCAATTGTTCGACGCTGCACACATGAAGTACGAGCGGCTGGGGTCCCCGGACGAAGACATGCCAACCACTGTACAGCCAGACGAACTGTTCTCGTCGTCGAGCGATGTCAACATCGCCCCCGCGGGGTCGATGTCGCCCCTCAGCGGGCCCGTCGGAAGCACCGCGCAGCTGGACTCCGTGCTTGACCCCTACATCAACAATGCCGACTCAATAACCCTCACAATGCCGCCGGACTCGAGTCTGGGTCTCGGCAGTGGCTCCTCTCACGGTATGAATATCGATCTGGGGTCCATCGACAACATCCGCAGGCACTCCGAGGTCTCGGCGCACAACTTATTGCCTAGGGGTGCCCAGGTGGACAACAGGGCGTCGATATCACATCAGGTGGACTTCTGGAACATGGACAGCAACACTGCGCAGAAACCAAAGGAATCACAGAGTCGAAACAAGGACACCTACGACGAGGACGAGCAGAAGATCGACAGAGAGCTGTCCCAGATCCTCGGTGACTACAACCTAAACTTCACCGACCCATTTACCGTGCCTGTAAGACCCGCCGGGAACACATCCAGACCCCAGGGGAGTGCCAGGAGGACCAGCGGGCAGCCTGTACACTCGCCACAGTCACCCAAACAGTACAGTGTGTCTAAGAGGCCTCCACAGCGGTACTCCGTGCCGAACATGCAGGTTCCGCTGAACAACCATCTGCTGAGCAGAGTGTACAGCAATCAGGGAACCGCGCAGAATACAATGAACCTCCCCTGGGAGAACGCCCCAGTGCCGCTGGAGTCTCCTAGGACCGAGGAGGAGGATGGGGGCGTCGACGACGATAGCAACACGATTGACAATGCGCTCTATCCGCGGCGCATTCTCTCTGCCGATGCCAGCGTGCCTGTAAACTTTGATATGAGTATACTGGACAACGGCGCACACTACCTGAGCAACGATTACCTGAGTAATAACCTCTCTACGGGTAGTATAAACACATCGTCGTCGCAGTTCACAGACGGTATGCCACAGCGGACCGTGCCGCTCCCACCTGACCTGGCATTCGCCTATAATAATGGCAACAACGGAAGTGCAGGTAACACTGCCCGCCGCAGCAATTCCACCACTCTCAATCAGCTCGGCAGGATGCACAACTCTGACTTGACCATGTCTTCGACGCTCGGCGCAGCGCCACGTATCACCATGACAAACCCAGGGTCCCGCCGGAAGTCGCGGACGCCGAGCGTGCCGGGACTCATGGGGATTCCCGGAATGACACCACTGATGGGTTCCACGGCGACCATGTCCAGCCGCGAGGGCCAGGATGACGTCGAGAAGCCATTCTTATGTGCGACGTGCGGTAAGTCGTTCAGACGCAGCGAGCACCTGCGCAGGCATATCCGCTCAGTGCATTCCATGGAACGTCCATTCGCCTGCACATTGTGTGATAAGAAGTTCAGCCGCAGCGACAACCTTTCACAGCACCTAAAGACACATAAGCGCAACGGCGAAATGTAGTGGGACGCTGCCCTTTTCAGTATGACACATATTCCATTATTCAAACATGTACGTTGCATCATATAAATTAATAGTACGATTGAGTGATAGATTGTATATTGTATCACTATTATTACAACAAGGTAGATATGGCAGTAGGTGAGGACCGTTTAACATGCATATGCATTTCAGTGATGTATTTATTTTTTTATTATTCTACTAGATATGTTCAGAAGTTCTAAAATCTAGAGAAATAGTAACAATAATGGAAAGATAATTACAATTAGGTTTCAACCAAAGGTCTGATGATTTTAATCATTTGCCCACTAACCACTTCAACTTCCCATCTTCACCATCTTGTATCAATCGATCTGTTCGCGGCTCGAACCCGAGCCGTTTCGTCACTATTTTTGTATACAAATGTTTGGCACATTCAGAGGCTTTTAGAGGTATGGATTCAAGATATAATTAGACATCTCGTTTTATCAACGTTGCAGCAGAGCGAGGAGTGGCCAGCTTTGCAAGAGTGTTGATAGGATAGTGTGTTAATTATACCATGGACCAAGCTATTGAGAGCGCTGTGAAAGATGAGACAGGGACCCTGCAGCGGATGTCCCTGGGGAGTCCGTTCAACAAACGGCTGTTCAAAAACATGCATACTCTATTTTGGTCGTCTGAGTCTCCCAAGAGCCCAACAAGGGCTCAGGTTACAGAGGAGAGTGTTTCTCCAGATTCTACCGAACATCAGGAGGGCGTGATATCTCCCTGTCCCCCACGCAGATCAGGAATCACGGATCACGCCACGGATAAGGAGAATGCAAGTACTAATAATAATGCCAAAACCATGTCGCCATTGAATCTGCACATAGACGAGGATGTTTTGATGCAATCGCCGACGTTTGCAAGTCCCTCAAGTGGGAGGGCCAGTTCAAGGAGGTCCGGTAGTAGGAGTCGCAGCCGCGCTCCTCAGCCGTTCTTTAACAACGGTTGTCTCACGAGTCCCACAGTACTGAGACGACAGAGTAGCGGGTGCAGTAGCAGTGGTACAGGAGCCATCCACTCCCGCAATAATAGTCTTGGACTGCATCGGACCGACAGCATCAAGAAGAAAGTGGTGCGGAATTCAAGCGTCAAGAGGCTGAGCTCGTTGTACAGTGGCAAGAGCCATACCTCCAGAGGAAGCGAAGGTGATCTAAAATTCGTTGCTGCTCCAAATTTCAAGTTGCCACCCCAACCACATATACCGACATACCTCACGCAGTTGGAGCTGAGTAATATACCTACCAGTGAGTCTAAGCAGTCGCACGACTCGTTCCGCCGCATATCCCAACAGACGCTTAGGGACATTATTACAAAAAGGATATTCAGGCCACAGTACGATGACTTTACCATTATAGACTGCCGTTTCGGATATGAGTACGCTGGCGGGCATATTCGGGGAGCTATTAATTGCTGTAACGTTGAGGAGCTAGAACAACAGTTGTTGCGTCCCTCCGATACCCTCGAAGGAAGCATTGCCCCTCGATTACTGATATTCCACTGTGAGTTCAGCGAGCACCGGGGCCCCAAACTGGCAGCTGCCTTTAGGAACCACGACAGAATCGCAAATCACGACCACTACCCAAAGCTTTACTATCCTGACATTGTCGTGTTGGACGGAGGGTACAAGGAGTTCTACGAGGCAAACAGTGATCTATGCATTCCCATAAACTATGTGCGTATGGACTCTGAAGAGAACCTAGCCGACCGTGACGAACAAATGGACAAGTTCCGAAGGGACTCGAAGCGGGTCGTGACAAGGAGTAACTCACAGAGACCGCTAATAATTTCTGGGGAGGAGCTGACAGAACCATTGTCAAGCAACAATAGCCGGAGTGGAAGTGGTATATTCAGACCAGACCCTCCGCCAAGACTGTTCTCGCAACACCTGGACAATCCGCATCGCCGCGCAGGATCCCGTGGCTCAAGCGATGAGACATGCTCCTCTTCCTTAACATCCACGAGCAGTAATATCAGCATCTCACAGCCAGCGAGCGATCCATATTTCAGCTTTGAGGAGAACGACGAGATCCAGTCTCCGTTTGACCCTCCCAAAGGTGGGCTAGACTTTGCGCACTAATACAAAAAAGAATAATCATAACATTACTGCACGTCTCTTACATACGCACCTTGCTATTTACATAACTTCTAATGACCATTTGACATTGACTTATTTGGTCCCTCGTTGGCAAGGATATCCCTTCCGACCCAACGGTTCAGGTCAGTGCCCCAGCGCTGAGGCGGCCATATCACGCACACTACTTTGCCGATCACGAGTCCCTTTGAGACAGGTCCAAACTCTCTACTGTCCACAGAATGCGCGTTATCACCTTCCACCCACAGGTGTCCGTTCGGTACCAGCTTCAATTTGGTCTTGTCCCCACGGTTGCGACTCTGTTGGTCCAGGTAAAGAGCGTCGTTACTCAGTCCTTTGACCCGTTTGCAGTACACCACATCCGGATCTTTGGGAGACCGCAGCAGCACAATATCATTCCGCAACCGCTCCATGGGGTTCCACAGGTTCAGTAGCACCCAGTCAGTGCTCCCATCGTTAGGATTAAGCGTCGGACGCATCGAGCTGCCCTTGATCTGGGATATGTGGACGAACTCAGTCGCCGTGAGCATCACGGGGATCCACGTAACCGCAAGCAGCGCGGAACGAACAGCACTCTTACGCGACATGGACAAACACTAACACGAGCACTCTAGCCACCCAACTAAAACCCAACTGTGGCTTGAAAGACACATTTACGGGTGTCAGCCGTCTCTTGTGCCTCTTGCATAAGCATCCCAGAGGCCGTTGACGGCTCGGCAAGGTTCGGCCGGAGACCCGGCTGCCGGTTCGGCCGGAGGCTCGGGCCGTGAACAAATTTCGGGCCGAACTTTATGGGTGCTGCCGGCGCGATGATTAATCGATAAAGTGCCAAGACGTCTCGAGCAGTATATAACGAAGCGTAAGAAGAGAAACATCTATGGTTTTGTGACGGTAGTTTGGTTATGTTCATATAGTACAACAAACCACACAACAATAATATATGAAACCTTCATACAAAGAACAACTCAGCCGGGTGTGGAACCACCCGGTCACAAATTACGCCAAGTCTCTCTGGTTCTTCTACTGCCTGGCGGTGTTTATTGTCATCGCCCGGTTTGCTCCCAACTTTGCCCGTGACGGTGGGTTGATTAGGGGCCAGTACAGTATCGGATACGGTGCTGTCGCGTGGATTTTCCTGCAGAGCGGTCTCAGTATGTCCACTAGGCGCATCCTGGCTAACATCGCCAACTGGCGGGCTCATCTCACCATCGCTGTGATGAGTTTCCTGCTTACGTCGTCGTTTGTGTTTGGTTTGCTGTGTGCTATCAAGCGTGCAAACGACCCTAACATCGATGAGTGGGTGCTTATGGGTATTCTGATGACTATCACCTGCCCAACTACAGTCGCTTCCAACGTGATTATGACGCAGAGTGCAGGAGGCAACGACCTGCTCTGTGTCTGCGAGGTTGTTATCGGCAACCTGTTTGGAGCGTTCATAACACCGGCACTAGTACAGATGTACACCAGCTGCAGCCTCTTCAAGTTCGGTAACCCTTCAAGTGGCAGTTCGATCGGTGCGCTGTACGGTCGTGTGATGAAACAGGTGGGCTTGTCGGTATTCGTCCCGCTATTCGTCGGACAGTGCATCCAAAACATCTTCCCAAGGATCACCAAGACATATCTAGATTTCCTAAAGCGCTATCACCTCAAGATCGGATCCTACATGCTTCTCCTGATCATGTTTTCGTCGTTTTCCACTGCATTCTACCAGAAATCGTTCACCAGCGTCTCGCATGTGTGCATCGTTTTCATCTGCTTCTTTAACCTGGGCGTGTATCTCCTGTTTACCCTTGTGGCGTTCCTCCTCTCCCGTCCATTCTTCATTCCTCTGATATTCAAGGAGGCACCTGTCAAGGGAGAGTGCTCAAATCTCTACTATTACTCCTACAAGATCTTCAGACCATTTTACTACAACAAGAGAGACACCATCTGCATCATGTTCTGCGGACCCGCCAAGACCGCAGCACTGGGCGTGTCGCTGATCACCTCCCAATATGGGGACCACAAGGAACATCTCGGTAAACTGCTCGTCCCTCTGGTGCTTTACCAAGGAGAACAGGTACTGACTGCCAATGTGTTTGTACCTATTCTGAAGAAATGGGCAAGCGACGAGATTGAACAGGCACAGATGGAATTAGAAGAAGAGGAATCTGCCAAGGTCGTAAATGACATAGAGAAGGCACTCCCAGACTCCGAGGATAAGCGTACATTGTCCAGTTCAGAGGACTCATCAGCATAAACATACTAGCATAAACTCACTTCACCAAACAAAGTAAAGAGTTATCTCCCATATTTAAAATTTGCATTATCATACCCCATTATTTAGAAATAAAAAAAAGCATACAATTAATATTCAGATGTCACATCAAATAAGCATGTTGCTATTTCACGTATATATTACTATTACATTGAAGTAAATTATATTGTCCCATGGTAAACGCGATGGTATACCTCGCACGTTCAACCCAACTATCCAAGAATGTTTATGAAGTTGAATGGAATCAAACCATCCCGGTGGTCCGGCGATATTCTCTCGTTGTCGTATACCTCGCCCCTGTACCAGTCAGGGCTAATCACCTCCGTGATGAGGAGGTAATCGTTCTTTTCAAAATTTGCGAGTTCCTCGGCCCCGTTGTCCATCAGAGGGTAGTTTGCCTTGGCGTACTTGATCACCGGCTCACCTCCTCTTGTGACCAATGGCAGTGTCACAATCAAGCCGTTGTCCTTCACTCTCCCTAGCTCGGAGCTCGCTTGTATAGAGCCCTGTAGTCTCTCCATCTCGTACAGTGCATCTTCAATAGGGTTCTTGGAGGAGTCGAGAACCATCGACTTCCTCCTGGTGTCCTTCGATGCTGTGCTAGTGGTCAAATGGGACTTGGGTCTCCCGAGCTGCGAATTTATCACTGTGTTGGTGCTACTCTGCCTGGCTTCCATCGGGTCATTGCTGATTTGGTGTGTGGTGCTACCGTGGCTCTGCAGTAACTGGTTGATGTGGCTCATTGATTTGCGCTTTCTGGTTGACGAATTCCAGGACTTGCTGAACCGCTGCGCGTCACCGATACTGGAAGCCATGGAGCTGACGGAGGTGCTCATCGACTCCAAGCTCTCGCGCTTTTTAATGTGTGTAGTGAAGTCCGTTGGGTTGGATGACGATTCGGAGGTGGTAGAGTTGGACTGCTGGTGTGGTGAGCTAATCTGCTTTGTATGGGTGTGTGTTTCGACGGCTGGCTCAGGTGGTGGGGTTATTGGTCTGTTCTCGCTGTTCTTCATGAGGTCGCTGTAGTGGTCAGGTTCACTTGCAGTTGCCGCCAGATCCTTCAACGTAGTGTCGCTATTGGATACGTTGTTGTCGGGTGTCTTTCCGGAGTATGACCGTCTCTGCAGTCTAGATGACAGTTTTCTGATGTTGTCCATGTATGGGTCCCTCGTGAGGTGGTTGTATGATACTCTGGAGGACCTGTAGTCGGCGCTGTTGTCCAAAGGTGGTGATGCTGGCTGTACTGGCTGTGCTGGGGCTCTGTGCGTGTGTCCCGATACCTGTCTGTGCTTCTCCTTGAGCCTTCCCGTGCCGTACTCGCTGGAGAACTTTGATATGTCGTCCATCGGGGTGAAAATTGCCAGTTTGCTGTTCAGCTGGTCGAGCTTAGTCTGTTCGAGGACGCTGGTCTCCGTGGCGCACTCAATATACTCCTGGAGCCTTGCCTGGAGGAACTGTATGCGTGCGGTCTCTATCTGCTGCAGCTGTGAGGTGACTCCGGCCCACTCGTGGAGCCAGTAGCGCTGGGAGGCGCGGTACTCCTGCTTGAGGACGTTGAGCTGGAGCTGTACCTGCTGCTCATTGCTCTCCCACTTGGCGAGCTCCCGCTCGTTCTGCTCCACCCGCCTGGCACCGATGATGTTGTTCTGGTTGAGCCTCAGGTCGCGTGCCTTGACTGCGGCCTCGTTGAGGCGGGTAGCGAGCTCGTCGCAACCCTTGCGTTTGGCGGCTTTGTCCTGGCGCAGCTTGAGGACCTTCCCGCTGACGGTGGTGTACCTAGCCTGGAGCTCTCCCGTGAAGAGCTTGGTGTTGCTGTAAGCCTGTCTGTGTATCAGCTCGCTCTGCTTAGAGTGGGAGTGTGCGCGTGCGCGCTCAGTGTCAAGGAGCAACTGTAGTGCAGCGGCAAGCTGGCCGTACTCGGGTGCCTGGTGGAGCTCCTTGGCGAGGCGGTCGTTGATGGCGCCAAGACGACGGGCGTAGTCCTTCTCGAGCTCTGCGCGGAGCTTGAAGAAGCGTTCGAGGGGGGCGCTTGCGTAGATGCCGGCCTGGACGTGTGTGAGGAGGACGTTGACGCCCTCGTCCCGGGGGTCCCAGAAGCAGCTTTCGTAGTCGTAGGACATGTGTGATGAATCTGTGTGAGGAGCGAAGCGACGAACACAGATGAACAGTATACTTTAAACTCTTTACTGTGAACTGTATACTACATACTATATAGTTGGCCGCCATCCCACACCCCTGTGCACACTGCGATATAGACCCATGAACCCTCGCACCTCCACGACTCACCAAAGAGGAAGGGTAATGGCCGCAGCCCTGGTGAGGCTCGACCGCTGCATAGGAGCAAGTCGACCTCCAGAAGAGGAGGTTGTATTGTTTACATGTTTCCGCATCGGGAAAGAATGCTCATCGCTGGGTGTGTGGGTGTGTTGATGGTGCACGTGATCGATATATTAGGGCCGGGTAACATGCTGCTGTGGGGGAGTATGGGTGGGATGGCAGTGTAGACAGCGGGTGTTACCGGTTGGTAGTATCATCTTGAGAGAAGCAGTCCCTGTCTTCTATTAGACAACGTATTATGATTTGTCTAGGTGTATATATTCAGCGTCATGTATGCGAGACACAAGCAACTTATTTATGAACAGGACAAAGTAGCTCCTGTAGACTCCATAGGGTGTATTGCATATCTGTGAACACACATGTGTAGAAATGTTCACAACACCCGCGGTTACCCGGCAAAGCTCGATTCTCTATACTGATCCACATTGCAACACACGAGGCACAGGCACAGACGCGATGGGAGAAACTTGTCGCACAATACTCGCCCGCGTTACCCGCACGCGCTAGCCGCCCGCGCTAGCCGCCGAGGCCCGGAAATCGGGTGGCGCACGCATTGGGGAAGTATACAACATACAGTATACAGAGGGAGACAGTCTACATTATATAGTATATAGTATACAGGGGAAGTAAACAGACGATGTATACAGTTTATCATGCATATCACATTCCACATCGTGTTATGTCGTTACCTCTCCTTACAGATACCGAGGTGTACAATGGCGGGGGAGATGTGAATTTGCTGTACCTCCTAGAGGGCCATGGCAGCCTGAGGTATCCACCTGAAATGTATACTTACACTGCTCTCCCTGTATTGCATGACGGTACAAGGTATAAGCTGCAGAGGGCATGGTGCGCACGAGAGCAAGACAGTGCATAATGCAAGAGGCAAGAGCGCCTATATTACCCACACAAACGCCCTGACACTGCTTCTCAGACAGACGGTAAGAGGTCGTAACACGCCCATAATGGTTCGACTATGCCTCAGGTACTGGGCAAGAGGACGTGCAATACCCACACAAGCGCATGTCGATGCACAAAGCACAGACAACAAGAGAATATAATGCACCCATATTCCTATCACGACAAATAAAGCATAGCCTATAAGAGTATGTTTGACATACACACAAGTACTCTTACGGAACACAAAGAACAGCAGCAAGAGGACGAATACTGCTTCCTTATAACTGCCCTATACACACCCACACACCATCCACCACCCACACACCACAGCCAGGCATTCCCGCCAGAAACAGGGGGCGCCGTCCGCATCGTCATCCCCACGGGGTCCCTGCTCTTCCCCCGATATATATACGGCTGCGGCCCGTCCCGCGGAGATGTGTTTCCTCTGCCCTCAACTACCCAACCAACCAACCACCATGTCCCTCGTATCCGCTGTCAAGGATTCAGCCTCCCCTCAGGGGAAAAAGAAGAAACAATCGCAATTGCAGTCCCAGACCCAGCCCCAGGCCCAGCACAAGCCGCTCAGCCGCGAGGCGATGTACCGCGCCAAAATGAAGTACGGCACGTACTACTCCCCCGCCACTTCCCACTCAGTGGGCGTTCCAGATGCTGCGCGCGCCTCCGACTCCGCTGCGCTCCTCGCACACTCCTCCCAGCAGACAGTCGACGCATACAAGCGTCTGCTGGACCCAGACGCCACTAAGGCTGCCCACGCCGTCGCCAAGGGCGTCCGCTCGCGCTCCAGCTCCCACTCCAGCGCCCTCGCTACACCCCGCGTGTACAAGGAGCCCGTGCCCCGCGCGAAAGCCACTGCCGCCGCCTCCAAGGCCTTCTCCCTCACCTCCCAGCGCGACGAGGCCCTCGGACTCGGCTACACGCACGCCCAGGACCGTGCGTACTCCATCGGTGGCGCGAACACTGTGCTCAAGCACATCCAGCAGCAGCAGGAGCACGCCAACGACCCTCCAGTCTCCCCCGTGAAGCAGATGAACCTCTCAAAGGTGCTCAAGGGCGCGGAGAACAGGGCCCACTCCCGCGTCAAGGAGCGTACCCAGCCCCAGAACAAGAACTTCTCCTACGGTATCAAGACTGACGCCGCGAAGAACAACCAGTTCGTCCTCTCCAAGGACATGATGAACGTCATCATGGCAAAGACGGGCACCGGTGCAGCCGCAACGGGCGTCCAGCCAAAGACCAAGCAGAAGCAAGCCGCCTCCACCAAGAGAGATACCAAGGGCGACGCCCTCAGCGCCGCGTACGCAGTCCGCGCATTCGACACCCGCACTCCCATCGACGACGAGATCGACAAGCAGAAGGAGAAACAGGCCCTCTACCTCAAGCAGCTCACCTCCACAAAGGTCCTCGCGAAGGCCCGCGCCAACGTCGACCGCCAGATCCAGAACATCGAGAAGGAGGACTACGGCCGTCTGCTCTACGCCAACGACACCTACAACAGGGCAGCCGTCTCCGTCGCGCAAAAGAACCTCACCCAGAAGCGCGCCGTCGCAGCAACCTACTCAAACAAGATCAACATGGGTGGCGGTCTCTGGCTCTCCCAGCAGGACATCCAGGACATCTCCCAGAACCTGCTCAACCCGGTCCTCGGCGAGATCACCGAGCGCGCAGATGCCCAGCGCGCCGCTGACATCGACATCGCTGAAAGACAGAAGGCTCTGCAGGAAGCTGTCCACGGGTGGAACGTCCTCCAGACAGAGAAACTCGCAAACGACACAAAGTACAAGCAGGAGTCCGATGCCCGCATCGCGAAGGCCCGCGCGGACGCACAGCAGGAGGCCCAGGCGCGCTACTCCGAGATGACTGCGGCCATGGACGCCGAGCTCGCCGCGCACAGCGACGACCTCGCAAAAACTAGGCAGATGTTCGAGGACCTCAAGACAGAGATGGCGATGAAGCTTAACCTGCAGCAGGAGTTCGCCGACAAAGAGCTCGCGAACTGGCAAGACACTCGCGCCACTGATATCGTCGACGCCCTCGCAGAGCAGAAACAGATGCTTCAGCCATACTTACTGGACCTGCAGCGCGCTCAGGACGAGAACGATAAGCTTGCCACTGAGTACGACGCGCTCAACGGCCGTATCACTTTCCTCAACGAGCAGATCAGCAAGCACAAGCAGAACATCGAGCAGTACTCCCACGACCTGGAAGCTCAGCGTGCGCGCGAGGCCCGTGACATCGACGCCCAGGGCGCACTCAACGAGGACAAGGAGCAACTAGCTGACACACTCGACAACTCCGTCGTCATCAAGGCCAACCAGGCCAAGGAGACCGCTGAGCTATCCGCGAAGGAACTCGAGCTAAAGCAGCTCGAGATTGACGCCGCTATCAATGAGCGCAGGAAGGAGCTCAACAAGGCGGAGATCGCCCTGCAGAAGGAGCGCCTCACCCTCATTGACGTGATGAAGGAGTCTGCGGAGCTCAACGGTGACGCGGAGCTCGACGAGGACAAGGTCAAGGCCCTGATCGGCATGACGTCTGGTGAGTACCTCAGCAAGCACGTGCCCAAGCCTGTAGTCGATGCTGCGGACGTCGCCAGTGCAGTGCAGTTGACTGGCACTGCAGCGGCCGCTGCCACTGCGGCTAACGTTGCTCAGATGGGTGCTACTGCGAATGCAGTAGCCGAGGAAGTTCCCGTGGCAAAGGCAGTTGAGCCAGTAGTGCATGCCACGGCAGAGGCCGTAGCGCCAGTATCGGCGCCCTCAGTCCCTGTGACGGCATCCACCGCCCCGCTCTCCACAACTCCGACGACAACCCCCGCGCTAGAAAAGATCGTGACGAATGGTAGTCGTCGCTCGAGTAAGTTCGGCCTGGGCAACCTGTTCATCGGGTCGCGCTCGGCCCACGATGCCAAGAAGAGGCGCGAGTCCGTCGCGCAGAGCGAGGAGCCTGCCGTGAAGGTCGAGAGTTCGGCGCCAGCAACTACAACTGCAACTGCCCCTGACAACGCCCTGGCGCCCTCGTTCAGCGGTTTCTCACAAGGCTCTCTCGTTGAAACCGAGCCCGTGACCGACACCGTCGCGAGCATGCGCGGCGACACGATCGCCCCCGAGGCCCTCGACGACGACGACGACGACATCCATATCAACGGGGAGCCCGACGCCGCTGCGAGCGGGCCGGACGGCTACCTGAAGGAAGTGTTTTAAAAATTCTGTAGTATATAAACCAAGTGTATTAGAAAAAGAACTAGTATTATTGTGATGCTGAGGAAATATGCTTCGCTACGCTGACGTCCGTTCGTCGTCGTTGTCCTTGGGGAAAGACTCTGACGTCTCGAGGTCGTTGGAGTACGTACCGCCCATCTCCTGGTTGTTTGCTACTGCACGCATCTCCTCGTACTTGTAGTAGCCCCTGTAGTTGTTGATCTGGTGGAAGTAGCGGGATACCCTGAAGCGGCCGCCCAAGTAGAAGTCTACGGACAATATGACGAAAATGATGCCGAACCAGAAGGCGAGCAGCCACTCGAAGTCGGCACTGCGGGACTTGTGCTTGATGGCAGCGAAGCAGATGGCCCACACGACGGCGAGGACTAGCCACACGAACTTGCAGATGGCGCTGACTGTGTACTTGTTCCATTTGACGCCGGGCCACTCGTTCCACTTGAGGTCGTCGAAGCGGATGCCCTCTGTGCCGGTGGCCTGCGGGTGGATCAGTGCGTAGTGTCTGCCCATCACTGCGTACTCAGCGGTGAGACACAGAATCGACAGGAACATGAGGACGACGAAGACACAGACCATCGCGGTGTGGACGTGCGGGTAGTTCTTGGTAGAGAAAATAGTGCAGAAGAGCAGACCCAGCTCACCGATAATGGCAAAACAGCACGCAGAGATGATAAGATTGCGCTCATGTTTGGTGAACCAGGGAGCCATGGAGAAGTGCGGGCGGGACTGCACCAGCGGTATGGTGCCGCCGCGCTGCCAGTACTCCGCGACGACAGTGAGACACCAGCCAAGACCCTGCCATGCGGAGCAGGCGATGAACAGGGGCCGCAGGTTCGTGGCACCGATGTCACTGATGTATATGGGGTTGGAGTACTCGTCCATGAAGTCGTAGATGGGGCGGCCCTGGACGCCCCAGCAGATAAGCATCGCTATCAGCATGCCGTACCAGGGAATGAACGCCACCCAGGGCAGAATGAACCAGCCGTTGCCGGGCTTCTGTATACCGAGCATCGGGGGTTGTTAGAGAGTGTGTAGAGAGTGTTTGGGGGTGTATGAGAGGGTGTATGAGAGGGTATACAGTTCCCCCCAGGGTCCAGGATGCCAGGATGCTCAGCCCCCAGCTCTTATATTGACGTAAAATTGCTGCGCCAGGGCGAGATTCGCCGCATTGGCGGTGCGCTGCGGGGGTTTCTGAGGGCAGGGGCGCAGTGGTGGGTGCTGTGGTGTGTGGGTGCTGCAGGGCTATACAAAGCGGTGTTCGAAGTGCAGCGCTGAGTGTTGCTGAGTGTGTTGCTGAGTGTGTTGCTGAGTGTGTTGCTATATGTATTATTAAGTGTATTGCTGAGTGTATTGCTGGGTGTATTGCTGTGATTATTATTATGTGTATTGCTGAGTGTATTATATATACTACTGAGTGTATTGTTTGATGTATTGCTTAGTGTATTACTAAATGTATTGCTGAGTGTGTTGCTAGGTGTTGCTATATGTATTGCTAAGTGTAGTGTTAAGGATATTGCTGAGTGTGTTGCTAAGTGTATCGTTCAGTGTATTATCAAGGATATTGATAAATATATTGCTAAGTGTATTACTTAATTTATTACTATATTTATTGTCAAGTGTATTGCCTGATATCATATCTAACGTATTGCTGAGTGTATAGCGAAGATTATTATTAAGTGTATTGCTATGATCATTATTATGTATGTTGCTGAGTGTGTAGCTGAGTGTGGTGATGCATGCTTTGCGAAGTATATTATTAAGTGCAAAGCAAAGTGTATTGCTAAGTATATTGGTAAGTGTATTGCTGAGTGTATTATATATACCACTGAGTGTATTTCTTGATGTATGAAAAAATGTCCACTTTTCTGTGCACTGTGCACCGTGCACGGTATACTTTGCGCTAGCGTGTATGTAATTGTATTTTGCCCTGTGCGGGGTGTCCCGTGTCCCACTGTGTAATAGTGCACGTGGAGGGAGTATAGCAGACACTCCACAGTGTAAGTTGTATGTTCCTGCGAGCACTACAGATAATACAGCTCGGTGCCCATATTTAGTATAGTGCAAAGCACACATACGCGGGATAATAGTACAAATAGACAA
Source organism: Maudiozyma humilis (assembly GCA_037102785.1). Lineage (NCBI taxonomy): Eukaryota > Fungi > Ascomycota > Saccharomycetes > Saccharomycetales > Saccharomycetaceae > Maudiozyma > Maudiozyma humilis. The sequence continues at coordinate 123,527 of BTGD01000020.1, read as the reverse complement.
TAGACAAGAAGCAGTAAGTAATGTAGAATATAATGCAGTGTGTTCTGGAAGATATTACACTGCAGCTATATAATTCAAGAAAGGGAAGGAGCAGCTTCCATGCGGCACTACACCGTATACACCGTTTCGAAGTGGGTAGTCCATAGTGTAGTAAGCATAGCACAGAGCAGAGGGTGTATAGTACAGTATAGTATAGCACACTATAGAATAGTATAGTATAGTATAGTATAGTATAGTATAGTATAGTATAGTATAGTATAGTATAGTATAGTATAGTATAGTATAGTATAGTATAGTATAGTATAGTATAGTATATAGTATAGTATATAGTATAGTATAGCATAGTGCAGTATAGCACAGTACAGTATAGTATAGTATAGTACAGCACAGTGCTGTGTAGTGCGCCGCGCGCCACGCTGGGCGGCTATTCAGGGGAGCCGCCGTTTACCCCAACACCCAGCGGGGTATATAAAGGGCGGGAATTCCCGGGACTCTCGCGTTCTGTTTCTCTGGTTTGCGCTTCGTTTGCGCTTCGGCTGGGCGGCTATTTCCGTCACGTGTCTGGTGTGTGGGTGTTTCGTGCACGGTGATGTTTAGCTCGTCTCTTTACCCGGCAGGGAGAAGTGTGTGCCGGGCTGAGGGGGTTTCTGTGCGGGCAGCCGTCCCCCGCCGCTGCGCTGCGCTGTGCGCGTAGTCGTTTTGTCGGTTCGGTTCTGTTCTGTTCGCCTCGCCTCGCTGTTTCAGTTTGCTGTGGTGGCCACTGTGGAGGCCGCCGTTTGCCCTCGTCCTGTCCCTGCTGAGTGTGGGTGTGGGTGTCTCGTCCTCTCGCTAAGGTGGGTCTGGGGATTGCTACGGATCGGTTGCAGTTGGAAGTCGCGTCCATAAGGGGACATTGTTATAGCGATTGGGGGAATGTGTGGTCTCTGTACTGTTATTTCCCACCCTGTTCCACACCCCCACGTACTCACATTCACATTCACACACACACACACATACACACACGCACACATGTCGTCGCATCCAAAGAAAACTAGCCCCGAAGTGGCGGGCAAGGTAGATATGCTGCAGGAGCTCTTCCCGGACTGGTCCGCGGAGGACCTCACGGAGCTCGTCCTCGAGTTCAGCGACATCGAGACCGTCGTCGACAAGATCACCTCCGGCTCCGCCGCGAAGTGGGACGAGGTCAAGAAGCCCACGCGCAAGGAGAGACGCGAGCTCAACGCCGCAGCCACCGCTGCCTCCCTCGCCGCCACGGCCTCCGCCACGGCGCCCGCACCAGCACCACAACAGTCATCTGCATCCGCCACCGCCTCCTCCTCCTCCTCCAGCACATCCAGAAGCAGGAGACAGCAAAATAGCACTTCGTCCGCCGCCGCGTCCTCCGGCAGACCGCACCACCAGGGACAATCGCATTCCACTCCCGCCGCCGCCGCACAGTCAATTACACCGGTGCAGACCAGAGCAGTCTCCCACACCTCCTCCTGGGCGAGTGTCATCTCCGCCGACAGAAAGAAGGCGCAGAAGAAGGAGCGCCAGCAGCACGCAAAGAAGACCGAGCAAGCGAAGGCGGCCGCTACCACGGCCGTGGAGCAGTCCAAGGACGCCCAGAACCAGGACCAGGACCGCGAGCCAGAGAGCCAGCAGCAGCAGGCTGCTGCGACTGCCACAACGGAGGAGCCAGCTGCCGCCGCCGCCACCGCCGCCGCCGCGCAGAAGAGCTGGGCCAGCGTCGCTGCACCAAAGAGCAAGCCAGCCAAGGAGTCTGCGCTGGAGAACGTCGACGACCTCAAGAAGAAGATCGAGAACCTCGAGGAGACCGACAGCGAGGACGACGACGAGGACACCACCCAGACCGAGAGCGAGAATGCCACCGCCACAACTGCCACTACTGCTCCAGCCACCGCCCCAGCCAAGACAGATGCCGCCCAGACCGCTCAGACTGCTCAGACCGCTCAGGGCTCCGCTACCGCCCCAGCTACTGCCGCCACCGCCTCCGTCGACCAGGCCCAGGCTGCTGTCCCACAGCAGCAGCAGCAGGGTTTCCCTCAGTCTGCCTCCCAGCAGGCCGGCCAGGTCCCAATGACCCAGCAGCAGCAGCAGTACTACATGTACCAGCAGCAGCAGTACCCCGGCTACGGCTACCCAACGATGTACGACCAGCAGGCCTACGCCCAGTACGCCCCATACCAGCAGCAGTACCCTCAGTACATGCAGGGCCAGCAGTACGGCAACATGTACGGCCAGCAGGCCTACGCCCAGTACGGCACCCCATCCGCTGCCGGTAACACCGAGCTGGCTTCCGCCACCTCCCCATCCGAGGCCGCCGCTGGCGCTGCCACTGATGCCACCGCCACCGCCGGTGCTGCCGCCCCACAGATGCAGCAGCAGTACATGCCATACTATGGCCAGTACTACCAGCAGCAGGCGTTCCCATACGGTCAGCCACAGTACGGTGCTGCCGCTGGCACTACCGCTGCCGCCGGTGCCGCTGCCCCAGCAGATGCCACCTCCGCGCAGAGAACCTCCACCTCCAGCCAGCAGAGCGGTGAGCAGGCCGCTGACGAGCAGACGAGCCAGGCTGCCCTGGCCCAGCAGCAGCAGCAGCTACAGTATCAGCAGTACTACCAGATGCAGCAGATGCAGCAGCAGCAGCAGCAGCAGGCCCAGCAGCAGGGCGGTCAGCAGCAGGCTGGCCAGCAGGACGGCGCCAACTACGGTTACGCCAACTACGACTACCAGCAGGGTGCCAGAGGCTACTACTAAGGTGCATAGCCGCCAGGTCCCGGCCCATCTGCATATCGCACGGTGCGGCATGGCCCTCGAGGCCATCGCCACAGCCACCCGTCCGCTACTTCTACACGAACACTCCATCCAGTATATACACACGTACCGTTCCTCTGTAACTGTAATAGTATAGGCGTATGAAAGACCCTCGAGGTCCGCGCTTAGTTGAATTGTGTTTGCTCGTGCGTTGTACTATCTAAATTGATCTATTGTATTGATGTACATCACCATATCGCAGTATTGTATTGTCTTTCGTTTTACTCTTCGTATAATATCATTTTGTTTCATATATTGTACTATGTCTTAAAAATAATTCCTGTATCCTGTTGTAATTGCTTGTATTTTCCCTGTGTCTATGTTCCCTGTTTATATAGTCTCGTCGTTTTCATTAATTTAGGGAATATATAAAATATTGTATTTTCTTCAATCCCACAACATTTTTGTATTCTGCAAAAGAAGAGTGCTCGATTATACTGCTTCTTACAGAGTTGTATATTTGAAGTAAAATATATATAATCCCCACTGTTCAGCAAACTATATATCCTCCTTATCTTCTACGCCTGGATATGCATTGCATTGCTCTTGCACTATATTCCATTTTATGTGTTATTATATTCCCATCGACACTTTATGTTGCTGTAGTAATTTTCCCTGAATTAAGATAATATTCATCACACCCATCAAGTAGGCAGATCAATATGATACCTGGAAGTTCCCCATGCCACAGCACATTACCCACATACAACCCGTATAGTCCAGACGCTGACACGCGGCGCCCGGCGAACAATTTCCGCTATTTAACAAGGGAGCTGCACCACACTACACAAAGCAGTCCACAGACACAGCAACAACAAGAGATCACATCACATCTGGCCATGTCTGCGCATACACACCAGCAGTACAGCCTCCCCGGGGTGATGCACTATTTGCAGACGGAGTTCAGCAAGAATGAGCGCGACAGGATCACCTGGGAGCTCGAGCGGGCAGAGATGAAGTCGTATATCGCCAGCCTCGAGGGCGAAAACAAGGAACTGAGGAGGAAACTGGCACAATTGGGCTCAGCTGAGACTGCAGCTGATGCTGGGTCCACCTCTGCGCAGGTTGCCTCTGGTAAGGTCGACTCCGAGAGCCTGATGAAGGCAAAGGCCTCGGTGGAGGACAGCGTCAAGGACATCATACACCTACTTAACTCGCCCAGCGTGCTCTCACAGTTTGACTCGCTGAACGGGCGGAAGGCTCCTGTGCATGAGATGGAGCGTCTAGCGCTGAACAAGGAGACAGGAGAGAACAACGGTAACGGCATCAATGCCAGGTCTGTCGTCACGGAGTCCCTGTTTGCGGATAACTCGGCTGTCACCGCTAAGAAGGGTGCCAGTAACAACACTGGGAGCGTGGGTCACATCTCACAAATTTCCACCAGCGAGAACCAGTTCATCTCCGTATTCAAGAACAACATCCTTGTGACGCTGGACGAAAAGCTCAAGATCTTCAAAATCGACGAGGAATTGCAGTGCAATGAGACCGGAGTTGTATTCGACTCACTCGATATCGCCAACATCCGCGGTTTGTTCTGGCTAGGCAGCGAGTTCATCCTTGCGCTCGACGACAGCGGCGTCAAGGTCTGGTCCCTGATCCAGCAGCGTGTGATCAACGAGCTCAACATATTCGATGAAAAGTTTGGCATTACACCAGCGCTCTCCTTCGATGATATCATCAAGGTCGACTTCAAGAATAAGTGGCTATTGTTGCAGTCCGGCGACAACGTGCACATCCTCGAGTTCTCCGACATGAAGGAACCACACATGATGACCCTGGCCAACAGCTACACAGTGAGCTCATCACGCGTCATGGACGTGCTCCTTGGCATCACCGAGATGTCACTGATTGTGCTGACGGCCAGTCCCCTCAGCCTCGTGATATACGACTTTGAGGGCGAGGTGCTTCAGCGGGTCGCATTGGACAAGGAGGTCTCTGAGAAGCTTGTCGGTAAGCAGGCGGACGCGCATCTGCACCTCAACAAGGAGAGCTCTAAGCTGATCGTGCAGCTGGGAAAGCATATGGTGATATACTCGTTTGATCAGAAACGCGTCGTGCTGCAGCACACGCTCAACAGCGTGCCGCAGTCGATGTACTTCAAGTACGCCACGGACACTGTCGGGCTAGCGTATGACGACGGAACCGTTGAGCTGCGCGAGCTGCCAGAGTTCTCGCATGTCATCAAGAAGTACATCCACAATCCGGAGTCCAAGAGCGCAGGCAGAAAGGACGTGCTCATCGAGGCCACTCGGATCAGCAACTTCGAGACGATCCTGCTGTCGCTGAGCGAAAACGTGCTGAAGCTTGAGGCGTTCGAAGAGAAGAGGTAGGGGGCAGGTGTCCCTGTGGGCGGATATGTAAGATAATATGTAGCAAATGCTAAAATAAGAAGGAAAGAGTGGCGCAATGTTTCGGAAGAATGGTTTGTCAGTAGTAAATTGAGTAGTACCTTTTATTGGGGGGTCAGGAACAGCTCATGAGAATATAAAAGACGTCATGACAGTATGATGTGATATATATTTCATGATAATATGCTATATATTATGTATAGCTAACAGAGTAATTAATGATTATTGGGACAGGTTCTACAAATTGTGGGATACAGGGTATAATTTTAAACTGAGGGGCACAATACTGCCAAAATAATATGGAAAGTGTACAATTACGCTTTATAAATTAACGCAATATGTTTATCCCTTACAGCAACACAAGTAGGGCTTACCACCAGAACCAATTTCCGGTATAATATAACATATAAAATATTTCTCACACAGGCATCAGCGTATAATATAAACAGAATTTAAGAAATGTGCAACATCAAATAAAGCACAAAGCACAGATATCATAACACACCAGAAGCACAGAACAAGCATATAATACAGCACAGCACACTACAATTTGCGACACACCCTCCGTATACTACTCGCCGCCCCGGGTAACCCGCGAAAAAATGTTCGCGCCAAACAAACTGCAATGGCCTCGAGGTTTCTTGCATGGGATCACCATGGGGATATAACAGCAGGGTTCTGGTATCACACGTCTCGACACACCCTTTCTACTCGGTCCAACGGAGTCCTCGTTTGTCAATTACCGTGCCAGACTGCTGCTTGTGTTTGTACCGCTCCGATTGCACGCTACAAACCGCTGATACACACACCAGTCCGCCGAAACTACAACTATCTCCACCACAATCATGCCGTCACTATCCAAGATAGACGCTAATCTGCTGACTTTCAAAGAGGCCCCACTGCCTAGGAACATCGTTACGCTGTCTCTAGGGAAGGAATCCGCCCAGGGCAACGGTGGAATGACTGCAGAGGAACAGGTGGCCGCCGTCACATCGCAGAGCTCCTACGCTGGCTCTCTACAGCTCTCCAACGATTCCACGCTCTACTACCACCTTTCCCAGGATAGCAAGCAGCTGGTTCTGTACACTGCAGAGAATTGCATCGATGGGAGAACCCTGATCATCCAATTGCCACAGGAAACAATGCACATGCAGCACACGATGACTTTCTCCGTGCATGACAGAACGGTTCTCATCCATATGATTCTGAGGGACGGGATGTTCTTGTCGTTGAGACTGCCCACCGACTACATCCTTGACACTACAAATACCATACGACTCAACGACGACTGGTTCAAGGTCCAGAGTCCTTACGACTTCACTGTGCGTGTGCCTCATCTGTTATTTGAGGTTTCTACCGATTTACTCATGGTGTTTCTGAATGATGGAGGCCTGCTGGGTCTGAGAAGCGTCTCCGCTGACCAGGACCTCGAGCCACTGCTCTTCAACGACAATTCATACCTCAAGAGTCTCACGAGTATATTCCACAGGGGCCGCACCGAGACGCTCGGCAAGGCGGTCAGCTGCACGCTCTTCCAACAGCGCTATCTCATCGTTCTCACTGAGAACTACTACCTCAAGGTCTGGGACCTCACTACATTCGCAATGGTGAAGGAGTACAACCTGTCTCACAACCTCTTTGGTGACAGCGGCAACACCCAGAACAACAACACCGAGTCCCAGATGTACGGCGAGGTTGGAACGTATCTCACCCTGTTTGAGAACTACCTCTCCATATACTCCCCTCACAACAACGGTGTCTTCCAGATCTGCGCCCTTTCCATCGACCAGCAAGGCGGCATCGAGTTCGACCTCAGAAACATCGTCAACTCAAGCCTGTCCTCCTCTTCCGTCTGGTTCCTCGCAGATATGAAGCTCATCAAGCCTCTCGACATCAACTACACCTCGAGCTACCTCAACCTTGTCGTTCTGTGGAAGAGCGGATCACTATGCAAACTACAGGTGCTCAACTTCCTCTACGACGACCTCAAGGACTACCAGTGGGTGGACAATGTCAACAAGTCACTAGCCGACACTAGAGCACAGCTCGATATCGCGAGCGTTGTCAGGGCTGACGGTGAGACGGACGACCAGCTTTACTACAGATGCATGTTCAACTTGCGCAGCCGCTACTCTCCCCAGGTGTTCAAGGCCGCCGAAGATATACTAAGCGCCAACAACATCGTTATTACGAGGGATAACACTGCGGTGCAGCGTGAGGAGTACCTCGCGAACTTCGAGACCATCCTCAAGGACGTCAAAGGAAAAATGGATGAGGTGTCCACCCTGACCATTCTCAACGACGAGATCATACTCGTGAACACTCTCACCCCATTTAATCACTCCCTGTACAAGAGCGCCGCGGGACGCGAGAACTACTACTTCAACCTGTACAACTCTGAAAACACAGACAACCTGGCAGTGCTGCTAAGAGCACTCAATGCATTCATGGACACCTTGCCAGTGCACACAGTACAATCGCTCTCGGATAAGTTCCTACAGACTACTACGGGAGAGGTATCGAACGATCTAATCATCAATGAGAAGTTTCTCGACATTTTCAAGACTACATTGGCCAACAGATTCGATGTGGCAAACTTGCAGGCACTTATGGGTGAACTAAACAAACTTGATATCATTGCTTTGCTCGACGACGTTATTAACGACTACTTGGCCACTGTGCAAACTAGTGCAGACTACATCGAGTCTATCACAACCAATGTTCTTTCCAAAGTGGCCACACTTGAAAGTCTGTACCAGATGGTCAGCATCCAGAATACTTTTGTGGTCTTTATCCTGATGGCGTTCGTGCTTCTAGACGCCGATTTCACCGCATTCACCAAGCAACTGAATACTTTACTCGAGATCAACTACAAGCAATCGCTGTTCCTGAAGCTATACAAACAGAACAAACTGCTGCTGATCGACAACTTGTTCGCCAAGGCCACTGAGCACCAGCGCGGAGTCAAATTGTTCTCTTACTCTGACTGGGTCAGCTTCGTCCAACACAACTTGAGTGAGTTCTACGCCGAACCAATTGAGGACAACACTTTCTTCCTCAAAAGTCTGGAAAAGTACATTATGACATCTGATTCTGCGTTCGCCGGATCTGATGCAGAGGTATACCTGAGAGATATTGGATCCTCATTCTACCTGAGAAATAATGAGAGTAGCGAATTCCTGCACGCCTTGTTGCTATTTGCCTCGGGCGAGTATGACCAATCCTTTAAGCGCTTCCAGATGTTTGATGGGTATAAGAAGCTACAATTCAAGAGCCTGCCATCTTTCCTGCAGAATCTGGAATCGGATCCTCAAAGCGGTTCCATTTGGACACCACTGATCAAGACTCTGGTTGCAGATGACCACAGAGAGCCAAGATTCTATTACGCGTTGTCGTGCCTGTACAGTGATGATGGGCGCGCACCTGAGCTTGCTCTGCGTGCGATCAAGAGATCTATAGATATCTCGCTAAGTGAACCCGGGGAAATCGACATTATCACCAAGCAACACGAGCAGCTACTTGCCATGCTGATCCATTTCAAAATATACGACGAAGTTGTCGATGTACTGAGACTCGGACACGCTTACCTGACAATCCAGGAGAGGTACACATACTTCGAATCTCTGTTGAGCTACCCAAATCACAGCGACTCGTTCTTCTCGACGTTGGTGAATATCTGCAGGGACCTCGCGACCGCTGAGGGTGCGACTGAGGGTCTTAACTACGAAGACTACACAGTTGTAGACTCCATTCTGAGCCAGAACTTATCGAGAGGCGACTGGGAGTCATCTAAGAAGCTGTACACTTTCAGGTACGTGAACAATTTCCACAGAGAGGCCGCCGAGGCTGTGTTCAACTACTGCAGGCGCAACGAGCACACCCTGGACCTTGCTGCCAAGAAGAAGTACAGTGTGATCATTATAAACATCCTGTCAACGTTCGAGCACGACTACGACCAGTGGATCCTGGACGGTACGAACGTCATCACCCTGGGCGAGCTGAGGGAACAATACGCTAAGCTCTAGGGGAACGACATTCCGCTTTGCATGTGGGAACAATGGTGCACATAAATGATGATTAGTTAATGTCGTATGTAATATATATAGTAATAATAATGCATCTGTGGTGTTCTTCCGACAGTCATAAATGGCATGTTCAAAGTGCATATCGATCTCAATTATCCCATGTTTGTGGTGTTACCGCTGCCCTTTGCGTGGGATTCCGTGAAGTCGTCCCACTCCCTTGCCTTGTACGTCTCCCTGTCGTTGTACGCCATATCGTCCTCGTCCTCTACTTCAGGCTGGTTGGCACTGTCTGGGCCGCCCTGAAGCACCCTACCTTCCTCCCACTCCTTCTCCAGGAGCTCCTCGACGGTCATCGTGGGCCCGTACTGGCCGTAACCGCGCACCTTGTCTCTTAGCTCGGACTTCTTGTCGACGAGAGTGAAGTTCCTGAGGATCTTCCCGTTCTTCGAGAGCAGCGGCTTGTTCAGGGATTCGAGTCTGTCAGTGTAATTTGTTTCGTCGTTGGCGGCCTGCCTCCTGCCGTCGTCGCCCTGGGACTGCTGCTGGGACGGTTGTGACAGCGCTGCTGGAGGGTTCTTTACGAAGTTTGAGAGCATCTCGGTCTCGTACAGGATCTGCTCGATCTCGTTGAATGCACTGTAGCTGAACTGTCTGAGGTTCTGGACCTGCAGCTCCCGCATCAGGTCGTCGCTGTCGCCATCTCCGTCGCCGTCGCCGTCCCCATCCTCGCCATTAGCCGTCTTCAGTCTGTTCTCCAGGGAGAGGATAGCTGCTGCGAGCATCTTGTTCCGCTGGAAGAACTCTATCTTCTGCTGCCTCTTCTGGTAAGCCATGTTGAGCTCCGTTGCGTCTGCGCTGGAGGCCTCGGCGACGGGCTTGTACAGCTCATCCATCGTAGGTTTGTACGCGACCTTAAACGAGTTGACACGCTGCACGAGCGACTTGTCGAGAATCTCGTAGTCCTCGAGCGATATCAGGAACTGCACAAAGAGCTGGACAGCCTTGTCGAGGAACATGAGCTTGACGCGGTTCTTGCTGAGGGCGTCCATCTCCTTGCCGGCGCCCTGGCGCCTGGCACACATCTGTGCGAGGTAGTAGTCGATGGCGAGGAACTTCAGGGACCCCGTAGAGAGGTCGTCGAGCGTCTCGTTGGAACTGAAGAGCGCCAGCTTCCCGTTGACGTCTGCCTTCAGCTGCAGGAGCGCCTCGATGTTCGCGGAGAGCGCCTTCTGGTACTCCTCAGAGTCCTGTCTGAGGGCAGGGTGCTCGAGGGCGTCCCTGTACGTTGCCACGACCTTGTTGAACTGTTCAGAAGCGGACATTATGGGCTGTTGCGTTGTAGAAAGTGGTCTTTCATCGCTCCATTGTCCCTGCTCATCCCTGCTTATATAGTGCAAAAGTGAAAAATTTTGGTGAAGTTGGTGAAGACAAGACTGAAACTGTCAATTGGCTATATAGAAGTGGGCAAACGGGAATTACACGCCCGATCTGCCCTCGTTAAACATGTGTACGTAGTAAGCAATACTGGCAGCGGGCCCTACTTCGAGTCTGCGAAGCAGATGACGGCCCACTTGCCCGATGAGCACCACCAGGAGCCCTGGCCCGGGTGGTCCTTCTCCCAGAGGGCGCAGAGCTCCTCGTCGAGCCCCTGTGGCAGCGCGACCTGGACGTCGGCCTTGCAGGTTCTCAGACTCAGCGTGGTGACGCCGTTGTGGGCGAGCGGGCCGATGGCGGTGGTCCAAGGCGTGGTCCTGGCCCACTTTCTGTCGCCGGTGAGCTTTCTGTAGTTGAGGTCGCCCTTGAAGATGACGAGGTCGGCCTTCTGGAGCTCTGCGTGGACCTGGGCGCCGTGGTACTTGGTCTCTGCGGCGTCGATGTTCCAGTAGTCGAGGTCGGTGGTCCAGAAGGAGTCCGCCTGGAAGGTGAGGGCGCCGGACTTGTTGAACTGGGCGATGTCGTCGGCGAAGAGGTCGAGGGCCTGGGACTCCGGGGTGGAGGCGGCGCCGGAGGGGAAGAACTCCCTGTCGCGGAGGTCCTGGAGCAGGGTGTCGAAGTCCTTGAGCATCACGTCGCTGACCATGTATGGCATGTCCTTGGCGTGGAAGACGCACTTGGTGGCGAGCTTCGTCTGCAGGAGGAACGCGGCGAGCATGAGGTCGGCGTAGAGCTCGAAGCCGGAGTTGTCGAGGACGAAGTCGACGCGGGTGGACCCGCCAGTGGCGGTGGCGGTGGCACTGGCGATAATGGTCTCCCAGGCCCTCGCGGTGTCGTTGACGACGATCTTGGACTCGGACTCCTCCCTGGCCTTGGCGCCCTGGATGGACTTGATGTCCTCGAGGGTGGCGTTGGTGAGCAGGGAGAGGTCGGTGGCGTTGCCCCAGAGGGAGATCTCGACGAACTCCTTGAAGAGGATCTGGAGCAGCTGCTGGTCCGCGCCGCTGGTCTTGTCGAGCCTGGCGACGTCGGCCACCAGGTTCTTGTAGCGCAGGGCGAGCTCGGTGACGCCGAAGTACGACGCCTTGAAGGTGGACTGCTTCAGCGCGTTGAAGATGTCGAAGGTCTGCCAGTGCGCCGCCGGCTGGCTGCGGAACAGCACGTTCAGCCGTCTGTAGAGGTACACCTCGGCGAAGAGCCACTCAGCCTCGGCCCAGGTGGGACGTGGGGAGGCATTGTCGAGGTACTCGTTGAAGGAGCCGGGGACGCTTGCAATTGCGCACTCCTCCGGGGTGAAGTTGCGCAGCGGCACCTTGTCAATGACCTCCTGACGGAACTGCACGATTTGCTCCTTGATCAGGTTGCCCTGGGCCACGGCGGCGGCGCCAGCGGCGCCGCCCGCCTTGCCCAGGCGCTCCACCTCGGCGTGGAGGTCGTCCACTGCGTTCTGCAGGATGATGGGCCACCTGGTCGAGGCGGTGAACTCGCCAAAGGTGCCTATATCGCTTGTAAGGAAACGGCCGGGAATTTGCGTCATTGTGTTGCTGCGGTGATGGCTGGTGATCTGCGTATTAGAGTTTGACAGCTCTGGCCTTTTTCTCCTGCACAAGTTGAAAGCAAACAGCAAGAAGAAAGAACAAGAATAGAGAGACGCTGGTTTATATATGTGGGTGTGTACGTAGGTCAGTGTAGGTACGTGGGGGGGTTGTGTAGATACATGCGAGCCTCTGTCCCGCGCTCCTGCATGGGACACGGCGTGCACACGTAATCAGGAATACCCCACGGGGAGCAACCGCAGCACCGCAAGGAACAAAGAGGCCGCTACTGTGTTGTGCTGTGCTGCCCACTGCCCACTGCCCACTGCGTTCAGCACCCGTAACGCCTCTTAACGCCTTGGACGTGCAGCGAGAGAACGGCCGCGGGCGTGACTCACCGGAACATCTAGCTTCACCACTTGAGTTCCAGAGGAACGCAGGGGAACTTAGAGGAACTTAGAGGGCCGTGGGTCTTGGCCGGAACAACTCTGTGCGCAGTGGCACTTGGCCGTGGCACTTCTCGCTCTCTTATTGGTGGGTTGTGTAGTTTGTAGAAGACTTCCCTCTGACGTAAGACAACTACACATCATGAGCTTCTACGGGAACATGCCGGCTGGCGGGGCGCTGGAGGGCGCCGTGCCGACGCTGTTCGAGGTGCTGGCGGCGCAGGAGGTCGACGGGCTGCTGCCCGTGGCGCTGCGGTACGTGCTGGTGAAGTACTGGGCCGAGCGGCGGCCCGGGCGCTGGTCGCTGGCTTGCGCTGGCTGGTTCGACGAGTGGTGCTCGCTGGGGCTCAAGGGAGCTCTGGAGTGGTACCACCTGGGTCGCCATGACGCTGCGTTCGTCGACAAGTACTACGGGCTGCAGCAGTACGACTGCAGCGGCCAAGAGGGCGCCAGAGCGTACATCAGTCTCGCCCTGGACGGCAAGCTGGACCAGTGGCCACAGAAGTTGCGGCTGCGCAAGTCCCAGCGGCTGGTGCTGTGGCTCCAGCGGGTCCTGGCACCGTACTTCAGGGCCAAGCTGGATGCATTGCACACTCGCTTGCAAGTGAGAGACGCCTTGTCCCCGGTGCAACAGTGGTTCAAGAGGCTGTACCCGCATTTCAAACGGGCATGGCTGCTGCTGGACTTGTGCGCCAGGCTGGCTTTCCTTTCGGGAGCCACTCAGTCTACGTCGCTGCTGGAGTGGGTGTTCAAAGTCGGGTATACGAGAGTGCTGGTTCCGCTACATAAGGAGCAGGCAACTGGCCCAAGGGAGTATACACGCCCGCCCCACTACAACAGCGCCAGCGTTAAGCACGATATGCGCACCCTGCTCTCTCAGGGCTGGCGCATTGCCGCCTTCACAGGCTCCCAAGTGTTCCCCTCGTGCATGTTCGCCCTCAAGGTGTACCAGTGGTGGATCGGCCAGGACCTCACCACAAAACTCCTGCGCCAGATCAACAGCATCGACAAGGAGATCCCCCGGCCGCCCACGGACCTCACGCTCCGCGACCTTGGCAGTGGCAACTGTCCCGTGTGCAGCTTGCCCATTACCAACCCGGCCATCATCGAGACTGGGTTCACGATGTGCTACCCGTGTGCTGTGGGATACCTGCGGGAGCACGAGGGCAGGTGCCCGGTCACGGACGCGCGCTTGTTGGGGTGCACGTTCAACGCTGACTCCGGGGAGTGGGACGTCCTGCCAAGCGTCCGTAAGCTGCTGCTGTGACGCCGGTTGTATATATTCGCTATTCGCTATATTGTTGCACTGTTGTGCATGTTTGCTACAAGTAATACGTAAATGAATATCATTGCATTTGAAAGGGGTGTTGCAGTGGGGCATGTTTGTACTGGTGGTAGTGTGAAGTCTACGAGATTATGCAGGGATTTACTATTGTATTGTAGGAATAATCGTTTATTTTATTGAGAGATAAATCATCGCTTCGTTGTGTTTATCCAATATTACATGGCAGCTTACCCAATTTCGTCCTTTCAGTATTATGGTATACAGTGATTGCTCCATTGTACATAATCAACTTCACCAGACGAATGACAATTTCATTTCTTGTGTTTCGATATGCAGAAGACAATTAGACAACTGCATTGATTCCACTATTGCTCTGTGAACCATCAATTTCATTGTGCACTTCACTACTGTGAATGGATCCTGCCACGCCATATGGAAGACCATCATGTAAACTCATAACACCCCTCACTGACTCTTGACACCTGCCCCGTCACCTCGGCGTGGCCATCTCCCACTGGTTGCAGGCTATCTGCAGCACCTTGAGTTCGTTTTCCATGCTCAGCACCTCGTTCTCGATGTCCTCGGTGCCTCCCAGTTCCAGCTGTGACACCAGCAGCGAGACCTTGCGCAGCACGGCCTCGTAGTCCTCGTCGTAGTGCGTGGGAGGCGCATCCCGCTCGCTCTGAAGGAACTCGACCATGCGGTCCACGCGCCGGAGGAGCCCCTGCGCCAGCTGGTCCTCTTGCTCGTTGCTCTGGACAAACTGGTCCAGGGCAGAGGCATGCTGTTCCTTCGCTTCTTGAGCTTGCAAGTTTGAAGCATCCCGTTGTGGCATCGCAACATTGGTGACGGAGTCTACCACCTTGTGCAGCACCCGGTTGAAGGCCAGGGGAATACTTGCGGGGTCCCTGAGCAGACACTCCAGGCGCAGCTCCTCCCCACCATCGACTTGGCCCGGCTCGTACTTCAGCAGCAGCTCCAGCTCTGCCTCGAGACCAAGCTTGTTCAGCAGAAACGACTGCTCAACGACCTCGTCGTAGTTGTAGCAGCCGGAATTCACCAGCATGAGACCTAAGGGAACCGCTCCCGCTGGCAGAACCTGCTTCACAAGCTCATACCGCCTTCTCAGTAGCGCCACATCCACCTCAAACGAGTAGTTCCCTGTGCCAGCTACACCCAGGGGCACCTGTATCGATCGCGATACACCGTATGACTGCGAAGTGCAATGGCCCAGGAGCAAGTAGCACTGGGCCACGCGGTCCCGGGAGAGAGCGACGCACTCCAGCTCGTACTGGTAGTTGATGTCGGCGAGCACGCTGCACTGTATACCTACTTCTGTGTGTTCCATGCTGTGTTGGTGCGCTTTTGTGTTGATGTTCCTGTCGATGCCCTTTGTTTTGCAGTGTACTTTTATTTACAGGTATACTTACAGATGAATGTATAGACGTGGAAGGGAGTGTAGGGGAAGGTGATAGGGCTACACTATCACGGTGCCGTGGTCGATGAGGGGCTTCTGGCCTTGCTTCAGGGCCGGCTGGTAGCAGTACCACTTGAGGAGGGCGTCGGTCGCGGCCCTGGCCTTGGCCTCCTTCAAGGACGCGCCAAAGCCCTCGCCGAGCTGCTCCTCGCCGGAGAAGACACCGACGATGAACACTGGGGCCTTGGAGAGCCTTCCGGACTCCGCTGTGAGCTTTGAGACGGGGCTCTGGAGGCCCTCGCGGAGGCACAGGCGCGCAAGCTCCCTCGTGGGCTGCTCGAACGCGAACATCTTGGCGACGTCGAGCTTGCGGCTGGTGATGTGCTTGCTGATGAAGTCGTGGGCGAGTTTGGGGTCGATGGCGTACAGCACACCGACCACAGAGCGGACAGCGAGCGCGAGCGCCGAGGACTCGGAGAAGTTGGCGCGGGAGATGCGCTCAATGCCGTCGAGACGCTCGAGGGAGTTGTTGAAGTAGCGGAGCTTGCCCAGGGTGACGCCCAGGGGCTCGCTGCGGAGGTAGCGCTCGATCACGGGCGTCTCCTCGCGCTCGATACCCCAGGAGCGGCCGACGAGCGCGAGGGTGTCCTGGCCGATGTAGGAGTCGATGGCAGCGTTGAGCACCACGGTGGGGAGCCGTGGGTACTTGTGCAGCAGGAAGTTGGTCGCGTGGAACGCGAGAACGTTCTTCCCGAGGATGTTGAGCCCGTGGTTGTCGAGCAGCTTGTTCGTCTGGACGGTGCTGGGGAAAGCCCGCAGAGAGGACAGACTGCCACTGCCACCGGAGGCAGCCTCGCCCGGCGCAAGCGCAAGTGGCGGCAGCTGCGCTGAGCGACAGGTGAGACATCTCGAAAGCATGCTCTTTGTAAAACTCTCGGGAAGCTGTAGACGGCTGTGCAGCGCCGCCAGTGGCACTGACGCGGATGCAACTTCTTCAGGAAGAGAACCCACGGTGTCCTGCAGCGACTTATAGTAGTCCTTGTACCCTTGGAGCTCGCTCGCGGATAGCTTGGGTTGCGTGTTGGTGTGGGCTGGCGCGGAAGCCAGCGACCGCTGGACCGTGCGCCCAGCGAGCACTGAGCGTAGGCCGCGCGCAGCAGATGCGCCTCTGATCATGTACATGGCTGTGTGGACTGTGTGAAGGTGTATCGAGCGGGTACTTCCACTGCAAACGGTGTCTATTCCTCGCTTCCCCTGATATCCAGTGCTCTGTTCTTGTAGAGACGGCAGATGCGTGAAAGATGCGCCTCCGTGGCGCGGATATCACTGTGCACGATGTGTGTCCGGCGTCAGCGTGGTGAGCAAGTGATGAAGATGGCGTGGACGGCGTGTGTGCACTGTATGGATTGATGTGGTGTGGTGTACTTGTTTCTCCGTGTTTTGTTGTCCTTGTGGCGTTGTATCTAGTGTCGTAGAGTGGTTTGTTGAGGTGTCTCACGTGGAAACTGTGTTTAATATACTGAAAATGGCAGGCCATGGACAGAAGTGTGTGCCGGACTGGGTGATGGGTGCTGCTGTTTCACTGTGAGGGATGGTTACAGTACTACTATCATGTTGTATACTCTAAATTTGCAAGACTGAAAATATACAATTACATGTATTGTAGGAAATCCCGGTCTACACATCATTATTATTAAATAGGTGAGGTGTAGATATACAGCAAAAATTGCATTAACCTTGCAGGGGGTTGAGTGTATTGTAGAGGCGTACAGGTATTCTTGTGGAGGTTAACAGTCCAACTCTATCGTACTTGGGACTGGACTACGTGTGGATGCTAACGGGACGCTAGAATATCTACACATGTGTAAATATACAAGTAGGCTACATTTGTAATATAATCGTGGGCACTGTATTACACCTCAAATATAGCCTGAAATTTGCGCCCAATCTATCCCGGCAATATTCACGTAATATATCATATCTTGGCTTTGTATGAATATCCCGGTTAGTGAATAGTTTCTCTTCTCTCTGCCCTTTTTGTGTAACACTCCGTCGCACGGCTGGCTCCCGTCTTTGTGTAATGTTCCATTCGCAGGACTGCTTCCTCAGCCGTGCACCCCCAGCCACACCCCCACACCCTCACAGGTCCAAAACCAGAAATATTGCAACCTATTACAGTTGTCAATTGGCAAATATTTCCCGATTGGGAAGCTCATCGCGCAGCACGCAAAGAACAGTCATTTGTTTGTGATCAGGGGGCGTGTGCACAGGCAGGTGTGTAGGTACAAGGAAAAAAACAGTTTTAGCAGTTTTCATTGGCTAGTAGTCTAATTATCAGTTTGATGCTCTATATGACGTGAAGAGTAGAGAAGCTGTTGCCAGTTCAGTAAATTGCGTACACCCGTCTATGATATTCTTGAATTGTGGTGATAGTCACATTCTTTTAATTCTGTCTGAAGAAGAGAAAAACATGGAAATGACCTCACAAATGCAAAACAAGAATATGTGCATTTTCTTTACTGGATATGTCAAACTTTGTGGAAGGCATCGAGGAGTGGAGAGGAAAAGTAAGAAATATTCAGCTCGTTTTCAGCCTTCTTGCAACCAATTGAAGTAATGTATACCTTTACTTGCAAGCTGCTCAACTAAACCGTAAACAGTACAGGCTCCATATATGCAGAATAATGGCAATCATTAAAATGTCTTCTAGAATCTCCTATGGTCAATAACTACATGCATATTTCCTCAGATGTTACACCACCCCCATTTCATTTTGCCACTCCGACTTCTACACAATATTAAACACCTTTGACACCACCTACTGCTTCTATTCAAAATATATCGGCAGTTTCTATCATAATTCCTTGAAAATTACATTTTCCATGTCCTCCTGAAATCAAAAACAGTGCAACTTTTTCAACAAATAACGGGCGTGTGGCGCAGTTGGTAGCGCGCTCCCTTAGCATGGGAGAGGTCTTGGGTTCAATTCCCAACTCGTCCATTTGTTTTTTGCTCTGACTCACGATGTCACAATTTTTCACTTAAAGAGGTTGACAGTTTGCAGCAGAAGTTCGTATGTTTTTGCCACTAGTTCCCTTTACAGATCCCTATCGATCCTATTGTTATCGATTTACCTCAATTTGCGTGTCTGTTTACAGTTCAACCATGCACAATTTGTTTGGCAGACTCAAACTCCGAGTCTCTCCCCTTTTGACACATGTTCGTTATACGCACAACAAACTCACCCCTTCCACTGTGCACCTGCCGACAGTGTATGCCATGGCGACTCCGCCTGGCCAGAAGTCCGCAATTGCGGTAATCAGGGTGTCGGGTACCTACTCGAAGTACGTTTACCACAAACTGACACGGCGCAAGGCGGACCCCAAGCCGCGGACGATGCTGCTGCGGACGCTTTACGACACGTCACCAGCCCTTGCAGAGAAGACGGGCCTTGTACTGGACCAGTCGCTGGTCAGTTTCTCAGCGGCACCACACAGTTTCACTGGTGAAGACACGCTGGAATTATACATCCACGGTGGCCGCGCTGTGGCAGAGGGAGTCCTGCGATCAATCGGTCAGCTCCATAGCCATGCGGAGGACGGGCCGCAGATCAGGTACGCTGAAGCTGGCGAGTTCTCACGACGGGCGTTCCAGAACGAGAAATTTGACCTGACAGAGGTAGAGGGCATCCGAGACCTCATCGACGCTGAGACGGAATCACAGCGGCGCAGTGTGCTGTCAAGTTTCAGCGGTAGCAACAAGAAGCTATTTGACAATTGGCGGTCGCAGCTAGTGAACAATGTTGCGCAGCTGACGGCGGTGATCGACTTCGGGGAGGACAACGACTCTATCGGGTCCGACAACTTGCGGATCTTTGGCAATGTTGAAGAGAGTGTACGGATCCTGAAGCGGCAGGTAGAGCAGTTCCTGGAACGAGTGAGCAGGGCGCAGTTGTTGCAGGACGGGTTGCGGGTAGCGCTAGTGGGCGCACCCAACGCGGGCAAGTCGACGCTGCTCAATATGCTTGCGCGTGACGACGTGTCGCTGGTGAGCGATGTTCCCGGGACGACGAGGGACGCGGTGGACCGTGTGTTGGACATGGGTGGCTACAAGGTGGTGTTCAGCGACACCGCTGGGATCCGGTCGGACTCGAGCACAAGCGACGCGATTGAGCAGATGGGCATTGGACGTGCTGAGCAGCGTGCGCAGCGCAGCCACATGTGTGTGCTTGTTGTTGATGCGTCGAAGGGTGGGCGGCTGGACCCACGGCTTCTGTCGGCGCTGCCTCCTGATACGCCGCTGGTAGTGGTGCTGAACAAGGTAGATCTGGTGTCGCAGGAGATTGTTGCGATTGTCACTGATCACATACGAGAGCAGCTACAGAGGCCTGGGCAGCAGGTATTGCCTGTATCGTGCAAGCTAGAGGAAGGGACCGGAGCGCTTGTAGAGGCGCTGCTGTCGTCGTTCAAGGAACTTGCAATGGTGGATGAGCACGGTGCCGGGCTGAGTGTGTCGCGGCGAGTGCGTGACACGCTGACACAGGACGTGCTGGCGGGTCTAGAGCAGTTCCTTGTGAGCGCGGATCTGGGCCACGACGTCGCGATGGCCGCAGAGGACCTTCAGGGAGCGATCCATGGCATCGGCCGGATCACCGGCGAGAACGTGGGTGTCGAGGAAGTGCTGGGAGTTGTGTTTTCAACGTTCTGTGTGGGCAAGTAGCGGGCCAGTGGCCGCGTAGTAGCGGCAGATGTACGTAGGGCGGGTGCACGCAGGGCATTCGTATATGCCCATGTAAATAGTTCAGGTATGGTACGTAGCGCGTGGCCCTCTAGTGTACATGAGTAGCCGCGGAGGTACGTAGGACATTCAAATAAGCATATGTGAATAGTTGGGTAGTGGGTTTACGCAGGCATCATAAAAGCGTATGTGCGTAGGGCGATTGTGCGTAGCCGCGGAGATGATTGAAGCGCGTGTGGGTGGAATGTTGTATTATTATTTTTAAATAGTTGTGTTGGTGTGTTATTTAGCCACGAGGGTATCTGTGATCAGGGATGCATTTGGGTGTCATATAGGTATATTCAACAGTTGAGTTGGTGGGGTCTGCAGGGACAGGAAATAGCCGCGGAGGTACAACAGATGGTGCTTAGGGATTCATAGAGGCAGATGTTCGTAGGGGTATTCGTATATAAACGGAATTACGTAGGGAGGTGGTACCCTTGTTTAAGTGGTTAGCTGTGGGGGTAGGTGGGCGCATTTGTATAAATGCATGTACGTGGGACTTTCTCCTAGTGCTTCTAATAAGTTGAGGTGGGGTGTACATAGCAGCGGAGGCGCACAGCGCAATATATGAGCAAATGTCTACAGGTGTCAAATAAACGTATGTACGTAGGGCAGTGGTACTTTGGAGCTGAGATATACAGGCTTCATATAAGCAAACCTACGTAAAGCCCCATATAAGCACATATGCAGAGTGGAGGTACATAGCCGCGGAGGTAAATTGCTTCGTAAATATAAGGGCATATAGGTAAGGCAAAAGTAAATAGCCGGGGAGGTACACAGGCATCGTATAACCGTATGTGCGTAGGGCAGCTTACTTGGTGGCGGAGGTACATAGCGCGATATATAGGCATATTTACACAGTGCGACACGCCAAAGTCATCATATAAGAGTATGTTGGTAGGGCGGCGCTTAGCCGCGGAGGTACATACGCACCATATAAGCATATATATGTAGGACTGCCCAATTAATTGCGGAGACACATACGGCAACACAGAAGCTTCTGCCTGTAGAGCGATCCACGTAGCCGGGAAGGTATATAGTGCAAGATATAAGCATATACGCAGTTTGAAACACGAAAATCATCATATATGTAAATGTACGTAGAGCGATGCACTTATTCCAGGACTAAGTTGCGCACCATATAAAAAAATGAACACAGAGTGACGCGCTTAGCCGCGGAGGTACATACGTATCATAGAAACGTACACGTAAAGCGATGCACTTACCGCGGAGGTACATACGCCATATAAGCATATACACAAGGCAACGTAGCTAGCCGCGGAGGTACATTTCCCATATAAGCATATACGCGGGGGATGTAGTTAGCCGCGGAGGTAAATTGTGCAACAGAGGCGTATATACGTAAAGCGATGTACTTAGCCGCGGAGATTCATACACCATATAAACATGTACGCAGGGCGACGCTTAGCCGCGGAGGTCCCATGCCTGCATAATAACATTATGTGAATGAATCGGAAGGCACACGCACCACATAAGCATACGCAGGACGGTGCAGACATCAGTAATCATAAGAAGTAAGTGAGGTACATAACGTATATAAAGTATCGAAGAGAGGTAGTTGGAGTACACCGCAGCAGGGGCGGGAGGGGGGTCGATGCAGCAGGGGCGGGAGGGGCGGTCGATGCAGCAGGGGCGTTCCGCCCCTGCAACATCTCCCATCCCCTCCCATGCCCCTGCCACATCTCCCTACCCCTCCCATGCCCCTGCCACATCTCCCTACCCCTCCCATGCCCCTGCATCAAAACCCCAAACTCCGCAACGCATTCACCCGCACCTGCCTTTCAAACTCGGGCCTGTTATCCCTCCACAAGATACACGCATCGATATTGGCCCCACTCTCAATATTGGGCTCTGACAGCATACTCATCACGCTCAGCAGTATCTTCTCGACGCTCTGCACTGGCGACCACCGCTCCTCTGCCAGCTCGTACATGTTGGGGTCGTCCCCCGGCGAGTGCAGGATGGAGATGCACACCTCGCCGTTGGGGTAGATGTTGGGGTGCAGGATGCTGGGCGTGAAGGTGAGTGTCGGTGGGGAGAGCGGGTAGTCCCTGGGGAAGCGCAGCTCCGCGGCGTACACGCCGCCGGCGTAGGGCGAGTCCGGGGGACCGGCGACGAGGCAGTCCCACAGCAGCAGGTTGTCCTCGGCGCGCGGGCCGGCGACGATGCCGGGGGGCGAGTCCCGGGCGAGTTGCTGGAGCTCCTTGAGCAGGCGTTTCTGGGCGGTCTTCGACATTCCGAGCAGTGTGAGGAGCGCAGCGACGAACACTGCGAGGGGAGAGTCTTGCAAGTGTGTGTGTAGGTCCCGGTGGCAAACAGGGGAAGCGGCGGCGCTCTATACGCGGTGGCGCGCCGCGGTGCACGGGCGGTGACACAAAAACGGCCAAAGCGCCGATGCGCTATACGCTGTACACTATGCACTGCACTTTACCCCAACGCTCTACCCCAACACAGCAGTCTGCACCGCCAAGCATCTCTGCACTCATACGCTACTCTGCTACGCTAGTATACGCTCCCTCTGCTAAGCTAGTATACGCACCGCTCGCTCGCTACGCTACACTCACCTCGCTCACTCGCTGCGCTCGCTAGCTCGGTTCGTTCCGCTCGCTTCGCTCGCTGCACCATGATCATCTACAACGGCGCCAAGTACGCCTGCGCGTCCTGCATCCGCGGGCACCGCTCCTCCACCTGCCGCCACACCAAGCGCATGCTCGTCAAGGTGCGCACCCGCGGCCGCCCCGCGCCCCTCGACATCCGCGACGTGATCGTCGTCGATGCGGACTCCCAGGTGAAGAACAAGCTGCTGCAGGAGTCGTTCGAGCAGGGGCAGCCAGAGGCACAGCCCGGGGGAAACTCCACTGCGGCGACCTCCCCTGCGGGAAGGTCGCCCTCGCCCGGCGCCCCCGGCTGCGCGATGCGCAACGCGCAGCCCGTGCTGTTCGTGCGCGCGCGCCAGACCAAGAAGGCGATGCTCGTCGACGGCAAGCTCAGCATCATCATGGACGGCGCGGCAAACGGAAGTGATTCCGCGGCAAACGCCTCTTCCGCGGGTGTGGATCCCGCGGGATCCACGACGATGTCCGAGCGCGAGTTTCTCCGCAGCCAGGGCGCCCGCCCCGCCGTCAAGCGCGAGGCGCCCGCGAACGATTCTGCGTGCGGTCCCGTGTGCAACACGCCTATGCGCGGGGCGCCCGGTGCCAAGCGCAAGTGCTGCGATCCCCACCACGTGCCGGGAACTGTCGGCACACCGCAGTCCGAGTCGCATTTGCCCCCGGTGCAAGAGTCCCAGACGGATCTGCTGAGCGATGCTCTTGCCAACCCCCTGGCCAACCCTCTGGACACCATGGTGTCGCCCGGCTCCGGCTCCGTCGGTTCCGTCGGCTCCGCCTCCGGAACCTCCGGGACCTCCGCCTCCGCCGTGCCCGACATCTTCGACACCGTCGACATCTTCACCCACAAGGGCATCTACCTCAGCGCCGACTGCTCCTGCCCCGACGACAGCTGCCAGTGCATCAACTGCCTCATCCACCGCAACGAGGACGAGCTCTCCCAGTACATCCAGAGCACCGGCGTGCCCCTCACCTCCCTCCGCGGCTCCCTCGGGGAAACCTCCCCCAAGGATTCCCTCGCAGTGCCGTGCAGCAACGCCGCGTGCGAGTGCACGCTCGCCGACTGCGCGTGCGCCGACTGCTACGTCCACCCGACAGAGATCATACCCTTCGAGCGCTTCTACTACCACGGCGTGCTCAACACACGGCTCCGCCGCAAGACCATCGTCCGCTACAACAACAAGCTCGTGCCATCGGAGTACTGGTGGGAGTTTCTGACGGTGCAGGTGCCCGCGATGCAGGACGCACAGTTGGAGGCGCTCGATCTGAGGGACTGGTTCGACAAGTTGCTAAAGAGCCATGCGCATGAACTATTGGACGCGCACACTGAGGAGTTCCCCTTTAACGATCTCGAGGGGTTCTACGTGATATAGCGGGGGGGATTTCACATCATATGTAAATACACGCACAGTTGTACATACACCACACTACCATGAACGTCGCGCAGTGGGAGTCTCTCTTATGCTCGGCGGCTATTCCCCGGTGCAGTACCTCCGCGGCTATTTGTTACCCGGGCGATTGGCCTCCGCGGCTATTTGCCGCCGAGGGCGCCATATATACAGGTGGTGTATAACGGTGAATGTGTTGTGATGTACGTTGGGGCCAGGCTAGAGTGCAGTGTTGATAGGGCTCTGTTGTTTGAGTCCTGCTCTATCGAAGTATAATAATACGATACGTGCTCGGTTGTTTGAATATCCCGTTGCTCTCCATGTAAGTATAAGAATATGGTGATTGCTCAGGGACATTTGGAGTTCCAGTTCTCTACATGCGATGTGACATCTGTCGTCGCTTGTTTGGGTTCCGGTGGCTCTCCACATTCATTGAGATATTCTCCCTATGGTTGTTTGAATTTCCTGTTCTCCACATGCAGTACCGTATTCTCCCACGAGTTTTTGAGTCCCTGCTCTCCACCCATGAATTGGATATTTTCCTCAGGTCGTTTGAGTCCTTTTCTCTCCAGATACATATGATAATACGATATATGTTCATGGTGTTTGAATTGGCTGTTCTCCACATGCAACTCAGTGTTCTCCCCACAATTGCTTGAGTTCCAGTGGCTCTGTAGATGCAACACAATATTCTCCCCTCGGTAATTTGAACCCTCTGGTTCTCCACATGCAATATGCCATTCCACTCATGCATGATAGAGTTCATTTGCTCTCCACACATATAAACTGCGTTATTCTGCTCAGACTTATTTGATTTCCTGTGGATCTCCCAATTTGCAATACAGTACTCTGCTCCCGATCGTTTAAGTTCCTGCAGCTCTCCAGATGCAATACGATTCAGTTGTCTGCACTATACAGTTACACATACTTATTCACATACTGACAGGTTTTTTAATGGTCTAACGTGCTAAGCCGATGCTACTGTATCACACGCAGAAGCGTGTCGTACTGCTCCAGCTCCACGGCACTACTCATGACATCCGCTCACTTCTCGGCCGGCTTCAGGTTCAGCTGCTCAGCAACGTACTCAGCCTCACGCAGACCACTGCTCCACGCACCGTTCACACCGCCAGCGCCGTCCACGATAGTGTGCTCACCTGCAAAGCGCACACTTGGTGACTGGCCCTGTTCTAGCGCAACAATCATCTCCAGCGCATCGTCGCCCGGACGGCAAGCAGTGTACGCCCCACGGGAGTACTTGTCCTGCGTCCAGCTGGTCACAATGATGTTCCGCAGCACGGGGGTCTTCGAGGGGTCCACGCCCTCTGGAACTTGTGCAAGACCGTTGACTACGGGCTTGCCCTGCATGTTCTTCATGATAGCATCTAGAGCAGGACGGAAGAACTCAAAGACCTTCTCCTGGTCCTGGCCCATCGCTTCAATGTACTCGGTCAGCGGAGACTGCATCAGCATCATGAAACTGGCAGTGCCCACTGTCTTGGCAAGGTTGATGAAATACAGAGGCTGGTTCCAACAATTGCGGCCCTCCAGGGCCTGTGCAGCGTCACTAGCATTGACAGACGAGCGAAGTTCATCGAACGACTTCGAACCGCGCACCTCAGCGGCAAACTTGTCGCTTGTGGACGCTAGCGTAACCAGTTTGGAACTCTCTTTAGACCAGCAAGTCTGGTCAAACTCAAATATGACCTTACCCATGCCACCGAAATGCACCAGGTCAAAGCCAGCCTGGATGTTAGCGTTCAGCTTCGGCGTGAACTCAATGCGGCCAGTCTCCTTCTTCGTCTCATCCTTCACACTCAGCTCAAGCACACTTTGGGGCACAGTAACGATGCAGTAGTCGGCACTGAACTGTCTCCCATCTTTGGTGGTGACAACAGTCTTGGATTTCTCACGCTTGATACCTTGGACCTCGGCGTTCAGTTCAATGCATTCGCCTGGGATCATCTTGGCGATTCGTTCAACAACATCTCCATAGTAAAGTGCCATGGCGTTTCTTCCCTGATGGCCAAAGTACGTATCCTTCGCACTCATCAGTTTCCAGTCCAGACCATGCCATAGCTCCAGGTAGCGAGCAACCTGCGTAGAGTACCTAATCTGGTCATCGGTCAGAAATTGGCGCTTCTCGTACAAATATCTGAGAGTCAGCTCCTGAAAGGACACATCCGGTGTGCCGAGCTTCTGGTAATACTCCATATCGGCAAACTTGCTGATCTCGCGGTCGATGATCTCAAGGCCCATCTCTGGATCCCTGTCGACTCTCCCGCGCTCCTGATCAATATAGATAAAGAAATCATCGTCAAAAATAAACTTGCCACCCACCTCACACTCCTCAAAGAAAAGATCATTGCAGAGTGTATCATGGTGCCAACTAGCTCCTAGGTCGTACTTTCTCACACCATCAAAACCAGTAACAGTGTGAAGACGACCACCAATCCGGTCGCGGGACTCCAGGACTTTGATATCCTTGACACCATACTTGTGGAGGGTGGACGCCGCCTTGAGGCCGGCCATACCAGCACCAATTACGATAACACTCATTGTTTTTTGCACTTGAGGTTCTTTTCTCTCACAGTTAACGCCAATTCTGCAGTGATTGACAATAAACTGGCTATGCTCTCCCTTGAAAATTTTCTGAAAACCGCTTAACTATACAAAATGCGGGAAACAATTGAAGGTAGGAAATCTCAGAAAACTAACAATGAAGACCGCTATTTATACATTCTCGCTGTTCCTAAGAACAGGGAGTTTTGGTTTCAGTTGGTTGCATCTCTGCAGATCGGCGCGTCGTAGGCACGCCGAGGAGTATATTGCCCATTCGGGAAATTGTAGCCGACAAAGAAACGAGGAAGTAACATAGTAATGGTACAAGTGGTCGTTAAAGTCAACAAGACTGGATATTAAGTCTATATAAATGGTTGATCGAACCATTGGAGGTTGCCAAAGAGGTCTTCTTCAAGGAGTTCAGATGGCGTAGAGGTGCCTGTTCCACCTCCTTGGAAGTGCCGTGATTGCGGCATTGGAAGCTGTATCTGGGATCCTGGGGCAGTCGGATATGCCAGAGGGGTTGTCCCCGGGGTAGAAAGCATTTGTGCAAAGTTAGGCGTTGCGCTTTGGGATACATCATGGGGAGTAATCTGATGTAATGGAGGCAATGCTGTTTGAGGTGGTGGCGCACTCTCCTCCTCACCGTTTTCCTCCCCTGCTTTGCTAAATTGATGGAAATTATTTTGGTTGGGAGTGTTATCTGCATCAAAGTTAACCCCAACTGTATCCTTTAGAGTTGAGACGGTGTTTAATAACCGGAGACATGCTGTGTAGTTCAGCATCTGGATGCACCAAACGCATTGACGAAGCATTGTTGGAGGGTTCTTTGTTCTCGCACTCTCTAGTGAGTGCCATAGAGTCATACATCGCTGCAAATTTCTCTTTGGAGCTGGAAATCTGATTCCTGAATGTGTCAGCACCAAGTTTATGATGCTGACACTGAAGAGAAGACTCATATTGAGCCACCAGGGTACAAAAAAGACCTTTAGGTCATTCAATCGTTCCAAAAAGACAAGAATAAGCTCAGAGGAATTTAGAAGGCTGTCATAGTCTATACTAAATTCTAGCGATCCTTTACTATCATTCGGCGGGTTGACTAAGGCGAGACACGACTTGGCCTCAAAAGTGATTGCTATATCGAGATAGGTCAACAACGGTTGTATTTTCCATGGAGCGAAATTAAACGTAACTAATGAGTGGTATTTCTCTCTCTGCCCGTCAGCCAACCAGTTCTGCAGTTTAGATCGGAATTCTTTGGCCTCATCAACGGTCATTTCACGACCATGAGCTTTCTTGTAGTCCACAATAAGCAATGATAGCTTATACATTTCGATCGTTTCTTCACTGAACCAATCATATTTGTTCGACTTGTTTGCCACACCTGCTTGTCCGAATGTGTACACTGTCTCTGGATCGATCATTGAAGATGTCGGCCATTCTAGGAGGTAGTGGCGACCAATTTGAAAACTGACTAGTTTGTCAATGACAAAACAAAGCCAGAAACAATGCCACGTTTTAATCGTGTCACCATGCATGTGTTTGGTAGGTAATTGGTTGATGTCAAGCTCCATACCCTGACACATAGTAACGGCTTTGCTCAAAGCATTCCACGTGGCAATCTGTCTGTGTGATGCTCTCAAGTAAAATGCAATGAGTAGCCATGACTGGATGAGCTCAAACGATTCCCATTCAAATGTCAGCTTAGTAACAATAGAATAACTGTAACTAAACAGTCTATCTTCCAGGCGCTTTCCTTGGATATCCAGAAAGTGTTGTTCTTCTTGCGAGAACACTATTTGTGTGTTCCCAACAGTATCATTCGACGCGGGTTCGCCACCGTTGAAGCGGAAAGTAATGGCCAGTATCATATAAAGCATCGAGATGAACAATCTCGTGGATTTTGTGTTTGTCTTGCGTTGTTCTAGAAAGCCATTAAATTGTTGCCAAAACACGGATTCGTGGATGATAGACAAAGGTCTGTTAACATTCTGAAAATAGTATATTAGCGCCTTTTGTACAATAGAGAGGTGGATTTGGTTATCAAAGTCGATAATCTCCACTGGAAGATCTGATTTGTTTGATCCTGTTATGGATGCGTTCATTTTAAGGTAGTGGCCACCCGACATGTTCCAGCCATAATTTTGGATACGAGGAATCTCTAGGTCGTGTTCCGCTATGGTGCTCTGAGGAAGCTCTGAGATAATCGACGAACCAAAGAAATAGGGCAGCAAATTCTGGTATCTCGTATGGAATCTGTACTTTTCCTTAGAGTATCGAAACCATGGTGGCGTGTTACTAGTCGCCGACGGATCGGTGAACATCACATTTAGTCGCTCAGTGGGTTCGGAGTCTGCGAGAGGGTTTTCTTCTTGGGCACCCACAGGCGTTTCACTTTTCTCTCTTGAACCTAGCTGTAGTAGCAGTTTGGCCGTCTGGTCCTCGACGTGTATTTTTTGAGGCATTGGCGAGTTCTCTGTACTACCTTCCTTGCTCCTCCTGTATTTTCCACGAGGCTTAGATGACGTATAGTCGTAGTTGCACTCAACGTTATGTTTCTCACATCTGCTGCAGGGAGCATTGCCGTCACACTTGACTTTCCGACGTTTGCAAGCTTCGCATGCCTTGTTTACACGCACTCTCTTCCTTTCTGGAGTTTCTTCCACCATTGTTGTTGGTAGGATGTAGGTATCTAATATTCCGTTGTTTACTTATTGTTAAAAGCCATGTACGATTGAACAATGAGCTTAGGGCGGGTAAATTCGAATCGATGATGTGTTGAATAGTTGTGATGCCGCGGCTGACTCTGTTGTGTCGTTTGTTACTTGGTATTTTCTGTATACTGGATCTTGATTCTGGAATTTGTCAAATTATTTTTCATCTTGTTGAAGGAAAATCATATTTTGTTGCCTTTTTGGACTTTGAGGTAAATGCGAAGCGGACTCTACCAGTAAACAAAAATGAAAAAGTGATAAACCTGGAGATCGAGGAGAAGTTGATTCAGAGCAAAGTCTAGCAATCTTAGCAGCTCGAATGAAACGTTAAGATTATTTACATAGTTTTTACAAGTTTAATGAGAAACCCACAAGAACAACAGTTTTGGATCTTTGTTCGAATCCAGTGATCTAGATCGCTGAATACGTTGAAGCTATATACAGATTAACTGGTTACTAGTACACTGCTTTGTTTACCTTTGAAGGCTAATGAATCTCCTATCAATTTAATCAACGTAACTCTTTTACACGAACATATCTTTGTTTTTGTATATATCTTCTTGAATTGCCCAATATCATCGCCCCCAGCATGCCCTCCAACAGTGTTTCAAAGCGACACACCCAATACCAAGCTCTGCGGCACACAAAACCCCATCATAGGCCGAATCATCACCCTATCCTACGATACTGCATGTCTACACCCTGCATAATACCATGATAAGCACCCATGCGCATACAACGCAGACACGACGCCAGAGCGCAAGTGCGTACCCCCAGGCCACTCCCAGCACCCTGCCACACAGCCACAACTCGCTATCGAGACAGCTTCTCACTTTTGACGGGCGAGATCTAGCCCTGAAGCACCAGACCCATTCATGCAGAGCGCCCAACAGGCCCTCCCACTGGAGCGGCCCCGCCAGACGCACCTTCCCAGGAGGCAGGCGGCCGGGGACGCACGCCACAGGCAGACCGCACAGACCGCACCGCCACAGCATGCGACCGTGCCACGACCTCCTGCACCAGCGAACACACGTTGCTGCGCCTGCGGCAGCGCGATGCCCATCGCCGCAAAAAAAGAAAAGAGACGCAGGTGAAAAATTTACCGATCTGCGTGCGCGCCCGCTTCGCCCTCGCCTCGAGGCGGCGTCGGCCGGCCACTGATAAGTGTGCGTCGTCCCAACGAAACTGGCGGCGAAGAGATATGCATGTACGCAGGAGGCGTTGCATCGTAAACATCAGCTTTAAGCGACATACCTGAACAGCCGCTGGAGAAGAAGAAGAAGCAGACGACAGTAGGATAGCAAGCAACATGCCAGATATGTACAACATACCAGGATCGATGCCACAGTCAGCACAAGGTCAGGCGCAGGCGCAGACACAGGCCCACGCGCATGCTCAGGCCCAGACCCAGACCCAGCAGCAGCAGCAACAGCAACAGCAGCAGCAGCAGCTAGCATACTACTATTATTACAATCCTATGCAGATGGGAAGTGCTCCAGGCACATATTACCCAGGTGGCATGCCAGGTGCTGCCCCAGCAGGTGTTCCAGGCAACCTGCCAACCAGTGTTGTCACCGCGCCTATCGACAGACCTCCTAGTGAGAATGGTCTGTTGCAGTCCCATCTTCTGCAGCAGAGACGCGAGGATAACAGATCTACTACGGCTTCCAGTGCCGGCGGATCTTTGCTATCTAACCTAGAGGGCATCACCACTGAATCGATTTCGAGAAGCACATCGCCTGCCATGGCAGGAAAGATTGGTCCATCCAGCTACACCTACCCCGGTTTCCGTGATGGAGGGGCTGTGAACACAGCTAGTGCTGTGGGCGCCGGCAACGGCCTACAGAGCACTCCACCTCCTCGCGGTGCCAGTGCCGGCAGCAACTCCAGTAATATTGGCAGCGGCCATGGCGCCCGTTTTGCTCCTCAGGAGTGGGATGCCGCACAGCAGAATATGGGTGTTGTCCAGGCGTACGACTTAGTGAGCGCGTCCGGGGCTCATGTTCCTCGTGTGACCACCACCATGTGGGAGGACGAAGGAACGTTGTGCTACCAGGTGAAGGCCAATGGTGTATCCGTGGTTCGCAGAGCCGATAATGATATGGTCAACGGCACGAAACTGCTGAATGTAACAAAAATGACTCGTGGTAAGCGTGACGGTATATTGAAGGCGGAGAAGATTCGTCACGTTGTGAAGATTGGTTCTATGCATCTGAAGGGTGTATGGATCCCATTTGAGCGTGCTTTGCTCATGGCTGAGCGTGAGAAGATTGTCGACGCTCTATACCCACTATTTGTGAGGGACATCGAGGGTGTCCTCGGCCACGGTGGTGCTGGCAGTGGCGTTAGTGCAGGAACTGCACCAACAACTGCAGCCCCCAGCATTGCAAGCATTTCGACGAGCGTTGCTCCTACTCCACTGCCTCTGGCGCCTACACCGGTCCGTAGCGCAGGCTATGCATCCGTTCCTTCCCACACAATATCCCAGCCTGTTGTACACCCAACAGTCCACACGACAGGTTATACGCCAGTTTCCTCGAACGGCCACCCCGTTGGTCTTCCATCTGGCTACTCGCTAACGCCTACAGGTGTCCCATCAAGTGGTCACCCAACCATACACTCTGCTGGTGGCAGCGTGAACGGTGTCTCCAGCACCGGCGCAATGCCAAACACCAGTGCAGTTCCACAGTTGCAAATGCCACTACCGCTGCCGCTATCTGTGTCCCTGCAGCTCCCACCGCTGGGCCGGACAGCTCCACTGGGCCGTGCGTCACCACCGCTGGGCCAGACACCTTCCCAAGTATTCTCCCCACACGGCAATGTTGGACAGCTGGCTGTGGGCATCCGCCAGCCGGGCGGTCCTACGGCTAGCATTCCATCGCGGGGCCCTACGCCTGTCCCCACCTCCAGTGCCGGGTCCCACCACACACCGGGCCCTGGGGCGCCGGGCCAGCCTTCGGGCGGCCTCTCTGGTCCATAGGCCAACCACCGTCAAATAGCACTCTGTACAGTACATAACACAGTAACGGCACAACGCCATTGCATCAATCAAATTGAACGAGGGAATGATGAGTGTGGAGCTTGTCGTTTAGACGGTTGGTAGCAGCAGTGAATGATTCACTCATCACTGATGTTGTGTGAGCGGCAAAATAAAGTGGCTCTAGGGACTGTACATGCGGTTGTGGCAGCAATACAGGTAACCGGAATGGTAATTGGTTTAGATCACTTCTTTCAGAAGACAGCACCTATCATTTAACCAACTCGCAATCCCAAAGGTAACTGTGATCAGTGGAATAAGATCTTGTCAGCACCGGTATTGATTAATTTTATTGTCTGCAATCCTATCAGTTTCCCAAGTTTCCGCCCTCATGTTGTAGATTATAGCCCAAGGCTCCTTTCCACACCCGTGTATAACCATCTTACCACTTAATAACCCATAGCCGTTGCCCTTACTCTTCAATAATACAAGAAAACCATACCTAACGCAAACCAACACGAAAATCCACCCTAAACCCGCTGTTAAACCACTCTTAACCGACTCTCTATCCATTCTTAACCCACACCGAATCCGCTGTTAAGCCACTCTTATCCGACTCTCTATCCATTCTTGACCCACTCAACCCACTCAACCCACTCAACCCACTCAACCCACTCAACTCTCTCAACCCACTCAACCCACTGTCAACCAGCTCGTAACCCACTCTCAATACCCTCTTATCCCACTGTCAACCCACCCAATTTACTCGCAACCCCTCCCAACCATCATTCAAATCACAAACTCAATACCCATACCCCGTTTAATTACCCTCTCGCAACCCGCTTTCAACCGCCCAACCATCATGCAATCGCAACGCTCTACCCCACCCATATCACCATCACTCTCATCCTTCATAACATACCTTTCCTAACACACACCAACTTTCCATTAATAACGTCCCCCCCTATTTGCCACCGGGTGGCAAATACCCCACTTCCCTGCCCGGCGGCAAAATTAGCCGCCGAACACATCCCACATCACCCCACACGAAATCACTTCCCACGGATCACGTGCCACATCACCCCGCACGGCGTCATGTGACAGCCGAAAAATCCGCGGCGGCCCCCGCGGCAACACCTATACGAGCGCAGGGCAACTCCGCAGCTTCCGGCAGGCGGGAGCTGAACGACCAGGCACACAACACCCCGCACAACCCGAGGCAGCGCGCCCTCGTATAGCGCGGCCCTTGCAGATACGCGGGAAAAAGCGCTGCACCGCAGCCATCGGGCGCGTCTCCCGCTACTAACCGTTATTCGCACGCCCGACACTTGTCGTCGGCCGCCGTATAAACGAGGCGACGCAGCGATGTTCGCGGGCGAGCGATGTACCCGGCCGCTTACTATTGTTGGTCGTGTTCGCTGTCTTGTGCTGCGTTTGCAGTGGTGGTTGTCGTTGTTGTTTGTCGGTTTTGGCGTGATGGCGAGGGGAGGGAAGGGATGGACAATTCGGGGATTGGGTGAGTCGGTAACGACGAGCCCGCTTTGAGATTCGCATACCTGTGTGCTACGAAGGCGTATATATACACGCATGAGTTGTGGATATGCAGAGTTATTTTCCTGTGAGACCTTGTTATTTTTCAATTATTATTATTCTTGTTTATTCTATTACATATAACCAGTCATCGATTCATCACTTTTATACACAACCATTCATCATGAACGCTACTGAGTCTGCTTTCAACGCAGCTTCGACAGCAGCTTCCCCCTCTGCCATCAACTCTGCTATTACTTACGTCCAGGGCATGTCCGCGGTGCAGATATGCATCACCCTGCTCTGTGTCGTCCTCGTGTGGGACCAGGTCTCCTACATCCAGAAGAAGGGTTCCATTGCCGGCCCCCGTTTCAAGATCTACCCCATCATTGGCCCATTCCTGGAGTCCCTGGACCCCAAGTTCGAGGAGTACAAGGCCAAGTGGGACTCCGGTGCCCTCTCCTGTGTCTCCATCTTCCACAAGTTCGTTGTCATCTCCTCCACCAGAGACATCTCCCGTAAGATCTTCCAGGCCACCAAGTACGTCAAGCCGTGTGTTGTCGACGTTGCTGTCAAGATTCTGAGACCACAGAACTGGGTCTTCCTCGACGGCAAGGCCCACACCGACTACAGAAAGTCTCTGAACGGTCTCTTCACCCGTACCGCCCTCGCCCAGTACCTCCCATCCATGGAGGACGTCATCGACAAGTACATGGAGAAGTTCGTCGACTACTCCAAGGACCACGACTACAAGCCAACCATCTACTTCCACGAGATGCGTGAGATCCTGTGCGCCCTCTCCCTCAGAGCCTTCTGCGGCAACTACATCACCGAGGACCAGATCAGAAAGGTCGCCGACGACTACTACCTCGTCACCGCCGCCCTGGAGCTCGTCAACTTCCCTATCATCATCCCATTCACCAAGACCTGGTACGGTAAGCGCACCGCCGACATGGCCATGCGCATCTTCGAGGACTGTGCCCAGCAGGCCAAGGACCACATCGCCAAGGGCGGCGAGCCAATCTGTGTCATGGACGCGTGGTGCAAGCTCATGCACGACGCCAAGAACAAGAACGACGAGGACTCGAGACTGCTGCACAGAGAGTTCTCCAACAAGGAGATCTCCGAGGCCATCTTCACCATGCTGTTCGCTTCCCAGGACGCTTCCTCTTCCCTTGCCTGCTGGTTGTTCCAGATCGTCGCCGACAGACCAGACGTCCTCGCCAAGATCAGAGAGGAGCAGCTGGAGGTCCGTGGCGGCGACCCTAACAAGAGAGTCGACCTCGACATGATCAACAACATGACCTACACCAACATGGTCATCAAGGAGACCCTGCGTTACAGACCACCTGTCCTGATGGTGCCTTACGTCGTCAAGCAGAACTTCCCTGTCACTCCAAACTACACCGCTCCAAAGGGCGCCATGCTGATCCCAACCTTGTACCCATCCCTGCACGACCCAGAGGTCTACGAGAACCCAGATGACTTCATCCCAGAGAGATGGGTCGAGGGCTCCAAGGCCTCCGAGGCCAAGAAGAACTGGCTGGTCTTCGGCTGTGGTCCTCACGTCTGTCTAGGTCAGACCTACGTCATGATCCTGTTCGCCGCCCTCATCGGTAAGTTCTCCCTGTTCACTGAGTGGGAGCACACCGTCACCCCTCTATCCGAGAAGATCAAGGTCTTTGCCACCATCTTCCCTAAGGATGACCTGCTGCTAACCTTCAAGAAGAGAGACCCACTGACCGGTAAGCTCTCCGAGTAAGATACCTTGCCAACGGTCGTAGATCGATCTGTGAAGCTTTAAGAAAAGCTGCTGCCATGTCTTCTTATTTATCATCATCATCATCATCATTTTCATTATTATCAATGTGACAGGTTACAAAAACTATATATTTTATTTATTCAAATGCCACATATGCTGGATACACACAAATTAACTAACGTTTTTCTATTTATACCGCTCCCCCTCTGATGCAATGCTCTCTTGAGTTTTGTATGCTTTTCTTTATTGGACGTAGCTACTATTTTTGTTTTATATGACTTCTTATGTATGACACGAACACCCCTTTTAGTCAAAAGTGATCTTCTTACCGGAGAACTTGGCGTTCTTCAGCTTCTCCTCGGCCTGCTTCTTCGCTACCCACGATGGATGGTTCTCATTGGCAGCAGTCTGCGGAGCCAAAGCGACAGCTGGCGCAGCTGCAACACCTTCACCCATCTTCTTGGCATTGGCAATGGGGATGAGATTGGCGTTTGTCTTGTTGTATTTGACCTGCTTAGCCTGGCGCTTAGCCTCACGTTCCTCCCACTCACGCTGGCGCTTCTCACGCTCGGCCTTGTGCTCCTCAATTTCGCGCTGAATGTGGTTGGCCTCGCGACCGTACTTCTGCGCCCAGATACGACGACGGGCACGCTGACCTCTTCTGTTCTTCTTCTTTGGAAGCTCAGTCTGTGCCCGCACTTGGGCCTCCTCTTCGGAGTCTAGGTCACTGGCAGCCTCCTCATCACCACTGTAGTAACCGTTCATAAGTTCTGGTAGGTTGTACTTTGATGCGGTGTTGCTGGAATCGTCATCGCTATCACTTTCGCTTTCAGACGCACTTGGCTCCTCATCGGTGACCTCATTGTAATTAATACCGTCGTTGAGAGTGCCAGCATTGCTATCGGCCTCTTCTTCATCAGAATCAGCCAGTAAAGCATCGTACTGCTTTAGTGTATCCTCATCGATGTCCTGGTCTGGAACGATATCATCCTCAATACTTATGTCGCTATCAGCATCGTCATCGTCATTGCTGTCATTCTCCACTTCCTCCTTCTCGTCCTCAACTGGGGCTTTCTCCTCAGCCTTCACACGTGGCTTCACCTCTAGTCCGAGAGCCAGGTTTACACCCTTCTCAAACCCAGCAATGAGGTCCTTAGCACGTGGGTCGTTCATCGTTGAACTTATGAAACCTGCCGCACCATCTGTCTTTTGCACCATCTCATTCCAAACAAAACTAGGGTTGCGGTGGTCTTTTTTATCATTCCATATATTCTCAAACAGATGATGCTGGTACCAGGTCGGTATGCCATCGAGCTCCTGGGTCTTCACGAGGCGCATCACTCTCTGGCGGGTCAGTTTCACCAGCTTGGAGATAATTACATTCGATATGAACCCTTCGGAATCAGTAGCGGCGGCACAGTTCGCCATCTTTTCAGCCATAGGCTCTTTCAGATGTCCTTGGAATACCTTTGCCAGCTGTTTCTCCGCATTATGTATCTTCTGATTCAAAATGAGGATCTTCAGCTCTTCAGCTTCCTTCTCCAGGGTAGACTCGTCCAGACCAGCCATTTTACTCTGCAAACGCTTCAGGTTCTTGCGACCCTTGACATTGTACATTTTGGACGTGTATGGCAGACGGGGATGGAACGAGTCCAATGTGTCGCGGAGGTAGTGGATCTGGTACTCCAGATTGTCCAGCTTAAAAATCAGATTCTCCTTAGACATGGCGGTGGTACTCTTGATCGTTTGGGATATGAGGATACAGTTTACAAGCATAAAAGAGACATTACCATCTTCAATATAAAAGGACCTTCACCACCTTTCACGAGACCGATGAGCTATCGGCGCCTACTTCGCGATGAGCTGAAAAATTTTCGCTTGATGGTGTCTGGGTGTTTATAACTCTGGTTGAACCAGCGACAAGTTTTAGATGACGGTGTAGATTACAGAGAACAAGATAGTTGTCAAGAGTAGAGGAATCAGACTGACGTGCAAATCGTTTTTAATTTTTTGAGACGTATCTTCAATACCCGAGGGTTCAGAAGAAAAGTAGTTCGAAAACTAGCTCAAGAAATTGTCATCACCTTCCAAGTGCAATGGACAGTTGCCAGCGCACATACAGCGCACTAGCACGTTACTAAGATGCAATACATGGATGCTTTGGACTCAAAACAAACGCGTATTGTGGTTAATGAAGAATGAGACGACTATCCATTCTATGCTATATCAACAAGAACATTCCATCAATGTGAAGTATCAGATCAATGCCTTGTCACAGGCAAATATCATCAAAGTTCGTCGATAAACAATCGAGAACGCAGTTGACCGTCGTGATAAAAGTAAATCATCATAAACATTGCTGCGAAATTGCAGTTGGAGTTGTAATTGATAAAGAATGAATAGTCATTCCATTTCTCAAAAGAGAAAAAAAAAGAACATGAGAACGGAGTTCATGTAACAGTTGAATGCGCACTTTAGCTAAAGGGCCAAAACAAACAACAGCTAACATGTAGCATCAGACAATTATACTCTTATCCGTCATTAAAACTTCGGACATATGCTTGTCTTTTGAGTTTAATTATTTCATCGTCTGCAAAAAAACTCTTTGTAGTAACAGCAACACCAGTCGAAACATTAACAACCGCTTATACCGCTACCACAGCTCAAAGAAGAATATCGTCAACTGACAATAAGAATTCTTCTTATCACAGTGGCTCTATTGTCTGAGACGACTGTATCGAGAGAAAATGTAATGCAAAAACAGAAACACCTGCTAACAGAAATAATCAGAAATGCATGAATGGTATTAATTTAGATGTGTCTTCACTTCAATGATCAGACTCGTCATCTAAAGGGTATCATCATTTAAATCCGGAAACAGAGTATTGCAGTAAGCAAATAACCATTCTCTCGTTCAATCCAAAGTCTAATGCATTCGACTGAATAACAAATAAACTTCTGGGAGCAAACATAAAAGTAAACTCACAATTCTTAAACACCCTGTTGGAAATGAATCGGTAACGTGGGTTTTCTAGGCCCACTTAAAGCGTTGTCACTCATGAAAACAAATGTTTTATTTGTATCAGTGCCCAGTGCTGTGTATCGTCACTTTCAACCAACAGAAGATCCAGAAAAGTCAGTAAACTTTCCCTCTCCCAATAAAAGAAAATAAGCGCATGAAACGCCTGTTTTATGGCAATTTTTCAGAAAAAAGACCGCTGTTCTAATATCAAAGTATTTGAAAATAGAAAATAATCTTTATTTTGCTGTTTAAATCAGAAATAGTGCAAAAACGTATCAACATATACTCGTTCAGCCAGTAATTCCAGCTTTTGTTTTTGTTATGATCATCACGAAAAACAGACAAAATAGAGAAACATTTTCTTTATTCCAAAGGACTAAGATATCAGGCGACAGCCAAAATAAGGCAGACACACACAACAAAAGAATGAAAGGAAACATCAAAATACATCTGTATTTTTTTTCAATGCAAAGAAAAGCGTCAGGACTACGCAACGACATACCACGGCACCACGTAGCCCCAAATCACAGATACTTCCATAGAGAATCGCCTCAGCTGTCTATCAACGTCTAATCACTAAAATTGATTCAGAAACTCTAGTTTGTAAAATTTTGATTTTGGTCATCAACGGAAACCCCGTACAGTTGCATCCAATTGACACTAGCATCATATTTCTTTTATTCTTTGTTGTGTTAGTAAGCCACATGAACCCCACTGGATGTGGTCTGTTGTAAACCTCCAATAACCAAGACACAAGAGAACAGAAAAATCCACATCTTCAGAAAACGCGCCCTCTTTTATATCACAGAAAAACAAATTTTGCGGCGCTGCCCCGAGAAAAATTTTCACCGCGAAATTTGCGCCAAAATTGTGTTAGGTCTTGCGAAACGCAAATTTGGCGTCATCGGGCGCGCGAAAACGTGACAGATAGGAGTTTTGTTTGTGTTTCTGCGTACGTGTTTTCAAGAGGGTTACAAGGGTCCAAGGGATCGGATGCGGCTATGCTGGAGTCGGTATTGTTGTTGAAGATAGTTCCAATAGTAGAGTAGTGTATCTGTACTTATTTGTTATTTTTCTAGTTGTTTGTTTTGTCATATAACCGATTCTCTGTCCTCGCACACAGGAACCCAATTTATCAATGTCGATCACTATGGTTTGCGCTGAGAAAGAGCTGGAATCTTCCTCTGACTGCAAAAAAGATACACATAAGGACACAACGGTCAATGAGAACAACTTGTTCGCACACATTGTACAAGCGGCTATTATAACGTTAACCGTTTGTGCCGCGCTTTACCAAAACCGCGATGATCCAGTTAATCGCTTCACTCTGTTTAACGGCTTTAGCATTATACTCATGTTTGTTACACTAGTCACATATGAGTCGCATCACCCATTTGAAGTTGTGTATTCCATTTTTCTTCCATGGGCTCTTTCCTATATTTTCAACAGACCATTAAGCGTTATCAACTCAATACTAGCGCTGAATGTGGCGTCGCAGAGCAGAATGCTCGTGACAGCTTGTCAGGTAGCTGCGTGCTACTTTTCTCGTACTGATCCTACGCAATTTTTAATTTCCGTCATAATGAATGCTACATTTTCCTGGATTCTGGAAACAGTGGGACAACTGAAGAGTTTGGATCGCGTGGACTGTAATTTATTCAGTATCCTTCTCACAAACGTGTTCTACCTCATAACAGCAACACGCCCAACCTCACAGACATCATCCATCCCTTTTAAAATCATCCAAGGAACACTTGGTGCCTTCGTTTGCACCGTTATAACGGACGGCATAGCTGCCATATTTTTTAATGGTATAGCACGGTTACCCACAGCCGCGGCTTTATTTCCTTTATTCACCCACATATTTATCCAAATGGCTGGAGTCCATACACCCCTTCTATGGCTCGTTGATTACATCTACAGCTCTGACACTCGTCTGACCATTTTTGGATTGTGGCTTACTCTGGTGGCAATCGCTGTTCCCACGTTCATGATATTCTTCCAATCAAGTGTATCGCTGAACACATCGAGAAAAGTATGGCATTTCCTCATTTTCCTAATGATCGTGGTCCCATTCAACTTTGATCCGACATTTGTAAAGATAGCACTCGCCGGCATGATTCCCCTGTTCCTGTGCACGGAATACATTCGATACATGCGCCTGGAGCCAATCGGTGAACTGCTTGAAATCCAACTGCGCGAGTTTGCTGATAACAGAGACAACAACGGACCCTTAATTATATCATACATCTACCT
Source organism: Maudiozyma humilis (assembly GCA_037102785.1). Lineage (NCBI taxonomy): Eukaryota > Fungi > Ascomycota > Saccharomycetes > Saccharomycetales > Saccharomycetaceae > Maudiozyma > Maudiozyma humilis. The sequence continues at coordinate 82,597 of BTGD01000020.1, read as the reverse complement.
CATAGTGGGCATATCATTTCCATTACTAGTACACAACTCTCCAGTAGGACTAATCAGTCTAGGGATTGGTGATTCCTTGGCATCGATAGTGGGGAAAAAGATTGGGAAGTACCGCTGGCCGGGAAGCCCCAAAACAATCGAGGGCACTGTTGCATTTGTGATATCTACCTTTTTGGCCTGTGGGCTCTTGCAGTCCTATCTGGGCTACTTCCAAGGAGTATCTTTCACAACAATATTTGCCATGTGTTTCCTGTCGGCTGTGCTCGAGGGAAACAGCTGCCTTAACGACAACATTCTAATACCATCATTCATGTTAATTTGTGAAGAGGCATGTGCCACAGCATAAACAAACACGAGCAATATCAGCAGCCACGCCGTTGTTCTGCCCAACATATCATTCATCTAAACAAAACATAGAAAAATCATTCCGATTCAATATATACATAGATAATTATACAAAAAAAACATGATTTTTATGTGAAAGATGGCAGAGGTTAATCATTTCTTACCATTCTTCTTGCCCTTGGAACCTTTCTTGGCCTTCTTTCCATCGTCTCCCTCAATAAAGTCTAGTAGCTCATCAACGGACTTCTCAGCTAGCTCTGGCTTAGGAGCTGGAGCCTTCTTGCCATTGGACTTCTTGTGTGGGACAGCAGGAGTGCTGTTGGCATCGTTCTGGTTACCCTGGAGGATCTTCTGCTGACGCTGCTCGTTAAGAACATTGGTTAGACCGTTGATCCACTGCTTAGCAGAAGCAGTTAGGTGGTCGTTGCTACCTAGCTCCTTGGTGAAGATAGCTTCAGCACGCACAATGTGGTCAAGAGCAGCCTGGAATTCATTCGATGAGGCAAAAAGGTTACCTAGACGGGACTCAGTGAAACCATAAGCGACAGCATCCTTACCATCTAGCTGAACAATGAGGTCGGCAAGGTGCTGAAGAACCTCAGTGGTTAGCTTCAAGTTGTTGGTACCTAGCGCAACCTGCTCTAGATTGTTCAGGACACTAGCAGCAATTGGGTGGTGAGCGTCATTGAGCTGGAACAAGGTAGCTTGCTCGATAATTCTCTTGTAAACGATCGAAGCGTTCAATGGAGACTCATTGGAGAGTTCCAGTAGAGCAAGGTTGTTCAAGGCTCTAATCAGCTCAAAAGAGTCAATACCCTTGGTTCTCTCGTAAATGATGCAGGCCTTGCGGCAGAAGGCGATAGCCTCTGGAAGCAACTTCATTCTGCTGTAAACGGTAGCCATAGCAAGGTACTTCTCAGCAACCTCTGGGTGAACAACACCCTTAACCTCCTCAAGGATGGTGATAGCTTGGGCCATTAGGGTCAGAGCATCATTGTTCTTCTCCTCTGTTAGGAGAATAGTACCCTGGTTCCAGAACTCCTCACTAATAATAGAGGTGTAGTCGGAAGACTTGGAGACTGGGATGATGATCATATCGTTCTTGCTGAAGGTGGAAACAGGCTCGACAAGCTTTGCTCTTACCTTCTTGTCCTGTGCATTCTTGTATTCCTCAAACTCAGCCTTGTTGAAGAAGTAGGTATTGTTAATCAGCTGAATACCAAACTTAGCACAAATCTGCTTGATCATGAGCAGCTTGAAGGACAGATACTTCTCGATAACATCAGCGGTCAGGTCAATGCGGAAACGTAGTTTGGCCTGCTTAGCAATCTCCTCGATTAGAGAATCACGGGTAACAGAAGTGAATGCATAGGCGGCAGATTCGAAGAACTCGTCAACGGTCTCAGCCACTGGAGAGGCGTTGTACTCAGAACCGACCAGCAGGTTTAGGAAGTAGGCAGCCATAGAAGAAATGACTGAGATTGGTAGCTCCTTACTGTAAGCTCTGAAGATGTGCTTCAACGCACGAGAAATAATCTCAATGTGAGCCATGCTGATGACTGGTAGCAACTCGTCTCTACGGACAGCCATTGGCTCACCCTTGGTTGGCTTTCTGATTTCGTTCTCATCTAGCTTTAGGTCCTCCTTTAGCTCCTTTGGAATCTCCTTACCAGCGTGGTAAAGCTCGTTAATCTTGTCTTGTCTCTCCTTGATCATAGCCTGAATCTTGTTGAGATAAGACACCTCCCAGGCGTCGTACTCGGCATTGCTGGTCTCGATCTCCTTGAGCTTCTCATCGTGCTCCTTCTCCTCCTTGTCCAGTTTGGCCTGAGCGATCTCAATGATCTTACCTAGGTAACGGGCATTGATACCGTTCTTGTGCAGAGTGTCGATCAGGTGGTCACCGGAATATGGCTCGGTAACATTGCCAGCGGCAAAGTCATCGACAACACCGGTGATGACCTCGTTGTTTAGGTAATCGGAGATGTCATCGACAGTCTTATCCTCAACACCGTCAACCTGGTAGGCATCACACTGGTAAGAGAACATGTCCTTATTGTAGGCTTCATCAGCGGTCAGGTCCTTCTCAGCCTGGACCTTGCTGTTCCACCACTTCTCGACTAGCTCTGGACGAACAAGAGTCTGTCTGTGTGGGTAGCGGTCAGCTTCGGAGGCGACGTTGTCGAAGTGCTCCCTGGCGAAGTTGATATCAATAGGGTAGGTGTTGGCGAGGTCTAGGACGTAGCTTCTCTTGTCGGAGCCGACAATACCCTTGGACTTGGAGGAAAACCAGACGTCCTTGTCATTGTTCTTCTTCAGGTGAAAGACCTTGGCGAAGTCCTTGGCTAGCAGGTCATCGAACTTCTGGTCGTGGACAACCTTGTTAGTGTTCTCGTCGAAACCGTAGTTGACAATGATGTCACTCTCCATATCCTGCAGAGTCTCCTTGCCGGTCGCGGCATCCTTGACAACCTCAGCACCCATGCTGCCCAATAGTCCTGGGACTGGGGTCTGGGCGAGTAGTCTCTTGCCACCGAAATCAACAATGGTAGTCAGCAAGTGACGAACATCCTTCAGGCCCATTCTGTTGAGAACAGAAATGGTTAGGAGATCCTGGTTAGAGGCGGCTCTGGCGGCCTCGTCGCCACCGTTGTTGCTGAAGTTGCCGAGGGCATCAGAGACAAAGGAGTAGAAGATGTCGTCCTTTAGATAGATACGGTCGTTTTCTGGAGCGTCTGGGTCCATAGCGGTAGTATTACCCTGGAAGATATCCATAGCGCCGGCGGTGGCAACGGTGGAGAACTCGTGGATGAGCTTGGCGGTCAGTCTCTCGATCTCCATGCGGGAAACGAGAGACTCGGATGGGAGGTCTCTCACGGCCTGGAACTCGTCGTTGTAGACTCTCTCTGGGTTGACGATGTTGTTAACATAGGCCTCCTGCAACTTGGTGTAGTCACCAGTGTTGGTTGGCACAGCAGAGATGATCCATGGCTTGCACAGGTAGCCGGTCTGTGGCTTGACATAGGCGGCGTTCTCCATGGTGGACAGCTTGGCGTCCAGCTTCTCAATGTGCGAGATGAAGTTCTTGGAGTGAGCAGCGAGCAGGTCGTACAGAGAGTAGAATGTAGTCTCGTGGGAGGATACATTGTCGGCGGAAGCACCGTGCTTGTGACCGTGACGGGACTTGCCGTTGTCGTACTCGTTCTCGGCAGCAACTCTTAGAGATGGGTCAAACTTGGTGTTAGTCGATTTGTTCACGTAGAAACCAGATGGAGTGGCGGTGACATGCATGCTCTCGCCCTCAAGAGTGACGATCTGCAGATATAGTAGGTGACCCTGGGATCTGTTGAAGGCTGGCACAGGGTTATACTGGGAGAGGTTTAGGGAGCGGACACATGGGGTGATAAGAGAGCCGTTGGTGGCGAAGAACTGCTTGGCACTGGTGTCCTTGTCAACCTTTAGTAGCTCGCGGACGGCCTTGGCAGTAGCCTCCTTCTCCTCATCGGTGACGTCTAGGAAGTGCTTCTTCTTCTCCTCAGCCTTCTTCTTCTCTTCAGGAGTTCTCTTGTCATTCTTGTCCTTCTCAGCAGCAGCTTCGGCCTCCTTCTTCTTCTCCTCCTCAGTCTTTCTTGGTCTAATAGCGGAGAGACCCATGGCGTCAAACTTAGAGCCACCAGAAACGGCAAAATCAGATAGACCATCCTCCAGCTCGGAGGTGAAACCGATTAGCTCACGGGTAGTGACGGCGTGTCTCAATGCCGCACTGGTAGTGTATGGAAGAGCCTCGACGGAAATGTCAATAGGAATGTCCTTCTCGATGGCGTTCTCGGAAGTCAGCTCGACGAGAGTCTGCTCATCTAGCAGCACAGCATCGTTGTGTCTCAGCTGGATGTTGGTCAGGTACTTGGTCTGCTTGGCAACGCCTAGAACATCGATAATGGTTTGCACCTTGGTGTCCTTGTTGAACTGCAGAGCAAGCTTCTCAGCGACAGCCGCCTTCTTACCGTGGTGGTGAGCGTGGATGTTTGGCAGCTTGATGTTCACCTTGACATTGATGTTGGCAGCGGCAGTTTCAGACATTGTTGAGTAAATAGAGTAAAGTGTCCTTCCGTGTTGGGGGGTATCTATTGAGGAGGGCGGGTCGACGCAGACGTAGTTAGTGTATCTGTGGTCCTTTGACTCCTGCTATGGGGGAAATATGCAATATGTACAAGTATGTGCACTACTCTAGGTCCCTGGGGAGATGCAATAAGATATGTACGAACAGTGTAAAGTTCCTGGATCTTCTTTTGAACCTCCCACAGGAAACAATTTGCCACCCGCTCCCGCCGCTTCCGCCGCTCCCAGAGACAGATCCCTTGGAAGGGCATCCAGGCGCCCAACTTGCTCGGGATTGGACGAAACTAGTGCGTCGCGCGTCCACCTCGTCGTGTAGAGTGATTTTGGTACGACACACGTGCATGACCTACTGAAAGAAGTAACTGGCGGGTGTGTGTGATGGTGATGATATTCATGGAGGATGTACGTGCATGCACATGGTTGATTGTAATGTGGGTTTGAGTTTCCATTCCCACTGCTCAATACTTTGTTGAAGGGATTTTACAAGGAAGCGATGACTCAGAGTAGCGAAAATGTATATGACGAAACTTTGCAAAAAAAGGCAGGACGTAGAAAATAAATGAAACTACACACCGTTCTAGTATTCTGCAGAATATTGGGCGCACCAATGTTTGATTACCGTTTTCATTCATTTTTTAGTTGCATGGTTGTGGAAGAAATGATAAATTATCCTGAATAATTTGCGATAGATGGGCGAAAAACTTGGGGAATAGTCTCTGAAACTCAACAGCAATAATGTACTTACATTCAACAGCCCAAATGTGCTAGTACTTCAGCAAAAAAATCAGGAAAACGAACGAAAAAAAGTATCACTCCCATGCGGGGAGTCGAACCCCGGTCTCCACGGTGAAAGCGTGATGTGATAGCCGTTACACCACATGGGAATAGCGAATAGTAAAAATAGAAAATTAAGCTTATTTAAGTAGATAAGAAAATTCGGCACTTAAAATTTTTGAGATGACAGGTTTGGAGCCAAGTCAGACCCTTTCCAAAATTTGGATACTGTGTTGCATTATTTAGACCTTATACTGGGGTGTCCAGTTAGGACATTGGCTAAACAACTGGAAGTGATCGTGCCATATTATCTTACTTTCGTTCACATTTTGATTGAATTTCTCTTCCTGATTTAAATGAATTATGCACTCTTTGTTGTTTTTTGGTCGTTGTCATATACTTGGTGTTACTACATGTGGTGGACTGTATGAGTATTTCTCTTTTACATCTTATATTTTCTTTAATCCACCAAAGTTCATTCGTATCCCTTTAAGCTTCAATTGATTATTTTTATTATTTTTATTATTCAATTTCAATATCATTAAAGTTCTTCAGTATCCAGTGAAAAGCCCGCTTGACAAGTGAGTGTTGCCACCCTTTAAGCAGGCGCATGCTGCAGACTAATTTTTCATTCATTCGTCGAACATTCTTGATCTCTCGCTTCGAAGGACTATGGCCAATACGCCATTTTGATAAGACAATATAAACTGAATACCCCCTATAGCCCCCATCATTTAACGATTATGATTATGATTATTATGATTACTATTACTATTACATATGCAGGAAAATTAAACGTTGTGAGGGCGGGGACTTTCATGCCTCATGGCTATCCCCACTGTGCTCTCCCTCCTCCGGATCTTCAGTGTCGTCGTGCCCAGCGGCCCTTGCCATTGCCTGGGCCTGCTCGAGTCTCATCTGGCTCTGCCGCTGCTTCTCGAGAAGCGACTTCAGGAACATCTCCTTGACTTCCTGCTTCTGCTTCACCCATTCCTCGGCCTTTCCGAGTGTGGAGTCGACGACGTCCATCACATTCTGCACCATCTCTAGGGACTCCTTCGCGAGCAGCAGCACCTTCCCATTGGCAGACAGGTTCCCGTCGGCGACGCTGGCCGAGGAGGAGCTGCGCGTCCTGTTCATTGGCGTGGTAGCACTGCCGTTCTCCTCTCCGTTACTCTCCTCATTTGCCACGGGCTCCACGGCGTTCGCACTCTGAAACCAGTTGTTGGGCATACTGAGTAAGCTCTCACGGACCTGTGAGCGCGCAGGTTCCGGCAGCGAATCGCCTGTGTAGCTGGATATCAGTGCGTACACCTTTTTTATCGTTCCCACGACCTCCATTTTGATGACAGTGGATTTTTCGTCGAAGTCGTTAGAGTCGAACGCGTCGAAGAACTCCTCGTTCGCATTGGGCCCGTAGCAGTCCTCATCGGGGGAGTCGGTGTCCGTATTTGCGGGTGCTGACTGTGGCGTGGGCTCCCTGTCGGAGGCACTGGTCCCACTATCCGGTATATCGCTGATGGTAGATGCGCGCTGCCGCCTGCGTCTGATGTCAGAGGCAGCTGTACCATTACCCTTCCTGTCATGTGAATTAGTGATTGTGCGCCTTCTGCGGCGACGGGGCACCTCTTGCTCCTCGCGGACCATATCCTGCAAATTATTCACCTTGTCTGCAAGTTGCTTATTAGCAAGCTTAAGCAGGTGCAGACAGGTAATCAGCCGCTTCTTGGATTCGATAGACATGTTCAGTTTGTACTCTTTGAGGTTGTCCCGGCTCTTTGCGAGGGCCTCGGATATCTTTTGTCTTTTTGAAACATGTTCTTCCTCCTCCTGGTCTTCGCTCTCGCTCTCTGAGCTCGTGTAGTTGTCCTCATATGCATCGTCCAGCAGCCTGGCTATCGAGCCGACACGCCTCCTGTCCTTGAAATCATCGTATATCGTAACCACATTGTTAACCATGCGGTTGAGCAGGGTGTCAGAGGGTGCTGAGGAAATTGCAGTAGAACCAGGTGCAGCAGTATCAGCTGTAGGTGTATCCACAGATGCACCTTCCGCTTCACTGCGGCGACGTTTGCCCTGGCCCACAGGTGCCTTCCGCAGGACGCCGAGGACCTCAGCGGCGCGGACGTCTTCTGGGGACAGCCCACGGTTTTCACTCCCAGCCATGTTGAGACGCAGTATCTAACGGATGCACAGACACACAGACGAACAGCAATATGTCGTCCTGGGCCTCTGGGGCTCTCCAGCGAGCAAGACGAACCCACACACACGCCAAGCACCCCACGCCTTATATAAATGCGAGACGAGGCAAAAAGCGCCGGCCAGCATGTGAAAGTGCGTGCGGCTGTGGTGTCTGGGTGCCCACATGTGTAGAGGATTATACCGTTTCATATATAACACGACAGTGGTGTATGAGTTGTGATATATGCTATATGATGTGTACATGTGGTACGTATGGGGAAGTACTCTCGGTAAGTGGGTTATTTAGAGCGTGGTACAGGTTTGGTACTGTACCGGCGCAATGTAGCGCATGTGATATCCATGCGTTTTATTCTGTAATGTATGGAATGTAGTAGGTAGTGTACGGTTTAATACCATTACATGCATTATAAAGTCTACATTATGTCTTCTCTGATGCAGTGTGATGCAGCATATTATTTATATCGCAGGCTTGCGGCTCTGAATATGGCGAATAATTCTAGCCGTATTGCGTGCAGATCGCTCATGGAGGATTTCCCACAGCACACGGTCGCACATACACAAAATTCAGCATACAGTCCGTCTTGTAATCACCCATTCATGCATATTACCAGTCTATAATTATTTCCTTTTTACTGTTCACCCTTACAAACTGTAGAGATACTCATCAGCATTCACCGTGCGGCTGCGGACCCACGGAAACGACTGGTACTGCAGCTGCGGCTCGGAGATCTTGAGGTACTCGACGTTCGTGCCAGACAAGGTAGAGTACGGAATCTCAAAGTCGATGCGCAGCGGCTCCGGCTTCAGTTCCTTGGATTCGTCTCCTTCATGCACCTGCTTGTGGATCTCCTCGATACGCGGACCGGTGACCAAGGGCGGAGGGTTCATCGAGTTGCGCAGCTCCTCTTGCTCTCGGTCGTACGCCTCCTGGTCGAAGAGCGAAAACTCCACGGCCATTTCGACCTGCGTCTCACCGTGGCCGCCCTTAATTGCGCCTACTTCCCACAACAAAAAGTCGTCGCTCACATTGAACAACACTTTGCCGCTGTCACACTTGAACCGCAGTGGCCGGCGCAGGTCAATGCGGTACTCACGGAACAGTCGTCCCAACGGTATCCGCACGTTGAGTTTGGAGGTTGCATTCGTAGGCTTGAAGTGCGGCTCTATCGTCACGTACATTTTAAGTTTGTGCTTGGCTGGCTTCGCCTTAATCTCAAACCGGCTCATCTTGATCACGGGCTGGTCTCGCACATGTCGCTTCAGATCGTACGTGCACAGCACAAAGTCACCGTCAGGAGGGATAAATGTGATCTCTTTACCCTCAGCAACATTCGCAAGGTCCACACATTGGTGGAACTTGCAGCTTGCTAGGAACTGCTTGTCCTGGTGTAGGATCTTGTTTATTGACGCCCGCAGTTCAGGCATTCCCGACAGGAACGACTTGCATACAATTTCGCCATGAATTACGTTCTTCCGCACAGTCTGCGATGGGTAGTCCATCGCATACTCTACCCGTTCGATCACGTCCAGGAAGAACTCGTTCTTGGCATAGTGGATGCCCTTCGCACGCCACGACACCGCCATAACCGTGGTCTTGGCGATATCACTGTTCATAAACGTATCATCATCCTCATCATCTCCTTCACCGTCATTATCACTATTCTGGGACACTCCTGCATGCTTCTTTCCGGAGCCCTTTCCCTTCCATGTCTGCATGACTTTCTTCCTGAGGTGACCAAGTTCCTGTTTCGTTGTGCGGGCAGGTTGACGCTCCTGAAGCTGCTTCCGCCGACGTTTCTCAGCCTTCTTGCGCTCTTCGTCACTTTCACTTCCATACAGATCGTCCTCCAGTTGTATGCTGCCCGGATCCTGTGTCGTATGTAGCTCAGGCAGGTTAATCTTGACTCTGATATAATCCCTAATCAAACCTGCATCCGTCACCTGAACAAACCCAAAGTCAATGCTCTCGTCCAGCAGTTCCATCACCAGTACAGTGTTGTCTAACACCAGATTCTTGTCCAGCACCTTCACGTCAAAGTAGTTTCTCAGCAGCAGGTAGAACTGTTCGAGGTAGTGTAGTGTCTCCACGGCGTCTGCATCGTTACCAACAACGCTCACAAAAAACAGCGAGTCTCGTTGAATGTATACGTAGGCCCAATTGTCCTCGAGGTCACCAGGGTACCCACCACGCAGTACTGGCGGTGCTCCCTTGTGGTACAGTCGCTTGAACTGTGCCGCCGGCTGCTCCAGCGAGGGGACTGCCCTCAAATTGCGCGCAACCAGCGTCTCCAATGTCTCACTTAGGATATACAGTATCGAAGACATACTTAACGTCCGTTCTATTCGTACTCGAATCCTATGTGCTCTTCTTTGGTTCACTATCTGACGACCGGTCCTCTCCTTTAGTGGTGAACGCTGATCGCTTTTTGACAGTTGGCGACTCACAAGAGGAACGACAGGGACACAGGGGTGACAAAAGACAGAAGTCCACTTACAAACAGTAACAATTAGCAATGTACAACAAGATAATACGGTGCAATGCTGTCAGAGTTGCTACCTCGGAGCTAGAGGCCCTCGTAGCCACTCAAGGACCCCTAGCGAGGTGGCAGGTTACCGCGGATAGCAAACGACTGGTCAGGGAGTGCACATTTTCCAACTTTGAGCAAACTTGGGGGTTCCTCACTGCCGTATCTATGCGGGCTCACCTCTGGGGTCACCACCCAACGATCACAACTACGTATACGGATGTCAAGGTCGAGTTGTCTACGCATGATCTTGACCCAGCTGGAATCAGCGATATTGATGTGAAGATGGCCAAGAAGATAGAGACGACTATTGGCCAGTACACTACAAAGGGTTCTTTGCATTGATATGATTTTGGGATAACTATGTACATACGAATTCAATAAATAAGGGGCGTTAGCAGTGTTACGCCGACGTCTCCTTCTCAGACAGCTTCTTCTCGAGCTTGTCGAACTCCTTCAGGGCTACCTGCTGCTCAGGGTCGATGACCTGGATAACTTCGTTAACCTCGTCAACATAGTGTTTCAACATCGACTCTATACCGTACTTCAGCGTGACCTCACTACTGGAACAGGATGTGCACGCACCCTGCAGCTTTAGGTAGACGGTACCTGTCTTAGGATCCCAACCACGGTAGTCAATGTCACCACCGTCGTCTAGGATGGCAGGACGGATTCTAGTGTCGATGAGCTCGTCGATGAGCTCACTTATCTCCTCCTCTTCCTCATTGTACTCAAACTTTGGGATGTTGATGTTGTAACCGCCATCCTTCTCCTCCTGGACACCCTTGAACTCAGGTGACACAGCTTCGGCACCGGAGCTCAGATGCGCAGTTAGTATCTCGATTACGGTGGGTGTAATCTGGTTCCAGTGTACCATAGAGTCCTTGTTTACTGTTAGGAAGTCATCACCAATCATCACGGTCTCGACACCTGGACACTGTACGAATAGCGTCTCTGCTAGCTTAGAGTGCTCTAGGAGAGTTTTGTCGGTATTCTTGATCACAATACTCTTGGATCCACGGGGCTGAAGCAGCTCGCCATCCTTTGACAGATACTTAAGGGCGTTGTCGTTGGGTGTGGTCAGGGTCTCTATGTGCAATAGCCGTCTCAGCAACACGGAGCGGGCGGCAAAGGCAGAGTTACGACCAGATAGCTGCGCTTGTCTAGAGAATACAGTTCTTAACATTGCTGTTTAGTGGTTGTGGTCTGTCGTTTCACTTGTGGTGGATCTGGTGTCTCTAGGAAGTGATTAGTAATATTCTTCTGTATGGAGGACCGAAAAATTAAATGTCAGATTCAATATATCAGATTTATATTAATTATAATAAATTTACGAAAAAGGAGAAAAACTGTATAGTTTTATATTTTATATGTATTGACGAATAATATTAATGTTGCGGTGTAATTCCGGCATAGGGTGTGAGTCAAGGTGAAGAAGTTGTGACTGTGTCACACAAACAGATCAGCGAATTCCCACGGGTTCAGGTCGATGACTTCCCGCGCTCGGCTGTCATTTCCGATTTGTCAGCAACCTGCAGGAAATAATTTAGATGATCCCGCGGGAATGATAGGCTCATCGATTAGTGGTCTTCGATAATATCATCAATTGCTGCGTCGAGATTTGCGTCATATGTTTGCATGTTGTGCTTCCTGGCGCTGATTTGGCTCATAACGATATGTAGCTCTTCAGGGTGTGAGTTCTGCCACTCGCGCAGCTTATACGTCTGACCAGTACAGTCCCAGTATATGCCTCTCAGTGTAGTGTAGATACCATGACGACCCTCCCAGAGAGGGAACAGGATAACACAGAACGCACTTATGAACATCCAGATGATCTGGACCACAACCCAGCCGGTGAAGAACTTCTTACTGAGGATGTAGTGTGAGCCGTACATGGGTATTGGCCATACCAACAGGAAGGCAAACGCAAAGAAAACACACAGGAAGTAAGCGATTTTTAGGCCACGAGCCAGTGCCTTCTCCTCAGCGATCATATCCTCGGTCATCTCCTCAGGAGTTTCCTTCTGAATGCTGCTCAGAATTGTAGTGATAGGTTTTATCTTGCTTTCAGAGACGCGGAGGTTATCCTTCTCATCGGCAGTAGATTCACTAGAGTCCTTGTTGTTCTGGTTTGTGCTGTCACCGGACGCGGTGGATGCAAGATCGACAGCAATACCCTCGATATCCTCTTCCTTGGCGAGCTCGGCCAGTTCAACGGACTCATCTACTCTCTTGATACTCTTCAGGATCTCCCAGTCGAAATTCTGTGGCTTGAAGACGTATGTCAGCACAGGGATGGTAACACAAGGGGAACATAGAGCAACAACGTTACCAGCAAGCATAGGGTAGTCCTCAAATGTAGTTGCAATTGTCAACTCCTTGAACAGCGACTTTGTGCATACTAACCAAGACATGATGGCTAGACCAGTACCAAGGACTGGAGAACATATCACTGCAACCTTGTTTTGCTGTCTCCAACAAAGTGTCAGGATAACAGGGACAACTGCACTCGAAATGATAATTCCCATAATTTCGTAAATGTACCCCATACTGACGTAACCGTATGTCAGACCAACGGAGAATCCACTCATTCCAACACCGAAAATGAAAACTGCAGCGTGGGAAGAGTAAATAAGCTGCTTACCAGTTGCCTTGGGATTGAAGTATTCTCTGTAGACATCGTAGGTGAATACGGACGAGACACTGATGACCTCGGCTGCAACACCACTGGTAATAGCAAGGAAGACCATAAGCAGTGTAGCAACAGCACCACCTTTACCCATCACTGTAACTGCCGCAGCTGGAAGGACTAGACCTTGACTGACTTGGTAGGAACTTAGAGGGTCTGGGTATGTTGGGAAATTCTGCATGGTCTCTGTAGCCAGACAGGCAAATCCCATAGTCAACGAAATCAGGAATGGAACAGGCATCCATGCTAGACCACCCATGATATAAGCTGGCAAAGTTGCTGCTGGGGAAGCAGAGATAGCCTTGTTCCAATAACCGTTGTCCAGAAACACAGTACCGAAGTTACCGACCAGGTTGATCACTAAGAAGATACCAGCTGGCTTGGAGGTCATCGTCATATACTCTCCCTTGTAGTTACCTACTCTAGGGTTTCTCTTGGCCGCTTCCCTGATCAAATCATACACTTTGCTAGGTGAACCAAGAAGGTCACTAGTAGCATAGACTCTGAATGCGAAAAACAGAATTATAATGATAATAGCACATGTGTGGATGTAGTCTGTGAGAAAGGTAGCTCTGATACCACCAAACATAGTGAAGATGACGACACCAAGGGGAAGTAGGAATGCAGCTGCAATAGGGTTCATTCCTGTTAGATCACCAAACACAGCTGATCCAGAGGTAAGAAGCATTGCGGTAACCAGAATATTAGTTGCGAAAGCGTAAAATAGATACACCGAGTGGGCTAACTTACCATATCTTGCTTTGACAATTTCTAGGTAGGTGTGGGCGTTGGGTGCCTTCTGTTTTGTCTTGATGGCAAGAATGGAGAAGGCAATAATTTGGAAACTGGCACCAGCGGAGTACGAATATCCACCAAATATACCGTTGTTATACTCCATAGAACAGGAAGTGAGCAGAGTAGAGGCCCAAACCCAACTGGAGACGACAGCAGAGGCCACCAGGCCTGTCTTCACAGATCTTCCGGCAGTAGTGAACTCCTCGGCTGTCATAATTTCCTTTTGGTAACGTCTCAACATCTGTGTTGTCAAGATCATACCGAAGGTGAAAACGGCACCTAAGCCGCAAATAATAGCATATCCAGCACCCTGAGGTAGGATCGCTCTGAATTCACCCATAATATATTTATTATTGATGAATAGTTGTAGTGTTTGTTATGTTTGAATATCAGTAATGGGAATACCCTGAAATATAAGTAATAAGCAAAATATGAGTATGAAGTAAAGAAAATATAAGGATATGCTTGGAAAAACCTCTTATTTATATCTCATTTCTGATATTATCAATTACTTCCTGGAAAACTAGTATTTGTCGACTTTTTTTTCAAAAATATGACTTAACTAAGCTGTCAGTAATAGTGCCACCAATGGCAATAATAATTAATCTGCTACTCATACAATGGTTTCTGAGCAGCCGTAGCCTTTTGAACCAAAACAAGGGACAAGACAGAAGGCTATGCATCACGAAGGCTTGAGTGCACATCTATCAGCTGGCTCATCGCATTTTTCTTATCTTTAGCTGCAACAATAGAAAAGTGAAGACCCCATCTTAACCCGATATTTATTTTCGAAAAATACCCAGAAAGTGTAGTAAGACGTACGTCAGAGAACCTATTCTGCTTTCTCTCCAGGGACACCTAATTCTTTGTTCTACCACTTCTCCGTATTCTTCCGTAGTATTTTACTTGAATAACAAAACACAGCGAAAGCCAGGTACAACCAAACAAAGCCTTATCTACTGAGGGGTTCGTTACGGTGTTCAATTTTCGCCTGACTCAGACAGTGGCAAGGCTCGAACTGCTGCAATAAACAACAGCGATCTTCCTTCTCTCTCACAGATAATGACATATATTATGTGACCATACGACAACGGACCATGGCAATTCTCCAAAGAAACGCCGCAGACAGCAAATTTGCGCTGCACTACTACTCCAAAGGGCGAAGATAACTAGGGAGTCAAGCGATAACACGCAAATTTGCGTTTTCAAAATATGCGTTTCGAGGAAATATGCGCGATACGACATACTCCAAACGCCCAAGTCCTATCAAACAGCACGTTGATAAGGACACTGCGAGCCTTTCTTGCAGCTTCGCTGCTACTCTGATTGTCCTGAACAGGGAGGGAGCTGATCTGTAACCGTACTCATTGGGGGCGTGCGTTTCTGTACAAGCATTGACTCATCCCGATAAGGAAATTCTGCAAATTTGACACCGCAACGGTGTCTTATCAGCTCCCTTTTCGTGCCAGATAAGGCGCGCAAACTTCATTGAGGCCGTTTATTCGCCTGTTTCTGTGCGGGTCCAGACCGAGGTGCTTCGTTTTTGTGGACGTCGCATCCGAGTGTCAATTCGCAAGACGATCCCGACATCCGTACACCACAGATTTTCAAAAAGTCTCTAAAAGTCATTTTTTATCTTGTTCTTAATTTTTGTGCAGAATGGAAAATTACCCAAAAGGGACACTTCTAAGGCTGCGCGACAGAGACGCATTGCCATCGCGGGCTTGCCACTCCGCGGTTTCCGCTTGCGCCGGCAGTAGCAATAATATTTTCACTTGAACATACATAAGAAGAGCCAGCATAATAGCGATATTATCTTCTCTATACCTTTCCCCTTTAAAGAAACCACCCCAAGACTTTAAAAAGGTATATTATTAACAATGTCTGACTTCCAGAAGGAAAAGGTTGAGGAGCAGGAGCAGCCTCAGATCATCAAGATCAGAATCACTCTTACCTCCACCAAGGTTAAGCAGCTTGAGAATGTTTCCAACAACATCATCAAGAACGCTGAGCAGAACAAGCTGATCAAGAAGGGTCCAGTTAGACTTCCAACCAAGGTCCTAAAGATCTCCACCAGAAAGACTCCAAACGGTGAGGGTTCCAAGACCTGGGAGACTTACGAGATGAGAATCCACAAGAGATACATTGACCTTGAGGCTCCAGTCCACATTGTCAAGAGAATCACCCAGATCACCATTGAGCCTGGTGTGGATGTCGAGGTCGTCGTTGCTTCCAACTAAGTTGTTGCAATATAAGACGCGTTAACTTCTTCATTTTGCTTACCTCTTCTCATTCGTGACGATTGAAACTTTCTCACATCATTGGTAGTTTGTCTTCAGCGCTACAACACGCTATATTGTCAATTAATGCATATGGATACATGACGGACTGATCCTGGTGGATAGCCCACTCTAGGTAAACACAGTTCCAATATATACCTCTGTCTTACCATCAGTGGTTAAACGTCCAAGAAAACATATATTTGCTAGCCACCGGCTTTCTGTTATGTTTCCGCATAATATATATTACGTATTTCTGTTTTGTATCATTACTCGAATATAAACATCATTGAGTCGTCTCAAATACCCCTGTGCCATTGTAGCTTTAATTAGCAGACTTATGCTAGTAGTGCTCCTCTGAAGCCCTAACTGAATGGTGAATTTTTGCCGCGTTGGAAAAATTTTCTGCTAGCCGGGACTATATAAAGAGAGGCTGTCGCCTAGATCAGAAATAAGTACATAGCCCTGAGTACCTTGTCCCTGATCAGTCGCTCAGGATTCAAGTGTCCATTGAATATTCTACAGCGATATTGCAGACACAGGAAGGATCCTGTTCCTGCCATACCTGAGAATGTCCGATAGCAATTGTACGTTCTTCTAGTGAATTTGTTTATGATGAAAAAATGTCCTTAGTGACACGCTATAAACCCAGCTCTTCGATTTGGTTCCATTTGGAATTCTTACAGGAGAATAAAAAATGTCAAACGCTCTGATACAATTCATTATAGAAGTGCTTCATTTCTCTTTTATTTATATGCTTGTGTATATTTACATGCTTGTGTATATTTACATCTTGAAACCATGGATGGCCGCGGAGTATCACCAACGAACTGTTCCTCTTTGACTACAAGTTTCGATTATTTACATGTGCTTGTCGTCTCGTTTTATTAATCTCAGTGTGCCTTACCTCCAGCCGCTACAAAGAATGGAATGTCTTCATCCTCCATTATGTAATCCTTTCCGACTCGCTTAATAATAGCCTTGGCTTTCAGTGCAGATTCGTTCAGAGGTGGATCGTAGTCCTTGATGTCGTTATACTTGATGATGTTGGCACTGATGAAGGTTTTCTGAAGGTCTGTGTGTATCACACCCGCTGCCTCCTGCGCTGTCGATCCAGCGCGCACATTCCATTGCTTAACCATCAGCGGGCCACATGTGTAGAAGCCAATAAGTCCAAGAGCCTTTCTCATTTTCGTAATAATGACAGGTAGTGCTGACTGTAACGAGGCATCGTTTATCTCGGATATATCTTTATAATGACTTTTGATCGCGTCAATGTTGCCCTTATGTTCGTTAAATTGCGTTTCAAAGTCTGCACTGAATGGTACAATTTGATCCAAGGGTGCAAATTCAGTCCTCCAGTCCTCCACTTCCTTCAAGTTCGGTATGTTGTTCGTCACATAATCCTTGGCACTAACATTAAGCAGCATCAAGGCCGGTTTAGCTGTGAGGAAGTTGTATTTGTTGAGAATTTCTACCTCTTCGGGGTCCCAATCCTCCTTGTAATTGATTATCTTTTTACCGTCATACAAGTGGTCTTGCAGACTGTTCAGCAGGTCAAGTTCCCTCTGTTCATCGATTTTGTCTTTCGCATTCTTGGCGTTCTTCCCTAGCCTATGAAGGTGGTCTAACGAATTCTCTAACTTGTCCATATCCTTTAGAATCAACTCATCCTGTACGATCTCGGCGTCCCTTATAGGATTCACAGCTCCTTCTAAATGAGTGACATTGTCATCCTTGAAGTCTCTGATGAGGTGGAATATGCCATCAACCGAACCAATGTCGTTGAGAAACTTGTTTCCTAAACCTTTACCCCTAGAGGCATCCCTAGTTAAACCAGCAATGTCCCACACAGTTAACGTTTCATACTGTATGTCCTTCGACTGGTAGAGAGCTTTAAGCTTCTCCAAGTGAGGATTTGGGATCTTCAAAAGTGCCTGCGAAGGTTTAATGGTTGCAAACGGGTAGTTTGCAGGATTTCCGAGCTTCGAATGGGTAATGGCTTGGAAGAAGGTTGATTTACCAATATTCGCTAGACCGACAATGCCGGCCCTGAGACTATTGGTAGGTCTGCCTAGTTGCATGTATTGGTAGATTATTACTGGACCGTGTCTATTCCCTTTCTTTCTTCCTCCCTGATGACAATACTGTGTTCTGTTATAAGTGACTTGCGTTGTGTTTGAATGATGTATCCCAGTTTAAAAAATTACACATGTATACATATTATCTATAGGACAAATAACAAAGTGGTCTTATGCAAAAAAGGAAAACCCAGATGCGAGTTAGATGTCATGCAGTGAGTTATAATGCTCTCCTAGCGAGTAGCTGTGCTTGTAATACACAAGCTTGAGTTCAGGATTGGATCCTTCCTCGTTGAAGTGCTGCTGGGGCCTGTCACTGAACATAATGGCAATAGGACAATCAAACACCTTCGCGAGTGCGAGTATCTCAATCTCACCACCCCATTTGGCAGTGGTCTCCATTTCCTTGGTGTACTCGTCGACATCCTGGATCTGCATCGTTATTTCGTCAAAGAGGTAAGGGATAAAGTCGTCTCTGTGTTCGCGGACGTAATTACACGCAGCCTTACGTAGGCTGTAAATATCGTCACAGTCAGGGTGTTCCGCAGCAAAGTTTTTGCTACGGAGATTCAGTTGATCGAGCACAGATGCAAATAGACAGTGCCCATCTGGTTTGATATCGAACTGCTCTACGTTATTCATCTCGCAGAGCTTGTCTATGGCATCTTGCTCGATCTTCTGTAAGTTTGGTTGAACAGCTGCTTCTTTACGTGCCTCCTCCTTCACACGCTCTATTTCAGCCTGGCGTTTAGCTAGCTTTTCTTGAGCTCTGTTGCGCTTCTTCTTATGCTGGGGCTGTACAGGTTTGGCCTCTGGGGCAGGTTCTGGGATATCTGACACGGTCAGTTGTGCCAGAAGTTGCTCAGGTGTGACCTCATCAGTTACAGCTGGCTCACCGGAAGCATCGTTCAACTCGGCTATTTCGGCTTTGTGTTTCTCCGCCAGCTCAGTCTGCAGTAACTCGCATTTGGCATTGACCTGTTTACGCGTCGACTTGGTCGCTTGCTTCTTCATACCTGTGATCTTATTCTGGAGATCTTTCTTCTCCTTGCGATGTCTCGCCAGCAGTTCCTCCATTCTGTAGAATTGTATGTGTTGACAGATGTGTGTGGTGTGTTTGGTAGGTCAGATTAATGAAATACTGCAAGAAGAGGCACCATTTATAAGCGTAATTGATTGAAGATGTGCTTGGAGCTTTAAATTTTTCAGCCGGCTCGTCATAGAAAGACGGGCGAGATGAATTGGATTTAAGGAAGATTATCTGACAGTCCTGCACTACACCACCTTAACACAAGACACTAGAGTTATATTCCAACATCTCTTTTCACAAATAGAGTACCTAAATGGAAAACAATGATTTTAATTTAACAATTTTAAAATAGAATAAGAAATACAGTAAACAAATGAAATGAATAAATAAATAAAAAGGACGAAAAAACTTTGCCGGCTACCAGATTTCCTCATCCGAAGAAACATAATCATCTCCCAGTAGCTTCATGCGCTTAATTCTGAGCTTCTTCTTCCTTCTGTTTTGAGCTACCGTTAGTCGCTTGGGAGTGTCAAACGTAACGCGGACACCCTGAGAAGTGTAGTGAGGCGCAGTCTCGTTGGGGTC
Organism: Maudiozyma humilis; assembly: GCA_037102785.1. Lineage (NCBI taxonomy): Eukaryota > Fungi > Ascomycota > Saccharomycetes > Saccharomycetales > Saccharomycetaceae > Maudiozyma > Maudiozyma humilis. The sequence continues at coordinate 63,173 of BTGD01000020.1, read as the reverse complement.
AACCCTCTTAGGCATCATACTTGACATCGTGGTCCAGCTGTGACCAGTGGGAGTCAATTTGCCGTCCTCCATGGTCCACACTTCCTCGGCGATCTCTTCCACTAATTCTGGGGAGTGCGTACCGATAATGACACCGCCTTCAAAGTACTTCAGACCCTTAGCTAATCCAGCCAATGCATTTCTGTCCAGGTAGTTTGTTGGTTCGTCAAGAACAATGAAATGTGGCTTTAACCAGGAACAGGCTGCTAGCACAAGCTTTACCTTTTGACCACCAGAGAGCTCTTTGATCTTGAGGTGCGTTACGATCTCTGGGTCCAATCCAAAATTGGCGCAGTGACGTTCAATCTCGCTGCGAATTAATCCAGGAAACTGGTCATTCTCAACAGCCTCTTTCATGTCTACCTCTGCAACAAGCTTGGGGTGGGATCTTATGAGCTCAGCCCTCGGAAGCCACACGGTTTGGTCAGTCCCTAGAGGGGTCCATGGCTCATATTGCAATCCAATGGGTTGTGGCGCGAACATCTGACACTCATAACGGTATGTATGCTTGTGCCATTTTCTGGATAGTATTTTGAATACGCGCATCTCTCTACCAGAAATCCGAAACATTCTGTCCATTGAACGTCTGTCCGCGTCAGTAATTCTTCTGTCTGCACGATCAGTCAACTCACGATCCATACCTGGCTGGAAACGCCATTGGATATACTCGGATGGGGTCTTATCCATGTGAGATTCGAGATGTAAGAATGAGTGTTGTTTAATGTATCCAAATCTGCAGTTTTCGTGAGTGTACACGTAACCAGATTGGGGAACAAGTTCACCTGCTATGATGTTCATGAGTGTGGATTTACCTGAACCATTTGCACCAACAATAGCAACTCTGGAATTTAGGGAGCATTGGAAGCTGACGTTAGAAACCTGCGGGTGAGAAGTACCATCGTATTTGAATGAGACATCCTCAACTTTAATAATGATCTTTTCATTTGTCCTTACACCCTCGAGGTATCCTGGGCGTGGGAAGTGGTAGGTGCTGATATTGTCTTTAATGGCGAAATATGATTGGGCATTTGGACACTGAGAAACGAAATTTGACAGGCTTCCCTTGTAGAGCACAAGCTTGCGTGATTCAAAGTGAAGGACATTCTGGCAGATATTCTCCAGGAAGGAAGCATCGTGGGAGACGACTATTGCTGTGACGCCACATGTATTCAAGTAGTCTGCCACCCAACGACAGTTGGTAGCGTCTAAGTGGTTTGTGGGTTCGTCTAACAGAAGAATATCAGGATTCTCGATCATTGCTCTAGTCAAAGCCAGCTTCATCTTCCAGCCACCAGAGAGTGTTTGGATAGAATTACCCATCATTTCATCTGTGAAACCAAGCGTTTTCAGCTGAGATACAATCTCCTCAACGGAGATGGTAGTGAAGACGCCGATGTAGTCCAGCACTGATATATCAGCGCGTGTGTTTTCGATGTCGTGCTCGACATAGGCTATCTTGCACTGGTCACTGGATGGGAAGCCTTCAATTCTGTTATCCTTGAGGGCTCTTAGGAACGACGATTTGCCACAACCATTGGGTCCACACAGGCCATACCTTTCACCTCTTCTTAAGCTCAGTGATGTTTTGGTGAGAAGACAGGTGGTGGCGTATGAAAACGAGAACACAATGTCGCAGAGGGTTTCCTTTGGTGACGGAGTCTGGATGGCCACTAGCTCAGCTGGAATGCATGAGATGGCGTCCTGCCTGAGTTTCTCAGTTGCAGTTTGCACATCGTTGTCTCCTGTGGCAACCTCAAAGTATTCCCTCAGGACAGCAAACCAAGTCTCTGAATCTGTGACCTTGTTGAGAGCGAGGTTGGAACTGATGTGCGCAATGAACTCAAGCATGCCCTCGGTATTTTCCGAAGTAGACAGCTCATCCAATAGCCCCATCATCACATAGGGACTAACCGCTTCAAACAGCGGTCTGTTAGCGGCTTGCTCACCTATGCCGCGGGAATTGTACACCATCTCCAGTGCATCGCGGGCCTTGGCAGACACGTCTCTGATCTCTGGGTTGGAGGCGTCCCTAGCGTTATATTTCAATTGTGGGACCAGCTCATCCAAGAAAGGCTCGATTATAGATGCGCTAGGGACGAGCTGGGACATGTTTGTGATGATGATGGCGGATTTGCGCTTGATCACATTACTATTCTCACGGAGACCTCTTGAAAGAACGGGAACCATAACTGCGAGCGTTGACGAAGTCACGTCGGAGACCAGTGCCACCGATCCCAGGGCGTGTATGGTGCTAGGTATTCTTGATGGGTCGACGATTGCGGCCACTAGTTCGTAGATGCAGGGGAGTATGTCCTTGTTGTCCACTATCTGGGAGATGCTCTCCAAGGTGCGCTTGGCCTCCCGTCTGACCTCCTGCTTGGTGTCCCAAATCTCTGAGGAGAGGATGGGCACCAGCTCTGGGATGTACTGGTTCATCGTACTCTTGGCGATTGTAGCGAGGTGCTGTAGAGCTTGCATCAGGACGATCTTCTCGCCCCATGAGGATGTAGCCTTGAGTCTTGCGATGATGCGGGGGACAAACAGGGTGAGTGCGTGTGGATTGATGAAGTCGATTATGGTGTTGATGGAATCGGTGGCCTTGTCCAGGGAGTGTCTGTTGTCGCTGGACACTGATGTAAAGATTTCTGGGAGCTTAGAAAGAACGAGGGACTCAATAGCGGGTGTCTGAATGTAGTCCACGTTGGAAGTCTGCTTTGCAGCAATCAACCTGAGGAGCGACTCGACGTTGCCAGAGGTCCAGGAGTTGTTGCCATATTTGAAAACGGCGAGGTAGTTGGCACGAGCAAAGATGGAGAGAGAGAGACGGTTGATGGTTGCTAGGCAGATGTCTCTGAGAGTTGAAAAGGGGGAAGCAAGTGTTTGTAAAAACTGAGAAATTACACACATTATGGGGGTACTTAGCTATGTTGAAGTTGCAATAAGCTATGATTTGGTGTTGTATTCTATTAATTACCACGTTAAAGAGAAGAAAGTGAGAGGAAAGATTTTCCAGTTCCCTAAGCACATCCCATCTTTAAGTACCTTTCAAAAATGAATATCAGTGGCCACATCCCTGCCAGCTCATCCAAAGAGCATCGTGTGATGCACGTTTGCTGTAGACTTGTATGTGGTGCACGCTGATTGCAGATTTGTATGGTGCCCGCTGGTTACAGATGTATGTGGTGCACACTTGTATGTGGTGCACACACCGCAAGGTTCAAAAATGGAGTGACGACTCTGCCTCATCAGCAGTCATGTGCTTGCAACGCCGTGTGCCTGGCCACGACAGCACGGACCCTTATTTTCAGGTCTCCGCCGGCGGCGGCAAGTCGGAGACACGACTGAGAAAAGGGCGAAGAACACCGCGGAGAAGAGACGGACTACAACCGCAAGACTGCCAGCCAACCACCGTATCACGTGGCCGAACCACCCCCAATCCCCACCCAACAACGAACCCACGTATGTGTCCACAAGCTGCACCCACCATGAGTTGCCGCTGGGAACGCGCACACCACAGGACTGCACACTCAGAAACGCCAGGCACAACCGGCCATGCACCTTCCCCACTGCCCAGCGCCCGTACCTCTCCCTAAACAATCCGGTTTTCCCACCCGCAAACCCGCAGCACCCAAACGAGACAGCTGAATGTAAACACCTGCAGGCAGCTGGGGGCGGGGCAGACACACATATACGCAGACACACGGGCGGGGCAGACACAGGGCGGGGCAGACACGGGGACGTCGTGGCACTGCCCGCCGGAGAAAATATGCCCATTTCTCCGACGGGTGTAATCCAGCCGCAATTCGGGGGGTGCCCTCCCCCGTCCCCATCTGTGCCACGGGGATTAGAGCGGAGGAGACGGAGGCGCCGGAGCACAATGGTGGAACTCCTGGGGATGCGCGCGCTGTGCGGGTGTGTCTGTGGGGACCCCGGGCCGGAGCGCGTCGCGCCGAGGGGCGGCAGCCGCGCAAAATTTCCCGGCCGCCGCTGCTGGCACTGCAGCTACTGCGGGCCGCGGCAGCCGGGGGCCTGTGCTCCGGCCTGTGCAGATCTACGGGCGCCCCGCGCACGGGCGGCAGTGCTCCGGCGGGACCGCCAGGGGCATCTGCGGTAAGCGTTAGTACCAGGGGCATCTGCGTATGCGGGACCTGAGACCGCCTGCTGCGCGAATGTCTTGTGCATTTCAACTGTACACTCCTGCAAGATGAAATGCGTCTGTGTACCTATGCATCCCCGCAAGGCGGCAGGTTTCGGCGAACACAGCGCCGAGGCTCGGTATATAAGCGGGAGGTGCATGCGCTCCCCTCCTCTTGAATTTTCCCTTGCACTTGCAAGAGGGTATACGACAACTATGCCAGGCATTACCAAGAACACCGATACGAAGAAAGTCAAGCAGGCGTGTGACGAGTGCCACAAGCGCCGCGTGAAGTGCGACTACGACCGCTTGACACGCACGTGCGCGAGCTGCCGCAAGCTGGCGGCACAGTGCCTGTTCCACCGCGTGCCGCTGAAGCGCGGGCCGAACTCCGGCAGCCGCAAGGACCGCCACGGTTGTCTGCAGCGCGGACTCAGCACTGCTGTGCAGAAGGGAACGACGATCCATCAGATGCCGCTGTCCCCACGCAACTCTGTGAACGGCATGTCGCCACACACCTCCATCAATGGGATGCAGAGCCGGCGCTCGAGCAACAGCAGTGCGTACTCCAGTGCCAGCTCCTCCAGCTCCTCCGCGTCCAGCTGCGACAGCCCGCAGACTCAACTGTACAAGACGCTCACGATGCTGGACGGCGTGTACAACGCGCAGGCGAGCGGGGAATGGATCCCGCTGATCCCCATGCCCAAGAGCGCGTTCGTGGCGCGCGTGACGCGGATATGCAACCCCGCCGTGGGGCGGTTGCTGCACGCCTCTCTGCGCTTACTCCAACGGAGAACTGCAAGTGCAGGCAACAGCCGCGCGGCCCGCCGTGTTTTCGCGGCGCTGGCGGACGTCCCGCTGGACACCCTCGGCGGCAACGACACTGTGGTGGCGCTGGTGGCACTCACACTGGCGCAGATCGCCGCGCCGAGCCGCGCCCTGCTGGGACTCGCGGTGGGCGTGCTGCACGACACGCGCGGGCGCCTACGGGATTCCACAGACGCTGCGTGCGCGCGCCGCGTGGCACTCCAACTGAGCGTGCTGGACCTGCTGCATGCAGAGACAGACACGCGGCTGCTGCCGGGGTCCGTGCTGGGCTGTGCGCAGCGGGACTTCGCGGAGACAGCTACCCCGGAGCAGCTGTCCCGGCTGCGCTTCTTCGAGGCGCTTCGGGAGGTGCAGTGCGGGGGCGCCACAGTGGAGAACGTGGCCCGGCTGAGACAGTGCGTCGCGCCGGGCCCCTCTCTGTGCGCGCAGTACATGCGTTTGGTGCTGTCCAAGTACGAGTTTGTGGCGGAGACGGCACAGGGCCCCGTGGGCCACGGCGCGATGGTGTGGCGCATGGCGCGGCTGTTTTCTGAGATCAAGGCGGTGCTGGCGCGCGTGGTGCGGGAGGGCGTGCAGCAGGAGCTGTTCGTGGACGCGGTGGTCGCGGAGTGTCGGAGGAGTGTGGGCGCGCTGAGGCCGCTGCCGGCGTTCGCACTGCAGAATATTGTGGGGCGGCAAGGTGGCGGTCTCGCTGCGCTCAACACCAAGCGCGTGAGTGATGGAGAGATCATGCAGGTGACACAGGCGATGAACGACCTGGTCGAGTGCACCGGCCTCCTTGGAGGCCTGGGCGGGTTGCCCGACACAGTTACGCAAGACGCAATTGTCCCAGCACACGAGACAACTGTGCCAGCACCACAGGAGAGCGCGCCCCGCAGCGTGCTGGACATCAGCGAGATGATCAACCACGAGGCGCGCCCCGCCCACGACAGCGGGCTGCCCGTCCTCGTCGCCCAGCGCTTAGCAAACTGACACTGGTGTTGACACCTGGTATTGACACCGCGCATCCGCATCCATCCTACATACACATACACACAACGTAGCCGCAGGCGGTTATTGCACATTGCCACGCATTCCCTATGGAATACCCCAACGCCCAGCCGCCGAGCTGCAGACACGCAGACACGCACGGGCGAGCGCATACGGGGGTGTAAACAGGGGGTATTAGGGGGCAGCCACACACACACATGCACATGCACACACACAATATGCGGAGCGGGATCCGCTAGCACATAGTGAATAGTGTCCGCTCCGTGCGCCCGTGCAGAGGACTTGCACTTGCGAGGCAACGGCGGAGACGCCGATCCGGGCCGTGGCTGCCTCCGCGGCTTCCCCCCGGGAGTCTCTACAAACTGGCAGTCCACCGCACAGCGGCTGCCCCTTGCACGCCCCCTGGCGCGGCCTCCTGTATTTGTATTTGTTATTTTTACATGGCGCATTTTGCGCGACGCATTTTTGCGTAGCGCAATTTGTGCAACGCAATTTGCGTGGGGCAACTTGCACGGCGCGCTCTGTGCGACACAGGTGGGCGACACAAGTGGGCGACGCGCTGCACCAAATAGGCGTTGCCGCCCCCTAGAAAACGCGCCCGCCCGCGCCGTGTTTACACGCACACGCGCCCCTTGAACGTGCGCCCGGGAATAGGCGCTGGCGTTGTGCGGCCGCCCTGTGCCCGCTGCTCCTGTGCTCCTGTGGTTGCCCTCCCCCCTACACGCCTACACGCCCGCCCCTCCCCCTCCCCCGCCTCGAGAGACGGCGCCCCCCGCCACAGGAAACAGGCGGTATATATAAGAGGGGTAATTGTGTTTGTGATTTGTTCTTTGTTCTTTCAGGGTGCTACCCCGCTTCTCTAATTGTAGTTGTATTTTCCCAGTACATCGAACCACCCCAGCACAACATGTCCACCGGCAAGAAACACGTCAAGACCCAGTCCACCTACGCCTTCGAGAGCAACACCTCCAACGTTGCCGCCTCCCAGATGCGCAACGCGCTCAACAAGCTCGCGGACTCCGTCAAGGACGACGACGAGAAGCGCTTCAGAATAGAGAACGAGCTGGACTCGTTCTTCTCCTTGTTCAGAAGATACCTCATTGAGAAGTCCTCCAAGGACAACACCCTCGACTGGGACAAGATCAAGTCCCCCGCCGCAGAGGAGGTCGTCAGGTACGAGAACATCAACGCGGACGCCGAGAGCGTCGGCAACCTCTCAAAGCTCGCCGTGCTAAAGCTCAACGGTGGTCTCGGCACATCCATGGGCTGTGTCGGCCCCAAGTCCGTCATCGAGGTCAGGGACGGCAACTCCTTCCTCGACCTCTCCGTCAGACAGATCGAGTCCCTCAACAGGAAATACGACTCCGACGTCCCCTTGCTCCTGATGAACTCCTTCAACACCGACAAGGACACCGAGCACCTCATCAAGAAGTACTCCGCCAACAGAATCAGAATCAGATCCTTCAACCAGTCCAAGTTCCCAAGAGTGTTCAAGGACTCCCTGCTGCCTGTCCCAACTGATGTCAACGACCCACTCGACTGCTGGTACCCTCCAGGCCACGGTGACCTGTTCGAGGCCCTGCTCTCCTCCGGCGAGCTGGACGCCCTCATCGCCCAGGGCAGAGAGATCCTCTTCGTCTCCAACGGTGACAACCTCGGCGCCACCGTCGACCTCAAGATCCTCAACCACATGATCGAGACCAACGCTGAGTACATCATGGAGCTCACCGACAAGACCAGAGCCGACGTCAAGGGTGGTACTCTTATCAACTACGACGGCCAGGTCAGACTGCTCGAGGTCGCCCAGGTGCCAAAGGAGCACATCGACGAGTTCAAGAACATCAGAAAGTTCACCAACTTCAACACCAACAACCTGTGGATCAACCTCAAGGCCGTCAAGAGACTCCTCGACGCCGGCTCCATCGAGATGGAGATCATCCCCAACCAAAAGACCATCACCAGAGGCGGCCACGACATCAACGTCCTGCAACTCGAGACCGCCTGCGGTGCCGCCATCAGACACTTCGGCGGTGCCCACGGTGTCGTCGTCCCAAGATCCAGATTCCTGCCAGTCAAGACCTGCTCCGACCTCCTGATGGTCAAGTCCGACCTGTTCTACCTGCAGCACGGCGCCCTCAAGATCGATCCTTCCAGATTCGGTCCAAACCCATTGATCAAACTCGGCTCCCACTTCAAGAAGGTCTCCAACTTCAGCGAGAGAATCCCACACATCCCAAAGATCATCGAGCTAGACCACCTCACCATCACCGGTAACGTCTTCCTCGGCAAGGACGTCACCTTGAAGGGCACCGTCATCATCGTCTGCTCCGAGGGCCAGAAGATCGACATTCCAAACGGCTCCGTCCTAGAGAACGTCGTAATCACCGGTAACCTCCAGATCCTCGAGCACTGAGTGGGCGTGCAACATAGACATACCGCCTCGCGCGGTGAAGAGCGACCGATGGCCTTTCTTTTCTCTTTCTCTTTCTATAACATTACCATACACATTCATACACTGTCGGAGGTCCTCTTCATCTCATGTTTATATAAAGGTATACATCAATGAAATGTCTTATTAGTAAGTGCGGCGGGTTGCGTATTCGTTCTAAGCATCTTGCCCTTATATCTGTTACAACAGACTGTGGGTGTTGAATGTACCTACGCCATATTAGGCACCGTTGGCAAATGCGGACTCGATTCGGTGTATTTTATAGTTATTTTTAAGTATACCCTATGGTGGAGATGGTGATTTTCTGTGCTGTATCTCTGGTGAATTTCCTCGCGCGACTAGCCGCCGAGGGTATGTAGCGATGCCCAAAACGAAGGTAACAAGTACCACGATTTATACAGGGCGAACTAGAGGTGCGGTTGTATAAGCTCCCTTCGTATTTTGTACTCGGTGCTAGTGGAGTAACGGCATATTGTGAATACTGAAAGTGGCTCCCTTTTCATAGTACCCGGCTTTATGACACAAAGACATCTCGTTATACCTGAAATATTACTATATAAATAAAAAACTAATGACAAAATACACGATATCTACAGTCCGATCTAGGCCACAGAAGCGCTCTCACATTCAACTGCACATCACAACAGTTCCAGCGCTACACTGAACAGAAGCTCACTCTTGTGGGTGATGTCCACATGAGCGCCCGACGACTTCGTCACCGAGCTCAAGTATGCTTCTGTCAAGTCTGCCATGGCAGGAGCGACATTCCGGCCCGCGCTCCCCATGTTACTGAAGAGCAACGACAGCTGCTTACGGGCGTCCCCATGCAACCCGTACTTCTTTCCCAGCTGCTTAGAAATACCCTTTCTAAGGCGCGTCCCTGACATGGAGTGTGGCTTGTTCATCTTCTGCACTCCCAACGGCGTCACACACACCGTTTCCCTCGCGTTCGACAGCAGTCCCAAGGAAAGTTTGGAAACATCGACTGACAGGCACTTACGATCGTCGTATACCTCGTACTGGAATAGGTTTGCAAACTTCTCTGCATTCGAAACCAGTTTTTTGTGTGATTTTGGGGTTGTCGCTTTCACACTCTTGGTATAGTGCCTTGCCATTTCGATGTAAAGTTCCTTGGGTCCAGCGTCTTTGTCCACGGGGAATAATAGGTCGATTCCTAGCAGGATGTTCAGAAGGAACGTCATGATAAACGACATGCTGCTGAACGCACACGACCAGTATGCGAATGGTTCAAGCGGAGAGGATAGGCATGTCGCTGCGGTACTGATAAACGAGAATATGCTCACAACAGTCATAATGTTGTGGAACGTGATTCCCGATTGGTGGACACCACTACTCCAGAGACTGATGTATGGGGATGTGGTGATGTTGTATTTCTCTAGTTGATAATCAGGGGTTATCATCGAAGAGTTCATGGATGATTGGGTTGTTTGGTTGTACATTGCTAAGTAATTTGATATGTTGGACAATATTTATTATAACAATACAAAACTGCTTGTCTTGATTAGTTTTAAAATTTGCAAGTAATCATTAATGAAAGTTGCGATTGCAAAAGAAGAGGAGTTGGAAATATCTCATCCTTTTATAAGATTCCTGCTGAACAGAATGGGTAAAGGACAGCGCAATAAAATTTAAAAGAACATGGTGTGATCATTAACGCGAAGCATTCTACTCTTAGGAGATATGGAAAGGCCACCCGCACACCACCATATATTTCACTTTATGGAAGGATTTATTCTCAGAATAACCTGTAGTAAAGTAATTATCCAGCTAGTAAAACAGAGTAACCTCCTTATGTTATGAGTTGTTATTGGTTTATTTGAATTTTTTGTTCTGGTCCACAGTAAACAGCGTATAACCTAATAAATCTATCAAAATCATCTCATCTGGTTGATACGTATTTGTGCACATTGTTCCACGTCATTCATTCACAAACGGAGCATGATCGGTCTAGAAATCCGGCGTCAGGTGTCGCAGGTTCGTGCCAAGACATTAGTGGGCTGTACGGTCTTTTACTGGCAACAAAAAAGCGATGCCCCATACATAACCTGTAGCTACCGCGATGTACTTTGGGAACCATTCCAGTAAAACCATCGAAGTACCATCCTATTGGCATCTGACCTGCTGATATAACAACCTCAGATCAGCCTCTCGTTGATCGTAGCTTGGCTATTTCGTAACAACGTGACCTGAAACATCCAAACATCGCAGCAATAACCTCCTCTGTATTACGAAACACAAAGACCCATACCCCCTTATATCACAGTAGTAAACGATGGCTTTATCCACCTACAATCAGTGATTATGGTACATATATTTATTTAGTATACAAAGAGAACAATCTAGCACCGTGTCTCATTAATTGACATGCATAACCTCAATAGAGAGGGGGATGGATGGCAGATATACCTTTGGAACTATACTAGCAAACAAATTAGAAAGGGACGCTCTTGGCGGAATGACTTTACAGTGGGTAGTGCTTGAACAGGTAGGATATGCTCTCACCGTTGTGCAGACGACGGATGGCCTCGGCAAGGACACCACTGACATCGATGACGTCCAGCTTGGGGCACTCCTTCATCTTCTCCTCGAAAGGCACGGTATTTGTGCAGACAACCTTGGTCAATCTGGAGTTGTTGATGTTCTTGATGGCGTTGCCGGAAAGGACACCGTGTGTAACGATGGCGATGACGGACTTGGCTCTGTTGTCGAGTAGGATCTCGGCAGCCTTGGCAAGGGTACCACAGGTGTCAGCCATGTCATCGACGATGATGCAGACCTTGTCGGTGACGTCACCGACCAGGACCATACGAGAGACCTCGTTGGCACGGGCTCTCTCCTTGTGGATCAGGGCAAAGTTGAGGTCCAGTCTGTCGGCCAGGGAGGCGGCACGCTTGGCACCACCAGCATCTGGGGAGATGATGATGGACTCGTCGAAGTTGACGTTCTCCTTGATGTATCTGACGACACTTGGCTCGGCATACAGGTTGTCCACTGGGACATCGAAGAAACCCTGGATCTGAGAAGCGTGGAGGTCCATGGTGATGACATGGTCGCAACCAGCGGTGGTCAGCATGTCGGCCATCAGCTTGGCAGTGATAGGGGCACGAGACTTGTCCTTTCTGTCCTGTCTGGCGTATGGGAAGTTGGGGATGATGGCGGTGATTCTCCTGGCAGAAGCAGTCTTGGAGGCGTTGATCATGATCAGCAGCTCTAGAACACGGTCGTTGACGATACCAGAGCCAATCTGGGTGATGATGAAGATGTCCTGGTCTCTCACAGACTCGCCGATGGAGAAGGTGACCTCACCAGTAGGGTCTCTCTTGAGAACACAGTCGGTCAAGGGCAGGCCCAGTCTCTGGGAGACGAGCTCAGCTAGGCCTCTGTGGACGTCTGGAGCCAGCAGTTTGATGTTGTTGTTAGCCATTCTTACGGATGTGGATGTGAATGTATGTCTGTTGCTAGGATCGACTTCGACAAGCGATACTGAAATGCTTAGCTAAGAGGGAGTGAGGAGCGAGGAACACACCGGTTTGAACTAGTGAGAATAGCAGGAGCACCGAAAAAAGATGGGATCTTTCTTAAGAGATTGGGAAAGGAACAAGAACGAAACCACAAGCGAGACTAAGGGAGAAGCACTATCCACAAGAGCTCTATAATAAACACAAACTCTTCGAGAACGATGTATGCTTCCAGAGCTGAGCTGAGCAGGCGGGGCATCGTCCTAGTGCAAAAAGACAATCAACCAAGCACTAACCGGGATCCCGCAGCTCTGCGCAATTCTGCAAATTGCTAATTAATTTTTTTTTCTTCTTCTTGTTTGTTCAAGGACTGAAAAATTTTCGGGCGAGCGCAACACCCAGAAACTGCCGCAGGACGCGTATTTGAAACTGCAGGCAGTCGAACAGCGCCAGGACCTCCTATTGGAAGACCGCGGCGGTGCGGTAGCGATGCGATGCGGAGCGATGAGATGCGATGGGCTAGGGCTGGCGCTGCTGCGCTTGTGGGTGTGCCTCAGGCTGCGGCTGCTGTAATTCGGCGCCTGCATGTACTTGAAGATCTGATGGTGGTGTACTTGTATTTCAGTTGGTAGTTAAGACGTCACATGGACATGCCGTTGTTGTGGTAGTTGTGCAGTCAGCACTCCCCTTGCACATCGCCTTGCACTTCACCTTGTGTTTCAGACTGTGATTTCTCACTCTTAAGTTGCGCCTTCAACTCGCTCTGCTGCAGTATCCTCTGCTGGGCCTCCCTTTCTATATCCTCTCTCATCTGTTCGTCGCCTATCGGTGGAGCATCTAGTGCTTGTTGACGGAATCTCTGCCGCACCTCCTCTAGCGTCGGTGTTTTGCCGTTCGGCTTCCTGTTTCTGTTCCTGTTTTTGTTCTTCTTCTTGTTCTTTCTGAAAGTGCATACAGGCGACTCGGACTCCGGAGTCGACACCACAATCGTTCCGTTGCGCACATCCCCCGATGCGTCCTTGAACTTCATCTGGTTATCCAGGTGGAACGAGAGGTCCGTGATCTGAGCCTGCAGCTCCTGCCGCTCGTCCTGTAAGCGCTGGAGCTCCAGGAAGCACATAGCACTCTCCTTGGCGGAGTGCTGGATATTGTCCTGGAGTCCCCTGATAATCAACTTGCTCTCAGCGGCCTTGTGCGCGGCCTCCTGTGCTTCCTTGTCATTCTTTTGCGCCTGGAGCTGCAGGTCCGCGACGCGCTGGCGGAGATCGCTAATGAGCTTCGCATCCTCTGTGCTGGTCTGTTGCTTCTGCGCGCTCTCGTGCAGCTTTGCCTCATAGTACTCACGCTGGGACTCGAGCTGGGACACGAGCACCTGGACGTACTCGAGGTGGTACTCCTTGTTGCGGGTAAACTCTGTGATGGCGGCTGCAGCGGCCGTGCTGTGCTTGCCGTTGGAACTTCCGGGAGCAGCTGCCGCTTGCCCCTGCTGGGGCTGCGTGCGGGCCTGTTCGACGCTGAGCCCGACCTCGACGAGTTTCCCGTCGATCTCGTTCTGGACGAGCCTGTGGACGTAGTTGTCTCCTGCGTAGTCCCAGACGCGCTGGGTCTTGATGTCCATTGCGAAGCAGTGGGAGGAGTCCTCGAAGTGCTGGATGGCGTGCTTGGAGTTGTACCTGCCGCAGCCGACGTTGCCGCAGACGAGGCAGACCCAGAGGTTGTCGGGTGCTGCGCAGGTGGAGCACTTGGGCCTGTTCCCCATCTGCTTGAGGAGGGAGTCGCGGCTGAGGCGGAAGGAGGAGAAGCGGCAGACCGGGCAGCGGGAGTTCTTCCACTTGTCGAGGCAGCGGCAGTGGAAGGTGTGCTGGCAGGGGATGGTGATGAGCCCCGTAGTCTGTGCGTCCATGCGCTCGAGGCACACTGGGCAGGTGGGCAGTTCTATCTGGGGGGTATCGTCAGATGTGGTGGAAGTGAATGGGTCGCTGAGCAAGTAGGGGAGGGTAGAAGCGTCCTTCTGTGGGGGGAGGCTGTGGTCTAGGGCGCCGCGGCGGAAGACAACCTCCTTTATGGGCACGACGTGGCACTTCTCTGGGTCGACCTTGTTGAAAGCGCGGCCGTTGAAGGAGTCGTGAAAGCTGCGGGCGTTGGTGGCGTCCCTGAACTTGAGCAGCACCATGAATCCGAGTGCGCTGGCGCCGTCGACGCTCTTGAGGATGCGGAAGTAGGCGACCTGGGAGTTGCAGATGTCGTCGCCGATGTAGAAGTGGAGGAGGTCGTGGACTGTGAAGTAGGTGGGCACGGCGAGTATGCACATCATGGTGTCGTCGCCTGGTATGATCATGTCGGGGGGGCCGTCGGGGGAGTGTATTTCCATCTTATCATTGTGTTGTGAAGAATCAGGGGTGGTGTCCGAGTCCCGGGGTGTAGCATCATCGGGAGAACGCATCTCCATCTTCTCACTACCTTGTAAAGACTCAGGAGAAATGCTAGCTTTCCCTTTCTTATTGTCTTGTGGAGAATCAAGGGAAGTAGGGTTCTTCTCCTTCTTATTACCTTGTAAGGACGTAGAGGAAGTGCCACGCTGTCCCTTCTCCTTGCACTGTGACAAATCAGGGGAAGACACACTGCCCTCCGTATTATTGATACGCACCCCCTCGGCGGCTATTCTATCTCCCTCCCCCTCGGCGGCATGCTCCACATTCCCATCTCTCAACCTAAACAAGCGCACAATACCATGCCCGAGGTACCTCGACACCACCGCCTCTCCATCCACGCTCTCCCCCGTCTGCTCCCACTGCTGCATGTATATATCGCTGTCCCGCCAGTCATCCTCTGTCTCACGCGTGGGGTCTGTGTGTGCATGTGTGTCTTTCGACGGTGCTTGCCGCATGTCCACTTCTATCTTGTATGAGGGCATGTGTGTGTGTGAGGAGCGAAGCGACGAACACCCAATAAGTGGATACCTATGTGTATATAGCTACGTGTCTGTGTATCTGTATGTATGTGCACATCTGTATAGTGTACCCCGCCCCTGTATTGTGGCGGCATAATCGCGCGCGTAGCCGCGAGGCGCGAAACCAGGCGGGGTGACATACATAAACGCACCTACACATCAACACATCAATACAACAACAAATCCACGCCTCAATAAATCAATGCATAAACGCATCAATATATAAATATATAAATACATCAACGCATAAACGGATAAACGCATCAATATATAAATACATCAACACATCAACACATCAACACATGCAGGGGCACGGCAATACGCAAGACAGTAGAACATATGCACAAGTGCATTTGGCACAGCGCAACCTGATGTACAAGAGTCATGCAAGCATGCGAGACGAGTGGCAGTACGCTGTATACAGCGGCGCCCTACTCAAGATAAGTGGCGGTACGCACGCAGGCAGTACCGCCTAGACCACAGACGCGTATACAATCATGTGCAAACACAATACGTAGAAACGCAATACCCTCCACACAATGTACACCGGCGCCAGTAGCCGCACACACGGAGCACACTCCTATACACACCACACCACAGCCGCCAGCACGGCTGGGTGGAAGTACACAACAGCACAATAACTATCAGGGCCTCACTACTCCAACAGCGCCACACAAAGGCGCGGGGACAGGCACAGCCGCTGACCGGGCAACGGCCGGGCAACGGCCGGGTGTGTCGCAGTGGCAGTGGCAGTGGCAGTGGCCAGGGGAGGGGGCGCGACAGCTCGGCGGCTCGGCGCGTATGTGCGTGTGTGCGTCTGTGTGTGCGTATGTGTCTCTGTGCGGGACCCTCGTGCCCACCCACACACCCGCACAGTCCCGATGCGGCAGCGCCCGCGCGCGTCGCCCGCGTCGCCCCGGCAACGGGCCGGCCCTGCACCGCCGTCCTGCGCCGTCCCGCGCCGTCCCGCGGCAATTTCGCGTGGGGTGCCCGGCGTGCCCCCCGTCCCGTGCCCTGTCCCGTGCCCTGTCCCGATGCGGCCCCGGGTGCTCCCGTATCGGGAAACACCCGCACGGCCCGCACGGCCCGCGCCAGGGGCAGGGGGCGGGGACATGCACAGGGGCACAGAACCCCCGTCCCTCGCTTCTGCCTCCACAGAGCGGCCGCAGTGTGAGTGGCACATTGTAGGGCACCGTTGGCATATTGCTACGCCGCAGTATATTGTAGGGTAGTGTAGTATAGAATAGTATATTCCAGTATATTCTGTATACTGGCAGGGTGTATTGCGTATATTGCAGACATTGTATACGTATCGTAGCTCAGCCTTCTGTACGTCGTGGTGCTGATGTAAGCCATGGCTGTGTGCCGTGTGGTCTTGCCGCTCTCTTGGTGTTCTCTTGGTGTCTGGCGTATCTCGTTGGCGTGCGCATCGCACCCGGCTGTTAGACTATTGGACTGTTCGATTGTTCGACTGTTCGATTGCGGCTGCCCGGGCCCTGCCCTGTGTGGAAGGGTGCATGTCAACCTCGTTTCGCGTGCGTATATCATTATAGTGTGCGTGTCGTTATATAGTGTGATTATATAGTGTGCTTATATAGTGTGCTTATATGTTTGTGCTTATTTAGTATTTGCGTATCGCTACACTGCTATAACATACTGTTGCTATTACAATATTGCAAGACTACTATATTGCTCTGCTGTATTATCGCAGCGCTTCGTTGATAGAGATAGTTGCTTGCACTGCGTGATATACTGTGATATTATATTATTGCTTTAACACATACACCCCTCCCTTTGATTTCCATGGTCGACGACAGCAACTACCTGACCCCCCACGAGGCAGCCCTCGCAGTCGTCGCCACCGCCATGAAGAAGGCGCGGCTGCAGCTAGACACCCTCGTCATCAACTCCATACTCGGCGGCGTGCTCTTCAGCTCCGGCTCCATCCTCTACGTCGCGTGCCACTCCGAGAACCTCGACACGCTCGCACACAACCCGGGGTTCCTCAACTTCATCGGCGGCCTCACCTACTCCGTGGGACTCTTCTACGTTGTCCTGCTCGGCGCTGAGCTCTTCAACAGTGACATCCTCTACTTCTCCGTCGGCTTCTACCGCGGCGCGGTGTCCATCTTCGACGTGCTCATCTCCTGGTTCTTCAGCTGGATCGGCAACATCGCGGGCTCCTTGTTCGTATCCTACGTCTTCATTGAGGTATCGGGTATCGCAGAGCACGAGAAGTGGGACTACGGCGCCCGCCACGTCGCGGAGGACAAGGCCGCCTACGCATTCATGCAGACCTTCATCAAGGCCATCGCGGGCAACTTCTTCGTCTGCCTCGCCGTGTACCTCCAGCTCATGGCGAAGCCCATCCACGTCAAGTTCCTCATGATCCTCCTCCCCGTCTTCACTTTCGTCTCCTCAAACTTCACACACGTCGTCGCAGACATGACCACTTTCTTCATCGCAATGCTACGCGGCGCAGACGTGTCCGTCGGCAGGTACATCTGGCGCGTCCTCATCCCGGGATCCCTGGGCACCATCGTCGGCGGCGCAGCGTTTGGACTCGTCATACCTTTCTACCTGCACCTCCTCGTCGTAGAGCGCGACAGGGCGAAGCTATCCTTGCCGGAGTACGAGGCAAGGGACGAGCAGCCAGAGCTCAACATGGACTCCCGCGTCGTCAGGATGCCAGTGGGTGCTGCACCAGTGCCCACACCACTGCCCACGCCCGCATCGCCACACCTCGACTCCTCCGACGACACTGAGGTCGCGGACGAGAAGGAGAGTCTCGAGAGCAGGCCTGACAACAACAACAACGGCCCAGACACTTTCCAGGAACAATTGCCCCTCTCCGCCTCGCCCTCTGCCACGGCCTCCTCATCTTCCTCCTCCTCGTCAACAACTGCATCCAGTTCCACGCGCACCGGCGGCTCCCTCAGCACGTCCAACTCCGACACCCTCAACGTCGGCCCCACGCCTTACTCCCCTGCTACTCAGGGCGCCGACATGAACGACGTCAGCAGCAGCAACACAGGCAGCATGGCCGCGGTATCCCGCGTGAACACCATCAGGAGCATCACCACCAACCACAGCACCCGCAGCAGCGGCCTCTTCAACACCCAGGTCCGCTCGCCACCGGGCGTCTTCCCCGTCGCCGGCATGGGCGCCCCGCTCGCCAGGGAGCGCACCATCGAGAACTCAAACTACCCGCTCGACATGCTCCACCAGATCAAGACCCACTCCGTCGCCGACGCCCGCTCCCACGGGTTCGACCTCCACGACGACAACTCTGCCCTCCTCCGCCGCGTGCGCACCGCCGAGGCGGACGAGGAGCACGCATACGTCGCTTCCACCCACGGCAGCGGCAGGTACAGCGTCCCCAAGGACAAGCTCGGCTCCAGGCTCGAGAAGGTCGTCACGCGGCTCGGCAAGATCAGGGGAAGTCCAGACAGCAGTAATGGCAGCATCCCAGGCGGCAGCCAGGGCCTGCCACGTACTGTCCAGGACACATTCCCCCATAACAATGTCAGCCAGTCCAACATGTACGACGCCGGGTCGTCCACCTCAGTCGGGCAGCAGTCAGGATCCTCTCCAGCGGTCATGACTGCTCCCTCAGCCGTGCCAATGCAGGCAACGATATCCCCCATCCTGCAGGAGCGCAAGCGCAGAAACAACGCACGCAAGAAGCGCAGCTTCCTCAGCGCCAGTGGGCTGCTCAAGTCGCTCTCCAATGAGATGACGAGAACCGACCCAGCCAACGCCGAGAGCATGTACCAGCGCATGAGCGACGTCGGGATTACTTCCAGGGCCGCAATGGGCGCCCAGAACGTCGCCGGAGAGGTCGGCCTCAACGACGTCGATGTGACACAGCTGAAGAAGAATAACTGGAGGCGCCAGGATGAGGAGAATGGTCGGGCTTCCACCGTGAACGCACCACCATTGCCAGCCCACACGGCTCCGCCTGCATCGGCTGCACGTGGTGCGCGCTCGCTATACAGCGACGGCACCAAAAGTATTCGCAGCGACCTGACCTCAAACTACGATTAATATGAGTTGAACGAAGCGCCGCTCGACATTATAAATGAAAATCTCGTTGTTGTTTTGTGGGAGATTTCAACACTATGCATGTGGGAGGCGTGTCTTGCATTTATTTCAGATGTGATACTACTTCCCACCATTAAAGGGACCTGTCCTATTAATTAAATAATATTCTGTAACAATTATAAATATACATTTAGATGTTGGGGCGACATGGATGGTACGATAGACTGTCACGGTCAGTTTGAAAGGGTGGGTATTGTTCTAACGTGACTAAGATTCCAAGCTTACTTAACAGACTATTTTACGCTATAATCCCCTGTCATAGAAAACGTTAATTACCTCCGCCATGTTGACAAGGAGTCCGGTTGTTTAAGTAGGACTCGTGGTTGTTTTCGAAAAGATAAATTTACAACCAAGAAGATTGATGATCCGCCCGGAAAGGAAATCGGCACTTCCTGGGAGAATTAGTTCGCAATCTACCCCAACATAACCTGTCTAAAATCCAAGCTAGGTAACAGTTGTGGTGCGTATAGGAATTGTATCCAGACCTTCTGCAGCTAGAACGGAATCACAAAAATGTTTTTCTTCAAATGCAACACACCTAACAATCCTCTCTCTTCCGACTTCAACGCATTTTTTAATAATTACAGCTTCTGAAACAGTAGTGATTCTCTCCGAAGAGTGAACGAAATCTACAGTATACGCCAGGTTGTTCTTGTTTCTTCCAGAGATGTGGTGCCTGTGATATTCTTTTGGGTCTCAAGCATCCTTGAAATCATCGCCTGCAACTCTTCAAGTTGAAAGTACTGCTAATAATGAGGTCGTTTTTGGAAAATAACAGCGGTCTTATTGCATTTGAACTTACTCCTAGCCTTACAGCTGTCAGTTGTGTAATATCTGATTCCGAAGGTAACAATTTTGTCAGGTTTTTTGCAAGAGGCATTACTTTGACCTCTGAAATAGACTTTAGTACTATTAATAAGGTACATTATTCAGTTCCACTACCAGGGTAGGTTTTAAAACTCATGACCGGAACAGTATTAGCTGGTGCATTGGACGAATTTCAGAATAGACTTTCTACTCAGATTCAGAGTTCAAATTTTGCCGAAGGTTTTCCTATCTATGACCCGTTGACATCTATTCCTCGGTAATTAGTATAATCATTGTTAATGAATTGCTCTAACTGTGGCTGATGATGGTAGTTGATCCTCATACTTATAGAAAATGTTATTTCAACAGAATATCCATTGATAAAGTCACTGAAGGCACTTATATTATTCGACATTCTGTTCAACCAGTCATATTGGAAAGTATCTTCGGGTCTGCGTTGATTTAATTGCACTGTTTTAAGACAAGTATATTCCAAAACGTCCTAATGCATAGTAAAGGTGACCCTTTTCACTTAAATATATAAACTTTGAACGAAGATAATTATATAGTATATATATGATTAATACAATGCCTCATTTAAGATGTAGTGTGCATGAAAGCAATTTGGGAACTTATTAGAACAGGTACTGAGCAGCAGCAATAAAGACAGTAGATAGGAATAACCACATACCGTTAGTGGGGGCAATAACATTTCCTGCATTGTGCTTAGCAGAGGAAGTTGGAGCTGCCTGTGTGCCGGCTTCTAGAACCTTGGTAGTTCCAAGCTGCTCAAGACCCGAGATGATGGAATTGACGGAGGATGCTGTTAGCTCGGCATCGAACTTGATGTTGTCACTGATAAAAGTGGCAACGTTTCCGGTGGTATCGAAAATAATACCACCGGTAACTGAAACGTTCTTTGGGCGGTCGAAGTATCCATTACCCTCATTGTTGAACAGAGCGGACTTTGCATTCTTGGCGTTGACATCGGCGACACCCTGTAGGGACATAATTGAGGAGTACATGACGCTGCTGTTTGCCGAAAATACCTCGAAGCTGCCACAACCTTGGAAGAGGCAAGAACAGTTGTTATCCAGGCCATACTTTGAGGTTACTCTAGGCAGCGAGTCACTGCTCAGCCAGATACTTGGGGCGTTGAATTCGGAGGTATCGTTCGACTTGAATACATCATCAGGCATGGAAAACTCAAACAGGAACATCTTTGTCACGCCACCGTAGCCGTAGAACGCTGGGATGTCGTCTCTGTAAACACCACAGCCACCGTTGACAGACGACTTTGGACAGGATACGTTGGAGAACAGGACATACTCGACATCTGAAGTTGGCTGCATGTATCTACCCGGAGCTGTGTTCTGCTTTTCGACAGACTGGCCATCTTGGCCAACGTAACTCAGCTTCTTGCCCAGGCAGTCGGTATCGTTTCCAACCATTCCAAGGAAGGTCACATTTTCGTGGACCTCGCTATCCCCTGTGTTGTCGAAGTAGGCTGTGCGGTTCCAGTTATCAGAAGAGTTGGCGCCAATGGTGAAGTTACTGGAGGTATAGAAAGAAAACTTGCTCAGCTTCAGTGGACCCCTGACATGGACGGCGAGATTTTCTGAAAATGGAGCATTGGGGCCAGTGGACCAGACAGTCTTATCAGATAGTTCACAGGAGCATTGGTCTTTCGAATCCTGAATCTTGCCGAGTGGGTTGTAGCTAAAGTCATAGCCGACGCCGGAGAAAAGCACCTTTCCACTAGAAGCAGAATCACTAGCGGCACTGGTAATTGCTAGAGTAGAAGCAATCGCTAAAGAAGTCGTCAATTTCATTGATATGCTGTGAACGATGTATTCTTGACTTCAAATTTTATCTTTTGAAGAGTGCTGCGACAAGTAAAGAAACCAACCTTGAGAATTATTAGTACAATCACCTTTATTAATATCACAAACACAAAAGAAATGCAGTATTAATCGAATCAAATACAGCTACATAAATAGCAGGGGAAATAAAAAAATAGAAACAGGAACGACATCTAAGACTGGACGATGTCCCTGTGGTCACTGCTGCTTATTCAATCATTGCCATTATAAGGAAATGTCAATATACAAACTGCTCGGATAAATCAACCACTGCACTCGTCTTGCAGTAAAGCATGTCTCGCAGTACATCACAGTACATCGAAGTACATCGCAGTAGAAGTATGAGCGTCTAACATACTATGAATTATTGCAGCAGCACATAATTCTACTGTCGCCTCTGCGGATTTTTCGTGCCTCAACTTACAACATGACTGGGTGTCTGATATCTCTGTTCCAAAAAAGCAACCTCTCACCTTCTCGCTGACTTTTAAACGAGCATACTAAGTGTCTGCCTTCGACTGTGCGCAGAGTTCGTGCATTTGAAGCGCACTGTTACCTTCACCATTTAGTCCTAGAGAACCCTGCAGATACTTTTTACTCTTGGTACTGTCTGCGTGTTGTTGTTGCTGCCTGGAAACCACTCGCGCGATGCACTGCCAGTACATTGCCGCAGGATCGGAAAAATATCTCTCATGAAAATATATCCAAATTAGGAATAACCCCAGGCCCACGGCAGATGGCTTTGCCTCCTTTGGTGACAACGAGGCCAAGCATGCTAGGCAGGCGCAGGCGCAGGCGGGGACATGCATATTTACAACAGGGGATAGAGTCGAACGAGGGGTTAACTACGCCTGCATGTTTTTACTAGCTCAACAAATAGGTTACCTTCTTCGGGGAACAAGCAGCAGAGGTGCCGCGGTCTGTGAAAGTGACTTTCAAATCATACGTTGCATTATTAGTCTAATTATTGAAGTACCGTCTATTTGATCTCTTACCTTTCGTTGCTAGCGCAGGAGAATCTCACACAATTATCAGTGTCTGTTCATTGAATGACCTAGTGAATTAACACTGTGCAGATCATATGTTTTCAGAGGACGCACCCTGAGTACGTACTGTCGTTTGTGTGAAGAATTGGTTATCGGGTTGTAACGCATTCATTCGTAGTTCAAATTATTGACCTAGAGGCCGCCAGTCATGTCCATGCACAAACTTATGTCGGCTAGTTACTATAAGGGCATAGAAGTGGGCACTTGAATGTTGTGTTTGACTGTTGCGTGTTGTGTTGGTGTTTAGGGTAGTTATAACCTCTACCCAGATCCGACCACTTACATCAGCTGAAAAGATGAAACTAAACGTTTCCCTAATCTCTTTACTATAATTTGCTGTTACAACACTTACTAGTACTCATGTCATCTCCCTTGGAGATACAGTTGCTGCAGTTACCGTGGTTATTTAACCGTATTTCTGTATTCTCTTTGCATTGTTTTAGCATGATAGAGATAATTACACTTAATACTCAAGGTTAATGATTATACTTTGCATCACAAGTACACTCCTCCATAATAACCCCGAACACATTGAGATTCTTAGAAGCTCAGAATAATTTACTCTTATTGATGACTAAATGCAGGACGATAATAATACAAGAATTGATTATTTCTATAAATAACTAAGGAGGGTACTTCTTAAACTGTTATTTGATTAAGATCTTGAGTGAATAGAGTCATATGGAGCATGCGCAACTGAGGTACATTGCAATTAGCGCAAACCTGTGGAAGTATTATATTTATTGTCAGCCTTAATGGTCGCTCTTGGAGGTTGTGAGACAGCCCTTTCACTCTCGAAGTGCCGCGGCCATAACTATACTTGTATCTATGAAGAACCCCAATGCAATAATCGGCCTTTTAGTCAACAATAAAAAATTTGTTTAAAGATGGATTATGATTTCCGAATATACATCTTGTGTATAAAACAAACTGTCGATGCTTTACTTTTGCAAGTCTACGATAAGTAGACATCCACTTATGCGCTCTAGAATAGAATACATGTTAAGCACTATACCCGACGTTATCTGTACGGGCATTTCTCTACGTCTTGATTATGGCAGTGATGACCCCACCCAAGAAAGTGCCCTACCGCCTCCGTGAGGCCCAATCCCTCGTATAAGCCCGACAGCGACACACACAGGGCGTCTCTCCGCCTTCGCCGTGTCCAGTGGAGCTGCCACAGTCACCGGGGAAGCCCGGGGATTCCTACTTTTAGAAGTCGTGCGGGCGCTGCTATTTAGCACCGTCGCACAGAAAAGATCGCACCGCCGGGCTGCGCGAGCTGTTTTGGGACGCCAATGTAAACAACGACAGAACCAATAACACACGGGGGGAGGTGCTCCGTACTCTAGTCCTCCTGTGTAGTCGCCCGGTTCCACTGCTCTCCTGTGGTGGCGTTATCTGCCGCTTTGAGTAAAGCTCGGGATATGATCTTCCTGGGGAGAGAGTGGCTGCCTGCGGGAAGGTTGACAGTATTATGCAGCACAAGTATGTTTGCTGCATCCCTTGAAAAAAACATTAGCTTAAAACTGCAGACGTTTCAATGCCCTCGAATTAGAGGCATTCTCGCTGGCATCGCTCATTTGGTGGATGACATATAAAAGGTTGTCGTTTATCCAGGATGTGTTGTTTCTGTATTTTCTTATTCCAGAAGATATAAAGAAGCATACACGTTATTAAGAAAACTCAAGTGTGGTAAAATGAAATCAGTTTCTGCACTTCTATTTGCCTCGTCTGTCCTTGTGGGCACCGTGGTTGCCGATTCATCCCTTTCAGGTAAAATCGAATTCTCCGGAGTCGGGTTCGACTTTCCATACAACCCTATCAGTAAGATCGACGACAATAAAAACACTTGCAACTGCGAACTTTCCAAAGACCAAAAGTGGTATAGCGGAATCAACGCGCCGTTTTCGGAGCCCCTGGCTGTGCACATTAATGGACCAACACAGCTTAAAAAGTTTGCTTATTACACCTCCGACCATTTCGTGGTTGGTAAGAACACGTCCGCTGGGTGGAAGCGCGGTGCGTACTTCGACAATACTGCGAGCTCGCCGGTAATGGAGAACGTGACGTTCCTGAGCCATGTCGGCAAGGATTCCAATTGTTTCGGTAAGGCTCTCACCTTCTTTAGCCAAGATGTGCAGAAGCAAGAGAAGGTTAACACGCCACCAGGAAAGTACTTGGATGTTGGCTCTGATGTTGAGTATATGATATACTCCAATATCACCTGTCCAAAATCCAGTATCAATGGTGGATGTGGTGTCTACCGGAGTGACACGGCTGCATTTTATGGTTTTGATGGTGTTACCAAGATGTTTCTATTTGAGTTCACGATGCCCACTGACTCCATGAAGGGAGCCTTGAATGCGCCAGCTATCTGGCTGAGTGGTGATTCCTTGGCCAGAGTCACAAACGGCTACGATTATCAATCAAACTGTTCATGTTTGTTCCAGGGATGTGGTGAGTTGAATGTGTTCAGCGCAAATGCCACCCACATGAACTCCTCCATTGACACACTGCAGGGTGCAAATGTTAGAGGCAATTATAGCGAGCTATTTACCGGGAATATCGCAAGTGGCACATACCTACGTCCAGTGAACAACACTGTCACAGGTGGCGTTATCTTGGACTCAGAGGGTAATGTGATTACCTTTATTAACGATAGCTCTTCTTTCGACTCTGATCTGACTGCAAATGCTGTCAACAGCATGCTTGACGCTCTGCCACAACTAGGTAACACTGACCAACTGAAGGCCGGGAACCTAACTGCACCAAGCTCTACCTCTTCTAAAAATGCGGGCAGTGTTATGGCATCTACGGGTGGTGTGTGGCTTTATTTGTTCGCTCTGCTAGCTGCGACTGCTCACTCCGTGGTCGGTTTCTGAAATAGGCAGCACTGCACTTTTCTAGAAGACAGGGGTAAAACAGCTACTGTTTTGACTGCGATTCCTAAATACGTACTTTCTCTTTTTTTTTACAGCAACTAAATGACCATAGCTAAATCACAAATCGAAACTGCGTCGTGGGAAAACATAGTTCCCTTTTCATCGGAAGGAGAAATGATGGAATGAGGCTGTTTCACATCACGCAGAATACGGTAGGCAGCAAAATTAGTTCCGCACTTCCTCCAGAATCAATAAAACGGTGTTACCCAAAACAGGAAGTTGTTGGCCCTTGTTTGCTGTTGGCCCTGCATCAGGCTACCTTGTTTTAGGTACGGCTGGACAGAGAAAATCCGCAGGAAAAATTCGGAGTATGAAAACACTGCAGTCCGACCGAGGCGAATAACCGCAGCTTCGCTTGTGCCTAGTCACAGTAAAGACGAGGGCAATTGGTCCGCCCACAACAGACTGTTGTTTTAATACATCAGCACACTTGCACTAGTAGAATTGAGTGTTTTATTTTCAATTTCTTTTCCTACGTGGTCCCCTCCCACGCCGACATTATCTGCTGATATCCCACGAGAAATCGTGGGGGTATACATCGCACCTTATGATCAAAATGTTGTCGGCGTATTTGTCAAAGGAGTATCTCTATCTTGTCCTTTTGGGTATAAATATGTTGTGTGCTAAGAAAATCCCTTTTTACATTAGTTGCACCTTGCTATTCTTGTCCTGAACTAAAATATACTCACAGCAATCCGAAGCACGAAGTAAATTACTCTGAAAAGAAACAATGTATGCTCCTCTAACATTTGCACTTATTGCAGCAGGTCTAGGATTTGTATCAGCGCAGGACAACACCGGGGTGTCTGGTAAGATCCAGTTTGCTGGCGTTGGTTACGACAGTACCTTCAAGCCTGTTAAAAGGATCAAGGACGGTGAGGGAGAGGGTTGCTACTGTGAGCTGTCCACTTCTGAGAAGTGGTTCAGTGGTGTCAATGCTCCCTTCAATGGGCCTCTAGCAGTCCATATTAGAAGCCCAGTAAATCTAACCAAGTTTGCTCACTACATTTCCGACGATTTTGTTATTGGCGCTGACAACTCTTCTGGTTGGTCCCGTGGTGCCTACTTTGACTACTCCACCGATGTTCCTCACATGGAGAACGTCACCTTCTTAGGCCATGTTGGTGACACGTCTGAGTGCCTGGGTAAGTCTCTTGGTTTCATTGGTGCCGACGGAGTCACCAAGACTAAAGGTAACTACCCACCAGCGAAGTACCTGAATATTACCGATGGTGTCGAGTACCTGCTCTACTCAAACACCACCTGTCCAAAGTCCAAGATTGCGAACGGTTGTGGTGTCTACAGAAAGGGTGTTAAGGCATTCTACGGTTTTGACGGTGCTACCAAGATGTTCCTGTTTGAGTTCACCATGCCTACATACCGCGCACCTGCTGCAAACTCTCCAAGCATCTGGCTAAGTACTGACTCCCTACCAAGAGTCACTGAGAACTACTTTAACGACACCGCCTGTTCCTGTATTTCCCAGGGTTGTGGTGCTCTGAACCTCTTCAACGCCAATGCGACTCACATGAACTCGTCTCTAATTACTCTCCAGGGTCAGGAAGACGTGGAATACGCCGACTTAATCAAGGGCAATGTAGGAGATGGTTACTTTGAGCGTCCAACTGATACTCCTGTCGTTGGTGGTGTCATTTTTGACTCTGTCGGAAACGTTGTCACCTTCATCGCCGACAACGCCACCTTCGATCCCAACCTCTCAGCTGCTTCCGTGAACGAGATGCTTTCCAGTGTTCCGGAGCTAGGTACTACCGACCACCTCAAGCCTGGCAAGTTGACTGCTCCAAAAGAGTCCTTCCAGTGGAACGCTGCTAGTACTTCCAAGCCAGGACAGATTATGCTGATCTCGGCTGCGTTGGTGATTGCTGCCGTTCTGTTCTGAGTGAAAGGGTTGGAGTCGCTGCTCATTTTTTTTTTCTATTATCTTATATTCTATTCAACATGGGGTGCACGACGGAGTCTAATTCCTCTCGCTATTAATTACTTCCATCTCCCTGCGGGTAGCCCTTTTTTTTTAATTCTTCATTACACCATATTATTTAACATGTATCCACTAATCTCTTTAAGTTTTACATAGTATTTCGCGGTGGTCATTGGTACGCCCAAATATATGTGTAGTTGCACTGTATCTATCTATATAATTTTGCATAGTGCATGTTGTGATTGGGGCCAGCCCACTGTGATAAGTTTGTGGTGTGCGGTAGTTTGCATTCCGTATTGAGGGTAGTTTAGACGATGGCCAATTTGCTTAGAAATATCTTGTATGGAATAAGTGCTGATTGAAAATGGCCAGGGGGAGGAGTCTTTATTTGGGAGTTGTCCTGTCTGAGGAAGATCTGGCTGAGAAGTTGCGCGATTGGGGCTGGTTTGGTGGGCAAGTACCTGTTTGGCATAGAATTGGGGTGTGATTCCCTTAAGCAAAAGAGTACTTGCTCGTAATTCCCTGGAGTAAAAGATGCTTCCTTGGAACTGTCGTGTTTGATAGAATTTGACACGCATCGCCTAGAAACATGCTTCGATGAGGAAGTTTTACTTGCAATCCCGCTCGCAACGTCGCTCAATCGCACTTGTAATCGGCCTGCGATCTCAGTCGCAACCTGAATTGCGCACAACTTACTCCCATCGTCCGAACAAGAGCTTCCAGTACAACGAGGTCCTCTCATACCTTTGCGCGGCCGTTGGAGCAACGAGCTTCATCGCCAAATGAGTGCAAATTGAAATCGAAATCACAAGTTCAAATTGCATGTTCCAATGGCGAGTTCAAATTGCATGTTCCAATGGCGAGTTCAAATAACATGCTCAAATAGCGAGTCAAATTGTGAGTTCAAATTCCAATTGCAAGTTCAAACGGCGAGTTCCACCCTGTGATCAAATCGCAGTCGCAAATTCAAATTGCGAGTTCTACACTGCAATGAAATAGCGAGTTCAAATACCAACTTCAAATCGCAATCCCAAATTTAAATGATGGGTTCAAATTGCATGTCCAAATTGCGAGTTCCACACTGCGATCAAATTGCGAGTCAGATCATAAGTTCAAAACACGAGATCAAATGGCAAGTCACAATCGCAATTGCAAATTCAAATGGCAAATTCAAATGGCAGGTTAAACAACACAATCAAATCGTGAGTTCAAATACCGAGTCCAATGGCAAATTCCACGCTGCGATCGAATGGCGAGTCAAATACCGAGTTCAAATGGCAAATTCAACACTGCGATCGAATGGCGAGTCAAATACCGAGTCCAATGGCAAATTCAACACTGCGATCGAATGGCGAGTCAAATACCGAGTTCAAAGCACGAGTTCAAATCGCAATTGCAATTGCATGTTAAAATTGCAATCTCAACCCTGCTCTCAAATCTCAATACAGTCTTGTTTTTCGGCCATCGCCTCGGCCATCGCCTCGGCCGCGGACTCGCCCGCCTCGCCCGCCCGCTCGCCTAGCGGCTCGCGCGCGGGCTCGCTGGACTCGTCCGCGGGTTCACCGGGCTCGCCTTGCGGCTCGCCCGGCTCCCCCTCCCCCCTCATCACCTGCCGTATGGTCTCGCGCACCCGCTCCACGGTAAACGCAGGCCCCTCCTCGCCACACACATGCGCATTCTTCATCCTGCGCATGACCTCGGACGCATCGACGTCCGTCCCCGCTGCCTCCGCCGCGCGCAGGATGTACTCCCACGTCGCGTTGAGCGACAAGACACGCGTGTCCGGCCGCGTGTCGTTCCGCGGGTACGGCTCCGCGTGGCAGATCCCGCGGCCGTACTTGTCCGCCATGAGCCCCTTGAAAAACGGGTCCGCGGTGGGGAAAGAATAGGCCGAGTTGCAATTGGAGAGAGAGGGCGAGGGCGGGGTGCCACTCTCTGCGGGGGGCGAGGGCCCCTGTGCAGACACCTGACTTTCCCTTACCTGCTGCCGCAGGAACTGGTTCTCGGTGTGTATCTCCATGTTCATCATCTTGAGCGCGTCGATCTCGCGCGCGAGGGTGCGCGCGCGCTCGTCGCTCTGCCGCAGCCGCTCCTGCAGCTCGCGCAGCCGCGCCTCCTTCCTCTCACGGAACGCCTTCTGTGCCGCGCGGTTCTGCGCCTTCTTGCGCGCCTTCTCCTCTGCCACGGCCAGAGCAAGTGGTGCTGTATGTAGAGTAGAGGGGGGTGTACGTAGAGGAGGTGCTTGTGCAGGACCCACCGCGGGAAACGCGCGCAGAGATCCGACCTGCGCACGACTAGCGGGCTTGGCGACCCCGCTGGCAAACGGGCCGAGCAGCAGCGCGTCCGCCGCGCCAAAGTGGTCGTCGAACACGTCCCCGACCGCTGCGATCTCAGAGACGTCCTGCAGATCGCCAAACTCCGGTATCAGCTCCTGGTGCATCTGTGTGTTGGTGTATTGTTAGAAGTGTAGATAGATATATAGATGTAGATATAGATATAGATATAACTATCATTATGACCTCTATCTGTAGGAGAATTTTCACCAGCACACACGCGCGGCCGGCCGATCTGGCAGCACAATGCGGCGAGGTGCGCTGCCATGTGTCACCGGGATGTGTGGTGTGTGGGTGCGCCATCCCGCTCCGCCGCCGCCACTCTCCTGTCCCATCACGGTGCCCGCTGTCCCATCACGGTGCACACACCGCACCGCCGTTGCGACGGCCGCCCATCCCGCACCCCGCCGTTGCCGGGTGACCCGGCGGGGGAAATGGAGCCTGGCGCTGGCGCGCTGGAGAAAAAGACGCGCGCGCGGCCTCACGCTGGCCTCGCGGCCTCACGCGCGGTCTTCCCCCGGGCGTCCCGGGGCCTGGCTGCCCGCCTGCCCGCCTGCCCGCCTGTTTCTTTGGCGGTGTGCTTGCAGCGCGCCGCGGCGTTCTGTGCAGGCGCCCGGGAGCCCCAGGCCGGCCAGCGCAGTGCGCAGTGCACTAAGCGTCTGGAGTAAGCGCAACTGACAATTCCCGCAGCGCCGGTGGGAAGGCGCTAGGGGGCGCAGAAGGCGCCAGGCGCTAGGGGGCGTCCCTGTGGGGAATGCGCTAGGGGGCTGCACAGCGGGTATGGAACGTGCAGTCGCTGGAACGTGCGCTGTGCACCGTGCAGAGGCTATGGGCCGTGCACTCTGGCGCCCCGGAGAGTCCGGGTGCGTGTGCACACACACACACGCACACGCGGGTGCACTCCCGCCCCTTGGCGCACTCCCAGCCCCCTGCCCCTGCCCCCTGCCCCCTGCCCCTACGTGTGTGCATACGCCTCCGCCTTCGCCTCCGTGCACAATACAGCCCGCTGATCGCCTGCGGGGTGCACTGCAGCCTTTCTCGGTGGTCGGGCGGTATTATTCTATTGTTGCGTGTATCGCGGTATTGTACTGCGCTGCTGTATTGTGCTCTGCGTATTGCGCTGTATTGCGCTGTATTGTTGAGTGTGATGCTGGCGCTGCATCACTGCGGGACTATATCTGGGCTGTCCCAAGGCTAATCGGCTCGTGCGGCAGACACATCGCTCGACTGTCCATCAGCCTGCGATGTGGGTGCTGCGAGCTGCGTGCTGCGAGCGAAGCGAGCAGTCTGCTGCGAGTGTATGTGTGTATGTGTGCGTAGGTCTGTGCGTGTGTGTGCTTGTATATGTGTTTGTCTGTATGTCTTGCGTGTGTATATATATGTGGGGTCAATGCTTATTGTGTGGCTGACGTTGCTGGCTGTGGCATTGCTTGCTGGCCTTGTGCACAGCTCCATCTGCAGGCAGACAATACCCCGCATAATACATCGCTGTGTATTGTATATTGCATTATTGCATCCCATTGATATAAGATAAAGTGTAATCCTTACTTATATTCGATAGTCTATCTATTCGCTACACTCCCAAATACAACAGTGTGTTCGTCGCTTCGCTCCTCACACACTTGCGCTTACATGTCCGTTGATACCTTTGACATATTCGAAAGGGGCGTCCAGGACCCCTGCTCCCACGACCTCGACGACGAGGACGAGACACCCCTCATCCTCAGCTGTCCCCAGGGCCACGCCCTCCGCAAGGTCCACACCACCCCGCACAGCTTCTACTCCTACGCCGCGGAGACTCCAGCGCCGGACGCCTCCACAGACTTCTCCACGTCTCCCCCCTCCGAGGGGCTGCGGCGCACGCGCACAGTCGCGCACCCCCCGCGCCGCGCCTCCCGCACAGACAGCTCGCTCTTCGTGCAGCAGCAGGCCCGCCGGCCCTCCTGCCGCATGCGCCGCGAGTCCTCCGCCTCCATCATCCCCACGCACATCTACGGCCTCGAGAAGTACGTCAGCTCCCAGCTCGACGAGCTGTCCACCGTGCCCACGCCCTCCGACGAGGACAGCGCGCATAGCTCCGTCTTCGACAGCGACTGTCTCGTCGCGCAGCATGAGAGCGCGCTGTTGCCCGTGCCGCCCCACTTCAGCGCCGCGCTAATGGACAAGCGCCAGGGGGAGGCGCCACAGACAGTGCCACAGACTGCGTCATCTACGACTCCAACCGCGCCATCGCCTCAGCGGCGCCCGTCCGCCATCAAGACGTCGCTTGCAAATTCGTTTGCCGGTGGCGTGGCCAGGGGGTAGTTTGTATATTTTCCCACGACACGGGACGCTGGCGGCCCGTTCTTATACAGTTATTCATACACATTCATACATATTCTTTCATGTTCGGTGGGCAGCGCAAGATTTCATACGATGCGCTAGGCGTGTCAAGTGTGAGGTGCCCGTGTTTGTTATGGTATGGTTGTGCTGTGGAGTGGGGCACTTCTTATATTGAGGGCTGATTACACAGATACGGAATGGATGCCTCTCGTTTTGATGGCTATCGGCACAGATCGGTATTGTGGTACACCTCTCACGTTGACGCGCTTTCAGCCACAAATACCTGAAATGGCGCTCTCATATGTTGAGGGCTATTCGCGCAGAGCAGATATGACACCCTGTTGAGGTGTACTTGGCCACCATGCCTTGTGAATAGCATCTCGGAGATGTTTACGATCACTTGGGTAGTATGATAATTCAACAAGACGGATTATGCATCCGACATTCAGGCTCAGACAAGCGCGGGAGATTCCGAAGTCTTATGCAGCACGAATGAGCATTTGGAGCAATTAGACCGAGGTAGGGGATTACATGCACCCTAATATACTTATACAAAACCTTTTTGTATAATACACGGTAATAAATGTTTGCGTGACATTAGAGTGTTATCCATAATATTTTTTATTCATATACAACCCCTGTATCAACACACACGATATTTACGTCCAACGATTGAATATCCAGAAATGTCATTCACATCCCACCACCACAACACACTACATTTATACACACTCTGGACACACCACACCCTACTAATAAACATGCAGTAGTACAAATCGCATCAGTGTATCCACACCCAATAGACATATACTCCACACCACCCCATCCGCATCCTTTCATAGAACACTGCACAGCCCAACGTCACACCAGCCGATGCGAGTGTGACGTTCTGCCGCCTGACACACGCCGCGGTGTCCGGGCGCGTCGCCGTCGCAGCCGCCGATTTTTTTGGCCGTCCTCTGCGCTACAAGAGACGCTGGCCTTCTCTTCTTCCAGGTGGCAACCTCGGTTCATGCAATGGTTGGCCCTTTTGAATCCCCCACTCAACACGCAAACTGATTAGTGTGCAATGGCTGACACGGGAAATGCGGCATTCACACCGGACGAGTACCTCGAATCGCTAGACGACGAGGAGCAGATGCTGCACGGCCACGATGGCCACACCCACGGCCACGACCAGCCGCTGGAGGCTGGTCTCACTGCCAGTCCAAACGACCATGCCTGTGCCTACTGTGGGATTGACTCCCCCATGTGTGTCGTGAAGTGCAACCAGTGCTCCCGCTGGTTCTGCAACGCAAAGAACGGGACCAACAGCTCCCACATCGTCAACCACTTGGTGCTGTCGCACCACAACACCGTCTCGCTACACCCAGACTCGGACCTCGGAGACACGGAGCTCGAGTGCTACAACTGTGGTCGCAAAAACGTGTTCCTCCTCGGCTTCGTCTCCGCCAAGAGCGAGGCCGTCGTCGTGCTGCTGTGCAGAACACCCTGCGCGCAGACAAAGAACCCGAACTGGGACACCGACCAGTGGCAGCCGCTCATCGAGGAGCGCCAGTTCCTGCCTTGGGTCGCCGAGGAGCCCTCCAGCGAGGAGAAACTCAAGGCCAGGCTCATCACCCCGAGCCAGATCACAAAGCTCGAGGCAAAGTGGCGGTCCAACAAGGACGCCACAATCAACGACATCGACGCGCCAGAAGAGCCGGAGGAGATCCCACCTTTGCTCCTCAGGTACGAGGACGCTTACGAGTACCAGCGGTCCTACGGACCCCTCATTAAGCTCGAGGGTGACTACGACAAGCAGCTGAAGGAGTCCCAGGCTCTAGAACACATCTCAGTGACATGGTCCTTAGCGCTCAACAACAGACACCTTGCGTCCTTCTCACTGTCCACCTTCGAGTCGAACGAGCTTAAGGTCGCCGTCGGTGATGAGATGACACTGTGGTACCAGGGCCTGCAGCACGCAGACTGGGAGGGCCGCGGCTACATCGTCAGACTGCCAAACAGCTACCAGGATACCTTCACCTTGGAACTGAAGCCCAGTAAGACTCCGCCTCCTACGCACCTGACCACTGGATTCACCGCCGAGTTCATCTGGAAGGGGACTTCCTACGACAGAATGCAAGACACGCTCAAGAAATTCGCTGTGGACAAGAAGTCGATTTCGGGGTATCTGTACTACAAGATCCTCGGCCACGAGGTTGTCGATATCTCCTTCGACGTGCCGCTGCCCAAGCAGATGTCCATTCCGCACTTCACACAGTTGAACTCGTCGCAGTCCAACGCCGTCAAGAGCGTCCTGCAAAAGCCCCTGTCCCTGATCCAGGGCCCACCGGGAACGGGTAAAACTGTGACCTCTGCGAGTATCGTCTACCACCTGTCAAAGATTCACAAGGACAGAATCCTGGTGTGCGCTCCTTCCAATGTCGCCGTTGATCACCTCGCCGCAAAGCTAAGGAACCTGGGTCTTAAGGTTGTCAGACTCACTGCCAAGAGCAGAGAGGATGTCGAGAGCTCTGTCTCAGCTCTAGCACTCCACAATATTGTTGCGAGAAGCGCGCAAGGCGAGTTGAAGAAACTGCTCAAGTTGAAGGCGGAGGTCGGCGAGCTTTCTGCTGCCGACACGAGAAGGTTCGTCAAACTGGTCAGAAAGACTGAGACTGAGATCCTGTCCAAGGCAGATGTTGTTTGCTGTACCTGTGTCGGTGCCGGTGACAAGAGACTCGACACCAAGTTCCGCACAGTGCTGATCGATGAGAGCACACAGGCTTCCGAGCCAGAGTGTTTGATCCCGATTGTTAAGGGTGCTAAGCAGGTCATTCTTGTTGGTGACCACCAGCAGTTGGGCCCAGTTATCCTGGAGAGAAAGGCAGCTGACGCTGGTCTGAAGCAGTCGCTTTTCGAGAGACTGATCTCGCTGGGACACGTACCTATCAGACTAGAGGTGCAGTACCGTATGAATCCTCACCTAAGTGAGTTCCCAAGTAATATGTTCTATGAGGGAAGTCTGCAAAACGGTGTCACTGTCGAAGAAAGAACAGTCACAAACAGCACTTTCCCATGGCCGATCCGCTCCGTGCCCATGATGTTCTGGGCCAACTATGGTAGGGAAGAGATTTCCGCTAACGGTACCTCATTCCTGAACAGAATCGAGGCCATGAACTGTGAGAGGATCATTACCAGACTGTTTAGAGATGGTGTCAAGCCAGAGCAGATCGGTATTATCACGCCATATGAGGGTCAGAGGGCCTACATCACCCAATACATGCAGATGAACGGTGCGCTCGACAAGGAGTTGTACGTCCAGGTTGAGGTTGCATCTGTTGATGCATTCCAGGGTCGTGAGAAGGACTACATTATCCTGTCTTGTGTGCGTGCAAACGAACAGCAAGCGATTGGTTTCCTTCGTGATCCACGCCGTTTGAACGTTGGTTTGACGAGAGCTAAGTATGGTTTGGTCATTCTAGGTAATCCAAGGTCGCTGTCGAAGAACCAGTTATGGAATCATCTGCTAATCCACTTCAGAGAAAAGGGCTGTCTGGTCGAAGGTAGCCTGGACAACCTTCAGATTTGCACGGTTCAGCTGACAAAGCGTCAGCCAAGAAGGAAGCAGTTCCAGGATGGTGCTGATTTCCAGTTCAACATGGGAATGGTTCCAGACATGAAGGAGTTTACAGGTGGAAATGAGTTTGACACCCAGAGTTTAATGTCCTTTGGTGTTCCTGGAATGTCTAATGGTTTCGACAGTACGTTTGCGCAGAATAATGACTTTTCATCCTATCTCAATAACGGTTACTGGGATATCAACAATGGCGGTGCCACCCCCCAGGTAGATGAGAATAGCAATATCTATAACAGCGAAAGACAGCCGCTGGATGCCAATTATGCAAACGAGTTGGATGAGCAAGAAGATGCTAATGAGAAGAGTACTTCGCTTAGTGCAAAATTTGGATCGCTAAACATTTAATCTAGTTAAGTGTTTTAAATCAACCACAAGCATAATTCAATTCCTTGTCGAGGATGGCAGCTGGTCAGATGTGAGCAACCCATCCGTCAGCGAAAGAGCTATAGTTCTGGAGACGACAGAGCATTTTGACCACTAAGGTTGACCTGTCTGACATTAGAATTTCCCCGTAGAATATCAGCTCTTTGGTGCTATGTATGGTATGTAACAGTATATTTAGATATTGTCTGTATGTTTATACATCAGAAGGAATAAATAAGATCGTTATAACTTAACAGAAGCACTTATATGGCGTACCAGCCAATGGCTTCGTATAGAACGATAATTACCGGGGCTCGGTTCAAAAATAAATTGGACGAGTTGGGAATTGAACCCAAGACCTCTCCCATGCTAAGGGAGCGCGCTACCAACTGCGCCACACGCCCGAATTTGATTGGTTGAAAATAGTGGATCTTTAAGTTCCGGAGAGTGAATGTCACGTGACTTTAAATGAAACTTATTCATACCTAACAAATTGTCAACCTGATAACGAGAGGGGGATCTATTGCTTACTAATCTTAAGAAAATACAATTATTATAAATGTTCAACCCCAATTTTGGAGTTATCAATAAAGTACTGTGAATGATAAGACAATATTGACTGGACACAGGTTCTTATTCTCTCCCCATAATACGAAAAGACTAATTCGATTTCTGTTGGAAATCAAAGACTACAGTAACACTGTCAGATATTTTAATTGATTGAAATGTATACTGGACTGGTATCTTATTACAAGACTAACTGAAATGTAAAATACATACGTTTCAATACAATTAACCTAATGTGCAAAGGATGTAACGACAATGTTGTATATAAAAAAATTCCCTTGAATTCTAGTTACTTTTTATTGTTAGTTGTTTGTGTAGCCAGACAGTCTTGTAAGCTGGAGTTAGAGTAAGGTAATGCAACCCCTCATGTAACGTCGTAAAAATGGGAATGTATCGCGAAACGTCACGAAACGTCACGAAACGTCGAAAAACGTCGAGAAACGTCACTGAACGTCGCAAGAACGAAGATGTGTCGTAAGCGTCACGAAACGTCACGAAACGTCAAGAAACGTCGAGAAACGTCGAGAAACGTCCCAAAACGTCACTAAACGTCGCAAGAACGAAGGTGTGTCGTAAACGTCACGAAACGTCGCAAAACGTCACAAAACATTACGAAACGTCGCAAAACGTCACAAAACATTACGAAACGTCGCAAAACGTCGTGAAACATCGCAATCATGAAGATGTGTAGCAAACATGAAGACGTGCCACAAACATGGAGACGTGCCACAAACATGGAGACGTGCCACAAACATGGAGGTGTGTCACAAACGTGGAGGTGTGTTACAAAACTTCACAAAACGTCGGGCAACGTTGCAAACACCGAGATGTGCCACAAAAATGGAGATACGTCGCAAAACGTCGCAAAACGTCGCAAAACGTCGCAAAAAGTTACGAAACGTCACGAAACGTCACGAAACGTCGCGAAACGTCGCAAAACGTCGCAAAAAGTTACGAAACGTCACGAAACGTCACGAAACGTCGCGAAACGTCGAGAAACGTCACGAAACGTCCAAACACGGAGATGCGAGGCGAAAATGGAGCTGCGTCGCAAAACGCCGCAAAACGTCACGAAAAGGGACAAATGTGAACTTGTGTCGCAAACTTCGCAAAACGACGCAAAACGATGTAGTCCGTAGTGCACGTATGTACTGAATTGTCTGAATGTATCGGTTATTTGTAGCTGGTTCGGTTACTCCTGACATTCAGGAAACCCCATAAAAGGCACTTGGATTTCCCGTCTTCGCAAAATATTTATGTTCCTCAGTTTACCACTTTTTGAGAAAATACTTTGTTTTCTAAAACATTTTCTTAGTCCTTATATTTCTTTCGAAATAACCAAACCCTCGAAAGATAGCATCTTCCCACAAGAGATATTTTAGATATTTGTATCTCACTAATGTTCCGTAGTCACTATATCTGTCATTCTCCTCTGTGTTCGAAGATGTGGACCTTTCATTCATGTCTAGTCAAGAAGAAAGCGATTCCTATTAAACACTCATCGTTCACACCTATATACTGCGTTTGGTACTCAGCGTTTGGTACTCGGCATTTGAAACAGCTATCAGCTGACATATGTCATATATCCCTTTCGCATGTCAATGTCGGGTCATCTAGCTGTTTAGCTCACAGGCTGGTTAACTTTTCTGAGGCACACATCCCTGGTTAATTTATTGTGTGCAGTTCTCCTAACCAGTGGTGCCAATTACAAGACAGGTTGTTGCTTTCTCCAGTCTATTTTCAGCAGATTCGAAATAATGCTCAAGGATGAATATGTCGAGGACCCTTACTGAAAAACTGCTCAAATTACCACTCTCAAGGCTCCTACACATCCGGTTGTATTCATCTCCAATTATCCTTCCACTGCCACTATCCAAGTATGGTTTCCTCAATAAGAAGGAATTATGTGCCTCAACGTGCATTAAAAGTGATGGCTATCCAAGACAAGGATAATTCTTCATGGAGTTGTACAGAGCTTCTTCTAGTTCGGTAAGTTGGTGTTGATTGAGTCTCAACTATTTAGTCAACAACAT
Organism: Maudiozyma humilis; assembly: GCA_037102785.1. Taxonomy (NCBI): domain Eukaryota; kingdom Fungi; phylum Ascomycota; class Saccharomycetes; order Saccharomycetales; family Saccharomycetaceae; genus Maudiozyma; species Maudiozyma humilis. The sequence continues at coordinate 24,360 of BTGD01000020.1, read as the reverse complement.
AGTCTTCAAAAGACTTTGACATCCGTCATTACTTAAATATACATTATCACTTTCTGATCTTTGTTTACGTGAATGTGTAAGAAATTGCTATTCTGATTGTTACAAAACATAAAAATAATATGCATCTCATCTTCTGAGAGATTGTCGCAGACTCTCCACGTGACAAAAAAAAATTCTCGAGAAAAAGCGAAAAAAATAATGGGGCATACTGGGAATTGAACCCAGGGCCTCCCGCATATTTGAGTAAACCCAAAGCGGGAATCATACCACTAGACCACACGCCCTATTAATTGATGAAAATTTGAGTCCTAAGTTGAGTGGCGAGATGATCAAAAATCATCGTTTGAAATTTTCATTATTCATGTTTTGGGTTCTGTTGGGGTGATGTGTTGAATCAGAGAGACAAACTAGAGGTATGTTGCCAATCTGTATCTACTAAGTGTATTTGGACAAAATGTGGGGATCTGTAGAACTCATAATATGGTAATCGTGGATTTTCATGATGGTAATAACCTTTTGTTTCTTCCTCTAGGAGCCATTTCCTTGAAGATACGCAAGTTTAATTCCTGTGTTTGCCATCATTCAACATTATGGAAAAGTCTGTTTGTTTTTTGTAGTCTCTGCGGATTGCGTTACCACTCGCGACGTCCATGCTCTAGTCGCGCACCTCGAAATACCAAGAAATTACGTTGTTGCCAGGCAAGAATGAGAACTTCATAAAACTTGTTGGTGGGCTCTGCGGCATAAATTCAATGTAGGTGCTGTTAGAACTGCAACATGTGTGAATACTGATTCTCTGTTGCCGTCCCTCTTGAAGTAGAGTGCAGCAATGAGACTTAACAGGACAAGTGTGATTTCCCGAAATGCTGGATATAGTGAATTGACGTGCATTCTGTTAAGTGAGTAGGCGAGTATGTCTCACAATACACCAATCCACCATTAACACTTATTTTAGCAGCCTCATCCTGATCTGTATATTAACACGGCCGTCTATACTTTCATATCTACCCATATGTACCTATGTCAACTGACGGATCACCCTTCTGTAGGGGCGCCCTCGCACATCACAATGTGCTGGAGCCACAGTTGCATATGCTAAATTGACACATATCACGCTTCACCACCGAACAGAGCCTTGCCAGTCCTCTACGGCAGCTGTACACCCACACCACCATCCTCGCCACCCCTTCACTTGCTGGGCGAGAGTTTAACGCTAGCTGGGGTATTCTCACACCCGCTCAGCCACTGATCTCCACCTTCTCAACGTAGTTATGGAAGTGTACGATATGATTGAGTGGGACCACTTTCCTCCGGCCCATTTGTATAGAATTCCTGAAACTCTAAGAATCGGGGTGGGGTCGCGCTTCTGCCAGATCTGGCAGGGCCACCCGCCACATTGTCTCATCGCATATCACATCTGGAATATACACCCTCCGGCTCCTGGTATCAATTCGATATACCTTCCCCACATCCTGTCACTGTGCCAATGTGAAATACGCGCCCACGCGCCCACGCGCCCAGTCACAGTGTATCAACTCCCGCGACCCCCCCCCCCCCCCCCCCCCCCCCCCCCCCAACGCCAACCTCCCTGGGGCGAAACACTTCGCCCCCTGCTTGATTAAGCGCGGATGCCCCTGCTTGATTAAGCGCGGAGGCCCCTGCTGGTGGAAGCGCGGATGCCCCTGCTTGATTAAGCGCGGACGCCTCGCCGGATGAATGGGATGGCGTCGCCCCCCCCGTATTGCAGTGCGTGTATTATTTGAGAAAAAGCTACATACGTATATAAGTGTGAGGTGATCTGCACACGACGTTCACTTCGTGGAGAAGACCTCTGGGGCCTCGCCCTCTGGTCCGATGTACTGGGGGTCCCTCCAAGGCCCCTCGTCAGAGAGGTAGAGGCCGCCCTTCGCCTCGTCGACCTCCGACTTGCCGCCGAACTTGGCGGGGAGGTTCTCCTCCGGGATCTGCTTGAGGAGGTCCTTCTGGTAGGAGCCGCCGAGGATGAAGATCTTGGAGACGGTGACTGGGTCGAGGAAGGGCTTGAAGAGCCTGAATGCGGTGGAGAAGCCGAAGGGGGCGTTGATCATGTAGAACTTGCCCATGCGCTCCGGGTAGTAGTTCTGGGAGATGTAGGAGGCCTCGCGGACGTAGTTGAGGACGGAGTAAGCCGAGGAGATGGAGATGCCCTTGAGGTCCATGATGGTGCAGGAGGTCTCGACGAGGTACCCCGCGGCGCGGGAGCAGGCGGGGACGCGGAACTTGGCGACGGACTCGTACTCCCACACAAGGTTCTTGAGCATGCGCTCCTCCGTGGTGATCTTGGTCATCTCGGGGAGGTTGACGGCGCCGAGCTCCTCGAAGTAGCAAGGGCGGCCGTCCTTGTCGGTCTTGTGGTAGTACTGCGGGTAGAACTTGGCCACGAGTGGCTTCTCGTCGTAGTGGAAGTCCTGGAGGATGGTGTTGGTGCCGTACTCCTCGCGCCACTTCTCGCAGTTCGCGAACATCTCCTGCGCGAGCGCGAGGTCGAACTTGCGCGCGCGCAGGAAGCGCAGCAGGGTGGCGTCGTCGAGACGCTCGGTGTAGCCCGCGGCCTCGAGCGCCTTGCGGAACTCCTCGAGCGCGCTCTGCTGCGCGGCGTCCAGGTTGCCGGGGGTGCCGGGCAGCGACCCGGGCGCGCACGCCTGGGGGTAGGAGTCTAGCAGTTCTTGTTCGGCGGTCTGCAGTAGGGTGGGTGTTAGTAGGGGCCGGGGAGGGGAGGAGTTGGCATAGCGCGCAGCGCTATGGCAACGGTACTATAGCAATACAGCTATAACAAAACGTTATAGCAAAACGCTATAGCAAACGCAAACGCAACAACATGTACATACGGTAACCATGGCAGCTAATCGTGGGGTGCTGTGATCAGGGAGATGGAGAGATATATTGATACACCACTCTCTTGTACAACTGCAATCACAACTACAATCACACACGCCCACTCTCACCACACACACAGGCCCACCGCCCGCATCGAGAAGCGGAACGTCAACAGCGAATGCCCAGAGAGAGAGGGCACAGACAACACAACAGCACAGCGCAGAGCACAGAGAGAGAACACATCACAACAGCACAGTACAGTACAATGAACAACACACAACAGCGAACACAACAGCGAACACAACACGCGCAGAGGCGGCGCCCGCATTGCGCGGTGTGTGGGTGCCCGTGTCGCGCTGTGCGTTCTCGCTCTCTCGCTCTGTGTGTGTGTGTGTGTGTGTGCTCTGTGTGTGTGCTCTCGCTCTCTCGCTCTCTCTCTGTGTTTTCGCTCTGCGTCTGCGCCCCGCCCGCTCTTACCCGGCGGCGCGTATAAATCGCGCGTGGGGTGGTGCTGTGCTCCCTGTGTATTTATAGCGCGGGCTGGGGCGGCGTGCCTGTATTAGGGTTTGTGGTTAGGGCTTATTAGGGCTTTTTAGGGCTGGCTAGGGCTGGCTGTGCCGCCCGCACACCGCACAACGCGTCAGCTTTCGCGTCGCCCATGTGCTTCTGCGTATACGCATTTACTGTATATTTACACTATATGTGATGTACATACACTATTCGTATGATATACTTACAATATACCCAGGGTATACACACTAATCGCATATATCGCATACATCGCTTCCCATGGACACACCCGACTTTTCTGCAGGTGCGCTAGGAAAGAGCTCGCTGTTTGATACAGAGCAGGAGGTGCAGGTTCCTGTATCCACAGCCGCCCAGGGCAACAGTTCTCTGTTTGGTACTGCGCTTCCTACTGGTAAGAGTTCGCTCTTTGATACAGAAATTGCGGTTCCCACTGGTAAGAGCTCCCTGTTTGATACAGAAATTGCTTCCCCCGGCAAAAGTTCCCTGTTTGATTCAGAGACTGCTCCCCCCGGCAAAAGCTCGCTGTTTGATGAGGAAACTGCTGCCCCCGCGCTCACCTTTGTAAATAGCGAGGGCGTCACTATCACCCGCAAGAAGAAGATGCACACACCAACTTACCACGCCGACGCTGCAGCCTGGCAGGGCGACGCCACCTACGGCATCAACATCAACGCCCTGCTCGACAGAATAGAAGCGCGCACAGACAACTCCACCGCCAAAAACACAGACCCCAGCACCACCACTACAGGTCCCGCAGACCTCTGGGTCGAGCGCTGGCGGCCCCACGGGTTCCTCGACCTCGTCGGCAACGAGAAGGCGAACCGCCGCGTGCTCAAGTGGCTGCGCGACTGGGCGCCCCTCGTCCACAAGGAGCGCCGCATAGAGCCCCCCAAGCAGGACTCCACCGACCGCAACGGCGACGACGACGAATTCGAGTTGCCAGACCCCTTGCTCCGCCCCCGCAGGCGCATCCTGCTGATACACGGCCCGCCGGGCATCGGCAAGACCTCCGTCGCCCACGTCGCGTGCAGGCAGGCGGGGTTCCAGCCGGCCGAGATCAACGCAAGTGACGAGCGCGCGGGACAGGCCGTCAGGGACAAGGTGCACGGAACGCTCTTCAACAGGACGCTCCACGCCAAGCCCGTGTGCCTCGTCGCGGACGAGATCGACGGCAGTGTCGAGGGCGGCTTCGTTCGTGTGCTCCTCGACATCGTCTACAACGACGCACGCGCTACCAACAAGCTCCGCTACTCTCGTAGCGATCCCAACGCGGGTAAGGGCCGCAGCCGTGGCCGTGGGCGCGGCCGCGGCGGCAAGAAGGGCGAGGGGTCCGGGCTGCTGCTCCGGCCCATCATCGCCGTGTGCAACAATGTGTACGCGCCAGCGCTAGAGAAGCTGAGACAGCACTGCGAGATCGTCGCGTTCAAGAGACCCGCGGACAGCGCGCTGCAGGAGCGGCTCCTCGCGATATGCCAGACTGAGCACCTCAACGTCCCAACGAAGCAGATCAACGCACTCATAGACCTCGCGCAGGGCGACATCAGAAACTGCATCAACAACCTCCAATTCATGGCGGGGAATGCCACGGATAGCGGCACGGACAGCACCTCCTACAACTCCAGCAGCAAGGACCTCTCCATGTCCTGGTTCCTCCTAGTGAACCAGCTGTTCAGGAAGAACCCGCACAAGGACGCGCGGGAGCAGTTCGCCAAGCTGCTCCACGAGGTAGAGATGAACGGAAACTACGACAGGATCCTCCAGGGCTGCTTCACACTATACCCATCCGTGAAGTACTCAGACAGGGGCGTCGAGAAGCCCGCTCAGATGGGAGATTGGATGTACTTCCACGACAGAATGGCACAGTCGCTCTACCAGCACAACGGAGAGCTCATGCGCTACTCCGCGGTGGTACCGCTGGTGTTTTTCCAGAAGTTCGGCGACGTCGCTAACAAGGAAGATCTGAGAATTAAGAACGTTGACTTCCAGAGCCGCGAGACCAGGAGGGCAAACAGCGACCTCGCAAACTCTGTCATGACCCATCTCGCAACACAGCTCCCTGCAGTCGCCGCATTCGTTGACAGGGAATCGCTGATATTCGAGATACTGCCATACCTGGACTACATGATCTCCGCCGACCTGTCAAAGATGAGAAATCTGAAGCTCAAGAGCAGCATCGTCTCATCTCTGCTGGCGCTAATGGACGACTTCCACCTAGAATTGAACCAGATGCAACAGGAATCGCAGGATGCCCGCCCAGTGCTCGGCATCACGCCGCCAATCGACCAGATCGTACTCCTCGATGAGCACCGCAGAAAGGAACTAGTTACAAAACGGCCAATGACATACGGATTGCTCTTTGCGAAACACCAGGAGCAGGTTGTCAAGAAGAGACACTTATCACGCACCACCAGGGAGAAACAGGATATACAGGAGAACAAAACCAAGAGACAAAAGACAACCTCTGGTACCAGTACAGTTGACTTCTTCAAAAACCAGTACAATAGCATAAACAGCACGCAACAAGGAAAGGACGCCACTGCAAGTGACGGTGACAGTACCACGGCGAACACACATTCGGGAGAAGATGCCGCCTCCACACACGATAAGTTACGTATCTGGGTGAAGTATAAAGCCGGATTCTCCAACGCAGTGAGGAAGAACGTCTCATGGGAGGGATTGTGGCACTGAAGTGGGTGCGAAAATATAGTCATTCAAGCATTTTTTGTAAATTAGATAATTCTATATTCACTAATTGATGTTACCTGCATTACTCAAAGGGCGGAGTATCGTGGTTGTGCATACCATGGTACATCTACATTCTGACGAGTGCCATTCTACAAAGTTGAATACGCGGTAGAAAGAAACTTAGCCTAGAAGTAACGACATTGTTTGGCGTAGAAGAATATCTACTATATATTTCTGTCTGTTAGATATGAAAGCTCATGCTAAAATTGCCAAATACTGGACGTTTGTTTAAAATTTGTGCGACTCACATGACGCATATGATATTTAATTCCCTGAGGGTAATATCAAATACCTTCGAAAGATAAAGACAACATATCTATAGTATACTTAAGATGCACGCCTTTGTGTTTCAAGACTTTATATCTTCTCAAAATGGTTTTGAATACACTTTTTCTTTAAAAAATAGGTGGCGGCTAAGAAATTTTCAATTTTGGTGTTTCTCAAATAGCTACTTCTTGACCCACTTTTTGTAAGAGTATTGCTCGCCAGGGGGTTATTTCTAATAAGGAAGGGTTATTTATTAGAAGATATGTAAGTATGGATACTTATTCCCCTTAAGGCGAGAACTCAAATCTAGCTATATAAGTTGATATCCGGAGCGGGACGGTTTCCGGTAAAAGGTGTCCCTTTATATATGTTGCGAACTCGGGCGGCGAGGCTGCGCCCGAAGTTGGCATCTGTCGGAGGAGTAGTCTCCTCGCCCGATACGTGCGCCACGAGCTCCTCTCGTTGGTTCGCGTCGGGGTCCGCTCCTGCGGTCTCATCTGTAGCTGGCTTCCACCGGAGAGGTGGATCCTTGTCCGGAGCGTTTACCGATATATTTCCTTGGTGTCTTCTGCGGGATCAACTGGGAAGGTTTTGTTAGTATGAGGCTTCCACCGGGGGAGCGGATCCTTGTCCGCTGGTTCACCGATGGGCTTCCCTCAGTGATCTCTGTGGAATGCACTGACGAGGCTTCGCTAGTAGGCGGCATCCATCGGGGATCGTATCCCTGTCCGATACGTCCGCCGATAGGCTTCCCTCAGTGATCTCTGCAGGATTCACTGGAGAGGCTTCGCATGTAGGCGGCTTTCATTGGGTTGTGTTCTTGTACGCCGTGTTCTCCAATGAGCTTCTCTCACAGATTCTGGTAATGTCCGTTGTTGAGGCTTTGCCCGAAGATGGTTGATTACCGATGTTCCGGTTGTATTACCACCGCGATCACGTGACAGTGACTGGACGCCTGTCCCGTCTATGTTACACTTTTTCAAGAAAATACGGTTTCGTGGTCTAGTTGGTTATGGCATCTGCTTAACACGCAGAACGTCCCCAGTTCGATCCTGGGCGAAATCAAATTTTCTTTTTGCCGCCGGATCGAATATCACGTGACTTAAAAAACGTCTAGAAGAGAATCTATTGCTTTTAGGAAATATACGGTCTGACGAACTATTGTACCACATTATCAATCATACTGCATGTAAGTTTTACTCAAGCTTTCATTCAGTCCCCTTGCTTGTTCTGTTTATTCCGCAGGGTCAGTGGAAACAGCATCGCGTCTTTTTGCCACTTTACGCGTTTGTTTTGATCACTTGTGTTTACATCGCTAAAAATCTATAACGCTGATACCCCAATTAGTTATATACACAATAACAACACACACAAGGCTCAATAATTCAGCTTCCATTGAATTTCGATTGATACCCACCACTGACAGTGACAATGACAGCAGCTGACAAGACCTATCTGAGGTTCAGCAAGGCGATCATTTCAACCACGGAAAACCAAATATCCACCACTGAGCTTCTCGATCGGTTGGCCCAGCTACAGGATGAGCTTTCCACAACAGTTCAGGAGACCATTGATCTGCAGAGTCTAGATAAGTATAGAACTGACCTCATCAACCGGAAACTACTCAGACACAGAGATAATGGTGTGAGAGCATTTGTTGCTTGCTGCATCAGTGACATCCTCCGGTTGTATGCACCTGATGCCCCATACACTGATGTGCAACTGACAGACTTTCTAAAATTGGTTCTTGGTCAATTCACTCAGATGGGAGACCCTGAAAATGGTTACTATGCCCAGCAGAAATATCTAATTGCGAGACTGCTCGAGTTCCGCTCAATCGTCCTCATTGCCGATCTCCCAACATCCAACAAGCTAATTGAGGAACTCTTTGCTATTTTCTACGACGATGCTTACCAGTTCGAACCCAAGATGTACAATATGATGGGTGGAATATTGGGTGAGGTTATCTCTGAAATAGACTCGGTTCCCATGCCTGTTCTGAAGCTGATTTTTAACAAATTTCTGACTTACAACCCAGCAGATATCCCCAAGGGTCTCCCATTAGTATCTAACTGTGGCTACGAGCTAAGTTTGATCTTGTGTAAGACATATGCCAATAGAATGAGTAGACATCTAACGAGATACTACTCTGAAATTCTCTATCATGTCACCAACGGTAAAGATGGACAGCAGTTAAGCTACGAATCAAACATTAACATGGCCAAGACTGTTGCAAAGTTACACAAGCTTGTTATAAGACTATGGGAGAGTGTTCCTGAGATGATTTCGTCCGTTATTGGATTTGTATACCACGAGCTTTCCTCCCAGGATGAAACGGTGAGAAAGATGACCACCAAACTAGTGGGTCAACTGCTCACTGTGTCATCAACTGTTAACTTTGTGACATCACACGAGGATATTTTCAAGGCATGGCTATCGAAGATTGCAGATGTTAGTGCAGAGGTAAGAATTGAATGGATTCAGTCTATTCCCGGGATTATCACAAAGAGGGACGACATATCCGACTCTATTGGGAAAGGTTTGGCTAAAACTTTTATCGACGCGGACTACCGTGTGCGTAAGCTATCTGTTACTGTTTTTGAAGAAGTTCCCGTGAATGTTATATGGAACTCCATCAAAGAGAAGTCTGTTTATACATCCTTGTTACATCTAACAAGAGAGAAGAATAGGGATGTCAGAGAACTTTGCATCAAGACAACAGCCGATTTCTATGGCCATTCCATAGAAAACATTTCGAGAACCTCAGATAACGCCGACATTTGGGAGGTGGTCGACGATATTCCAAATACCCTTTTCAACCTTTATTATATCAACGATTTCAACATCAACGAGCAAGTTGACAATATGATATTCGAATCACTGCTACCGTTGGAGGTTGATGATAATAAGAGAGTCAGCAGACTCCTAGAAGTCATCTCTCATTTTGATAAAAAGGCATACGCTTCATTTTTTGCTTTCAACAAGAGACAATTGCAAATGTCCCTGGCCTTTAACAAATATGTCGATTTCTGCAAGATCCTAAACAAGAATGATTCACAAACAGATCAGGTAACTGATTCCGAATTACCGTCCGCGGAGGAGCCCCAAGTCAACATCACAGATGTCACTATTAAATATCACAAGACCATCGAATGGCTAGCTTCAAGCATGGCTGAACCACAAAAGGTATCTGAATCACTTGAAATTCTAAAGCAGATGAACGACTCAAGAATTTTCTTCTTGATAAAAACATGCATAGCTACAGAAGTTCCAATTATCACATTGAAAAACAGTTTCAAGGAGCTATTTAACAAACTGAGAGACCCAGGTCTATTTAGAAGATACAACATCCCAACAATTTCAACAATTATGCCAAAGGATCTAGCGGCCTTCATCAAGGTGCTTCTTTACAGATCTGCACCACTAATCTACAACGTTTCCAATGTGGCCATCTTCCTTGACCTTTCGAATAAGCACAATGCTGAGCAGATTGAGATAAAAAGAACACTACTTGATGAGGTTTCTAGGGTTAACCCATCTTTGTTTAAGGACCAGATAAGAACCTTGACAAACAATGTCAAAGAATTAGATGTCTCCGACGACAGAGATGACAACGACACATCCACGCTAAACGAAACTCTAAAGACGCTGTATAAAATATCCAAGGCTCTTCAAGACCAGGTTGATTTCGACTCGTTCTTCCTCTCAAAACTTCATGACTTTGCTCTTGAAGGAAATCCAATTATGGCCAAATACGCTACTAAATTAATATGTCTTGCTCCATCTGCAGAGACAGAAGTCGAGCGTCTCAGGAGCTATATCCTGCCATTGGACAAAGAGAAAGACAAACACTTTACTTCACATATTGTTGTTCTGATGGAAATCATGAAGTATTTCCCTCGTATCTTGAACGAGGCATCTACTGATATTGTGAGTTATCTGATAAAAGAGGTCTTGCTTTCCAACGTTGTTACCGGCCCGATCGACGATGAGCCAGAATGGATAGATGAAGTTGAATTATTGGACTCTTCCCGCGAAACGTACAGACCACTGGCAGCCAAGTTGTATGTTCTCAAGCTATTCACCAATAAGTTAAGATCTATCGCTGACACCGTTGAGAAGGATAATCTGTCGAAGGGATTTGCCGAAAAGACCATCAAGCTATTCTTCTATCTGATTGCCAGTGGCGGTGAACTTGTCCCAGAGACTAACACCGACAACTATCCAACTCCCGACAGCTATCAAAAGAGACTAAGATTATCGGCTGGCCTGCAAATTCTGAAGCTGGCTAAATTATCAAGCATGAGCAATTATATCAAGTCGACAGACGTCATCAAGCTAATCAACCTAGTTGAGGACGAGTCACTCTCGGTTCGTAAGATATTCTTGGATACCCTAGGTGATTACATTGGAAACGAGCTGATCTCCATCAAATTCATTCCTCTGGTGTTTTTCACTGCGTACGAACCAGACAAGGAACTCAAGAGTACTACCAAGACTTGGATCAATTACACGTTTAATAAGGAGTCGTTTAAGAAGGGCACATTCTTTGAAAGAGTCCTTCCAAGACTCATCCACGCCATAGCTCATCACCCAGATATTGTTGACGGACTGGATGCCAAGGGTGAAGATGACAATGAGTACACCAATGCGTTGACCACCGCTGTTGACTACCTGGTCTTCTACTTTGATTCCATTGCAGCCCAAGACAATTTCAACCTGCTGTACTACCTCTCTGAGCGTGTCAAGAATTACCAGGACACCTTGGTTGGCGAAGATGGTGAGGAGGACGAGGAGACGTCTACCCAATCCAGTGACAAGCTATACTTGATCAGTGAACTGTCACAGTTAATCCTTCTGCAGTTGAAGGAGCGCAGGAACTGGCAGCACTCCCCATACCCCGGAAAGTTGAACCTTCCAGGCGACCTGTTTAAGCCATTCCGCTCTACCGAGGACGCACAGGCGTCGTTCAAGACGTACATCGACGAGAAGTACGTTGAGTCTCTGAAGGCGAACATCAAGATGAAGGTGAACAAGATTGTGCACAAGTCACAGACGCAGAGACAGAAGGCACAAAAGCGGATGCTTGCGAGCGAGTACAACCAGGACTCGGAAATCCGGGGCAAGAGCAAGAGGAGAAGACTCAAGGAGCGTCACAATGGCGACGACGAAAATGGTGATGATGACGACGAGGACGAGGTAGTTGGACGCTCAAGAGCGGATGTCAGAAAGAGTGGACGTTCAAGACGTGCTGTGAACTACCGCGTGGACTCCGATTCTGAATGAGGGGCTCTCAAGAGCACCCAGAGTGTATATGGTCTTATCTACAACCATGCTAAGTAATCTATTCGTACAGGATAATAAATACAGTGATAATATGCGGTATGCTTGGTATTGATGAAGGCGCGAGATGAGTGTGCTCATTTGCCCAGTCCAAAGAACTTTATCACTTCGCTCTTTGGCTTCGCCTCGATGAGGCGTTTCAGGGCGAGCAGCTCGTCGCGTTCCTTTTGTGGCAGGTGTGAATCCTTGTCCGTTGTGGCGGGGATGGGGGTCGCGAGTTCCCCCGAAGCGGCGCTGCACAGCTCGCTGAGGTTCCACTGCTTCTTGAGGTTGGCATCGTTGCCGATACCGAAGTAGACGAGCGGCAGTACATCTGCGAGCGACGCCGCATCCTCGGGTTCCGCCGCGATGAGCGTCTTGTCCTGGGATACCTCGGAGGCATCACTGCGCGTTGGCGTTTTGTTACTGGACATGTCTGAGCAGTCACCGTGTGCTGAGGCCTGCGTGGCGACCAGCTTATCAATGAGTCGCGCCTGCAAGCGGAACTCCCTTATGCGCTCGTACTGTTTGTACTGGTACACCTTGCTGAAGAAGTCTGTCTGTATGGCGGCCTCCGGCACCACTGGCACGATGTCCAGGGCGTCGCCCCTTGCGAGTTTCTCGAAGTCGCTGCGCATTGTGATGGACCCCGGTGCGTCGACCGGCTCGAGAGCGATCTCGATGTCGCCGCTGTTGGGCAGCCCGCACGACTGTGCCTGCGGCCTGCACTGGGTGTAGCGCTTGCGAGCGAGGCGGCGCTGGTGCCGCGTGTTGGCGTGGAGCGGGCACTTCCACTTGTACCCGAGGTTCTTTAGCGAAGCGCGCGGGACGTCGGGCACGCAGTCGAGGTGCCAGGGTGTGTTGCAGTAGTCGCATGTGATGAGGAGGCGGCTGTCCTCCGGGTGCTCCCACGAGCCGAAGCGAGTCTGGCGACACCTGTAGCAGAGCCTGAAGCGGGGGTGGTCGTCCTCGCTGTCGTCCTTGAGAGCGGTGCTGTCGTCGACTTCATAGTGGTTGTCCGGAGCGTATGCGTCGAGCTTGGAGACGCTCTGTCCGTAGGGTGCGTTCACGAGCACGCGGTATGGCACGGGCGGTTTCTCAGACTCGTCGGCGTAGCGGCCCCTGTCTCCCGCGTGGACGTCGGCGAACGTTGAACGTATCGCGTGTGGCAGCTCGAACTGGCGCGGGTTGGACCCCTGGACTGCGAACATGAGCTGTGCGAACATGGCAGAGCCCGTGTGACGCGCGACGTCGCGCTGGTAGGACCGCTGAGCCTTTGCGAGCTTTGTCTGCGTGGGGAACTGCTGCTGGAAGAGACAGTGCGGGCAGGACCAGTCGCCGTCGGGGAGGTTGTCTGGGTCGAGGGGCGGGTCGAGGCAGAGGAAGTGGAAGGAGCGGGGGCATGTGTCGCAGCAGAGGAAGGACCCCGGCTGCATGCATGCGGCGCACCAGTCCTCGTTCTCGTGCTGGGCTGTGTCGGCGCTGTTACTGCTAGTGGTACCGCTGTTCTTTGCGGTGAAACTGTTGTAGAAGAGCTTTGTGCTTGACATCTGCTGGGAGTTCTTCACCTTTATGTGTGGTCTGCGGGGGGACTCTGCCGCGGTCGTGGTGGTGTCCATACCCGCGCACTGCGGTGGGGGTGTCGGCGACAGTCTGACACTTATACTCTGCCTGAGTGCGCTGGGCCGCGTCATCTTCTCTGAGAGCTGTGTTCTAAGTGGGTACTCCGTAGAAGATTGCTGCACTGCCACTAGCGTACCACTGTTCTTCTTATAATGCCAGAGACTCTCCTTCTTGACCTTTTCTGGGGGCCCAGCACTCAGCGGCAGCCCCGTGGACACCGCAACAGGCTCGACGTCCTGCGGTGGGACGGCAGGGGAATCCGAGGCGGCACCGGGGGTGCCGACAGACCCCTCAGACGCAGACACAGACTCCTCCTTGAGCTCCTGCCCCACTCTCCTCCTCTTCAAACTGTAGTTCACGTTTCTGGATGCCGCGCGCTCCCTCCTGTGTCTTGTCGAGGCGCTGCTGTCCGAGGCGCTGCCGTCTGCAGAAGCCGCGGAAGCCGTCGAAGCGGCGGCCACACCAGCAAGCCCACTATCCTGCGGGCTCCCGGCCTTGTGTTCACGCTGTGTACTCATCTGTGGCTGTGGGCGTCTGGGCTAGGATGTATATAACCGTGGACTATACTATAGCAAGTGTCCATCGCCATATAGCGCCAGAACGAGGCGGCGGTTTTTCGCGTCGCGGGCGGGTAACCTCGGCGAGGCCTTCCCTTCACGGACATATACAATGATCGGTGTAGACTTCCCTAAACGATACTCGCCATAACCTTCCGTTATCACCACTCGCCATTGCCTTCCCCCGGCGCACATCGCCATGACCTTCCCTGCACGCACCCACGCACAGCGGGAGGCACTGCGCGCGTTGCGCTGGAGCCGTCGCCACACTGCATCACCGCTACGCTGGTAGTCATCGCTGTTACAACTGCGGCTGTAACGAGCCTAGGGGTGCTTGTGCTATTGTAAGGAGTAGTTGTGCTTACTATAGCAGTGTAAGCTTGCCAATTTTATAGAGTACTGCCACTGCCACTGCCACTGCATCCCACTGACAACAACTCACACAGACACTACTAAAAAACTGCCAGCTGTATAATAACAAGATACAGAGGTAATAGCTATCCCTGTCAACACACAAGAGACACACGAGAGTATACACACAAGAGTATACACACCCATATACTCCCCCCTTCCCCCTCACACACATCTGCTCGTCGCTCACTCTCGCAGAATGGACGCCGAACTACAAGCCATCAGAGAGGCCAGACTGGCCCAGCTCAAGGCCGGGACGGACAGATCCACCAACTCTTCCACTTCCTCTAACACCGCCTCCAGCGCCGTACAGGGGCTGCTAGAGCCCGCGGCCGCAGAGCGCCTCAGCCGCGTCGCCCTCGTGCGGCCGGACCGCGCCCAGGCCGTCGAGCGCTACGTCCAGCAGCTCGCTGCCGCAGGACAGCTCCGCCGCAAGGTCTCCGAGGCCGAGGTCGTGCGCATCCTCGACGGCGTCGCCCGCGAGCAGGGCAAGCGCGACGAGACGCGCATCGTCTTCGAGCGCAAGGGCGACGTGAGTGCCGCCACGCCAGCCGCAAGCACAGCCCACGCCGCCAGCGACTCCGAGGACGACTTCTTCGACGAGTGAGCGGCGCACCTGCGTGTGTGCACTGCACTGTACAGTGCACACTGTGCAATTCTGGCGATATCGGCCGCGGCATCGCGCCATTTTTTCACTCTGCGATGCGTGAGTATATAAGCATGTGCATGTGAGTATATAAGCATATGTGTGTGGATCGATCTTCTCTCGATCTTCTGTCGAGGAGTGTGATTCCCCGTACACTCTCTCGTCCACTCCCGCTGCCAGCGGCCTATACATAGTCATAGCTAATTCTCTCCTTCCCCCCTGACTCTCGCAATGTCGGAAACACCGCTATCC
Organism: Maudiozyma humilis; assembly: GCA_037102785.1. Classification (NCBI taxonomy): domain Eukaryota; kingdom Fungi; phylum Ascomycota; class Saccharomycetes; order Saccharomycetales; family Saccharomycetaceae; genus Maudiozyma; species Maudiozyma humilis. Next base: position 9,150 of record BTGD01000020.1, on the reverse strand, counting down.
CTGCCCAAGCTCACATCGCCCAGGGACCGTCTGCCGCACGTCTCACACACGTCTCACACACCCCCGGCCATCAGGAACACACCCTCGATCACACACTCACACACACCCGCGCACACACACACGCACACGCACGCAGATGTGCGCTTTAAGGTTCCCGCGGCACAGCCCGCCAGGGCCAGCGTCTACGCCGCCCCCGGGGCTGGCGCCCCCGGGGACGCCGCTCACCATGCCAAGGTCATACATCCCGCCACTACCGGCGCGGCGATGGGCCACGGCGGCGGCAGCTCCACCATGGGCCGCGGCGGCGGCCTCCTCGGCGCCTCCCTCGGCGGCGCCCCCCAGCGCCAGAAGGTGCGTCTTGCGCCAGGCCACTCCGCCCTCGACTGGAACGAGCTCAACCAGGCAGTCCAGCACGACAAGCAGCGCAGCAACGAGCTCGTCACGGGGCTTTCTGCCCTCTGGGAGGACCCCGAGCAGCTCGAGGTGCTCCAGCGCATCAACGCGGACAACGCGGACGCCGTGGTCAAGCTGCGCCAGTTCAACATCCCCTGCCGTCTGCTACACCCACCCTTGCGCATCAACGAGCAGCTGCTCCGCAAGCACCAGGTCGACGAGCACGAGTTCTGGACCGTGATCCACGGAAACGTCTACAGCATCGGGCCATACATGGCATTCCACCCGGGCGGCGACGAGATCCTCATCCACTACGGCGAGCGCTTCCCGGACGTCGGCTTCTGGTTCAACAAGTTCCACCGCTGGGTCAGCTACGAGAAGTTGCTCCAGAACTGCTACGTCGGCAAGTACGTCAAGGAAACGTGAGCGGGGGGTATTATTCCCCCAGTTTTGTACCTCCTTCTCCCCCCATTTTTGTACCTCGCACCCGCAGCATTGCACATATATATTCATTAAACAGGAGCAAGACACACGCCATCATTGCGCTACATAATCATAATGCTGCACGCATCACTGCGATCACCTCGTTCGCTAGTTTTTATTATTTTTTATTATTGATAACATTAAACATTTATTTATAACAACACACAAGCAGCGTCCATGCAGGTTAGGGTATAGGGCGAAATTACCATTGTCTAAATACTGAACCTATGTCCCTAGCGAGTTGAAACCGTCGATAATACCAGGAGGGGGAGGCACGGCAACATTACAGGCCTTCCCGGCGTCTGCGTACCCACTGGATGTAAGCATCTTCGGGGCTGGAACGAGGTGAGGGATAGAAATAGAAGTACATGTCGTCGCATGCTACTTCCTCACACTCCCCCTTAGCCTCGTCAGAGCTTTCCAATGGGACGTTACGGCCTCCCCTGTTCACGAAATCCGCGTAGTCCTCGCGGAAGTGATAGCGGAGAGCGGCCTCTGGGATGACGGAACGGTACTGCTCAACTAGCTGGTCGAGCGCAACCTGCGTGTACCTCATCCGGATGCTTTCGCTCGGAACACCCATACTAACTGCCCAGTGCACAAGGCTGCGCCGGCCGGTGTAGTATGTCAAGATGTATTTCTTGTAGGTGGTCAGAAGCAAAGGAAACCGGAAACTAGGTACGACTTCCGAGCCCTCACTCATGGCAATTGATGGCGAGCTGGGTGGGGTGACTGGCTGCCACATATCATCAGCTGGTGTGGCGGGCTCCTCCGCTGGAGGGTGGATGAGGCCCTCTCTAGTCTCGAACTCTTCCAGGTCGCACTGCTCTGCAAACTCTGAATCGGTCTCGAATATGATCCACTTCATGTACCCTAAATCTTCTAGAAGGTTACAGTAGTAGTCGTACTCGAACGTGTCGTTCTCACACTGGCGAAGCATGGTGTTGAGCACGCGCTCATACCTCCAGTGGAACAGTTGCTCGGACAGACGGGTGTGCAGGAAGGTGATTAGGCCACCTTCGTCGCCACCTTCGATGAGAGCCTCGGCAGTATTGATCGCGGTCGCTGTTTGACTGCCGTAGTTGGAAAACATATTTTGGTCAACTATGTGGAGGGGCCCGTTGTTAAATAATCTCCTTCCATGGGCGAAGCCACGGGCAAACCCTCTCCATGTGGAGATCTCGTTCGCGTTTCTCCAATAGAATTCCTCAGTAACTAGGTAGTTAGTCTGTCTCATTTTGTGTTATGGTGAGTGGTGATCTGGAGTGAAGAGGGAAAAGAAAATTTGGAACATGAGAATAGAAATTCATAAGGGAGGGAGAGAAAGTGAGGTAAATGTGAACACTTCAAATGGGGAAAGTTCGCCGTAATTTATAAGTTTATTTAGAACATAATCATTCCACCAAACAGATCAAAAGTCTTTGTTGGAACAGGCTGATGCCTGATAATTCTGCCAGGCTGGCATCCGAAAACTCTGCTGAATGGTGCGAAATGCCAACAAATCTAGGATAGCACCTGACAATTTGACCATTTGCAGCATCTCCTCGGTTTACAATGCGGTGTGCTGGTGTATTCCTGTGCAAAGGAGGCCCCATCTCATCCCCATCGGCCTACCATTTCTGGATCAGATCTCATCTGGTGACAAATAATTGAGGAGTAGGTTCCGCCTCCTTGTAGAGAACTTCCGCAGAAACTGTGACACTGAGGGCATCGGATCGAATTTCCCTAGATCGAATATCTGGCGATGACGTGTGGTGGCGTAAGGCAGGCTGCTCTGGCAAAGGAACTCCGTAGGAACTACCATTCCGTAAAAGGATGGCCATCGCATTAAACCAAATACCGGCTAAAATAGCGATGAGGTGTGCCCCCCTCCTGCCAAAGGAACCACCGTAGGATCAGCGATGCCTGGAAATCGGGCCGAATTACCTCTCCGCCTCCCCGGCCTCCCTTCCGCTCCCCCTCGCTCCGGCCTTTCTTGGTTCAGATATAACCTGATGAAAGTTATGATGGGGCGGGGATATCGTTCCTTGGCATAGGAACGCTGCAGGGACAAGGTTGCACAAATGCCTACCCGCTTAGAAACACGACGGGTTGCGACGCGATCACGTGCACTGAGGACAGCGGGTGATGCCATTGTGAAAAAAAACTTACGCTTTCTGTACATTTACACGGTTGCAGGGATACATTTGGGATGCGTGGCAAGATCGCTGAGAAAACATGTACGTGTTTCTCTGTGGAAGTGTAGAGAAACACCATTTTTGCCTATGCAGAGCTGTTGCTTTGCCAAGGAGTGTTACGGGAAATGCATAGCGGTTGCGATGCCCTCAGTGAAAAGATGCCGTACAACCAAATGTGTCCGGATAATGTGTATTTTGTCTAGTGAATATGCCGTAAGAAAATCAGTACCTATATGTAATATTACCCGTTTCACAGTGTTAATGCACATCCGTACCTTCTTATGAGCGCTAGTCTGAGAGCGAAACAGGCCAGAACATCTGCGCGGTATGGTTATCCGCGGAGCTTCCATTGTAGCAAGCTCAAACAGTGGGAGAGAGTTACCCGTAGGACTTATTGTGGCAGCACCATCCACTATGCGAGTAGCGCATTGCATTTACGTACACCCCCTGCCAATAACCACAGCATAAAATTAAGCTACAGAGCGATAGAATGTATATAGAATAGACCCGCAGGGCGGCAGGACCGCCGGCAGCTTAATAGGCGTCAACTGCAGCCTTCCATAGGATGATCTGCTTAGAGTACCTGTCCTTGTATTCCTGTCTTTCCTCCTCGCTCAGAGCGGCCCACCTAGCGGAGGTGATCTTGGACTTCTCGCCGAAGCTCATGGCCGGGTACTCCTCGTTCAGTCTTTGCCTGATGTCCTGCGAGAACTGGATGAAAGGCCCCGCGGGCTTCTTTGGGGGCAGGCTCTGCTCGAACTGCTTTACCTCTGCCTTGTGCGCCTCGAGTTTGCGGGCGGCCTCGTCGAGGTAGGGCTGCTTGTCCTGCTCGCTGAGCTCGCACCACTCCTTGCCGATGAGCCTGAAGATGTCGTTGGGGGACTTCCCGGGGTTCTTGGCGGCGATGGCGTCTCTGTGGTCGTTGCTAAAGAGCATGTACCCGTTGAGGGGCTTCTTGGGCTTCCGGGCCTTGAGCTCGTCGATCTTGAGCGAGCGCAGCTGGGAGGCGGTGGGCACTCCCCTGGCGGCCAGGGTGACGGCGCTGGTGCAGAAACCGGCGTAGCGGGAGACGACGGATGTGCGTAGGGCGGAGAGCATTGTGTATGTGGCAATGGCAGTGTAAGGCGTATTCAAACAGACAAGAAACGGGGATGATATTAGCGCTGCTCGATAACACTCTTATATACGTGTGTGTACAGGGAGCCGATCAGCCCGGCGCGCGGTGTAAACAACGGACTGCTGCGGCTGTTTCTGAGGAATGGGAGCCGCTGCTGGGTCGCGCCTCGAGACTGCGAGGAACACAACACGGTTTATGAACGGTATGACAAGGGGTAGGTGCAACAGTGCATGATGTGACGCAGCACAGTGTGCAGCTGCACGGGGAGAACACGGCGTGTTGACACAACAGACACGATTGTGATGTGTCACAATTGCGGGGGGCGCAACGGACACACAGCGGTCGCCCGCTCGCAGAGAACACATGCAAACAGCACACCAGCACATTCCCATGAGCAGTGCAGGGCATATAACACACACAAACACACACAACACACACATACGCACACACAAGCACACATAAATACATAAATACACATAAATATGTGATTGCATCGCCCCACCCACACACCGCAGCGCCCACATCACGCCGCACGAGCGCGAGGCTCAGCGCCGCGGCCACAAGAACGAAGGGATGCGCTGCCAGCACAAGGGCCTCGAGGGAGTGTTGGTGTGGCTGACTCGGAGTCTCTACGGTGTTTGATGTACATCTTGCGGTGTCAATTGGGTGCTGGCTGTTGTGTGTTTTAAATATTCTCATAGATAAGCAACCCAGTGCGTAATTCCCCAAACATGGCGCTCTCTATCACGCAATTCATCAACACGGCCGGCATGCTGAAGGACCTCAAGTCCTTCAACTTCAGTGTGTACGGCCGCTGGTTCGGCTACATCAACGTTATTCTGTGCGTGGCGCTCGGCGTTGCGAACCTCTTCCACGTGAACGCCGTCATCGCCTTCGGCATCGTGTCCATCGTGCAGGGCATCGTCATCCTCTTCATCGAGGTGCCCTTCCTGCTGCGCATCTGCCCGCTCAGCGACAACTTCATCGAGTTCATCAAGAAGTTCGAGACGAACGGGTACCGGTCCCTCTTCTACTTCGCGATGGCCGTCGTGCAGTACTGCTCCTGCGCGCTCATGGTCACCAGCCTGCTCGTCGTCGCCATCGGCCTCACCATATCCTCCGCGTTCTACGCCGTCGCGCTCACAAAGAACCAGGAGTTCCAGAACACACAGTTCATAAAGAACCCCACGGACGACGACTTCCCGCGCGAGGCTGTCGTCAGGGAGATGCTGTAGGGGATGTGATTGATGTGTGTTTATACATATTCTGTACTTATATATTAAAAGTTAGTGCGGCAGTGAGCGAAGGCAGCGAGCGAAGCGAGCGGTGGGGATATGATACATGCCTGGTATTACTACATCGCGTATTGCTCATATCTCCGAGGTCCAATACCTCTATCGTAACGTGTTCCACCTTTGATGCACGTCTATGAATGCACGTGGTGTATCGTTGTAGCAAAGTCAGGCGTTACAGCTAGGTGTGTGGAGATACGGCAGATATAATGTGGTGTACAGATGCACATTCCTCTGATATGTATAGGGAATATACAATGAAGGGCTGGGCAGTAACCTTCGTTTGAAAAGAGTAGTAAGGAACAGATAAGACGTTTGTATACACTCAGGGATATTCCGGTTGTATATGGATCGTCTCAAAGTATGGAAAGCTAGTTCAATTTCCTATCTAATATATGATTAATTAGGCATTAAGTCTTCAGGTCTCTTGTCTGCGAGATACGAGAAGCTAATAGTGTATAACGCAGAAGAAGCCATTATAGGCTATTTATAGGATATATCATGTCCTGTGGATATGCAAACCACGCCATGGTACGGCCTGCGTCGTGAGAGAAAACTTCACAACACTAACAGTTATCAGCAATACTCCCGTGCTCAACGCTGAGCCGTATTGCAACACCTGTGAATAAGCACAGCACACCTCTGTAGCCCTAGACCTGAGACACATCCACTTCATAGTTGTACTCGTGCCCGTTAAACGTCTGTCAATACACAGTGCGCCGTCTTGCGCCCCTACGAACGGGACTGGCTACACCCCGCGCCCACCCCGCTTGCAAATAAGATAAGAATAATAATTATAATGATTAAATATGGTTAGATATGTGAATGGTCATTAGAAGATGCGCCGCCCCGCGCCTAGGCGTTGTTCTTGTCGATGAGCTTGTTGAGCACGCGCTTGACGTCCTCCTTGTTGAGGACGCCCTCACTCAGCAGCACCTTGATGTTGTTGCAGGTGGGCGGCGTCATGAGCCCCTGCTCGCCGAGCTTGCCCTCGAGGGGCTTGGAGTACTCGCCGTTGGGCCCGCGCGTCGAGGACTTCTCCCAGTTGAACACGACGTTGTGCTTCTTGAGCTCGTCGACGAGGTAGCCGCTGTGCTTCAGCTTCATGTGCTGCAGCAGGTTGTCCTTGCGCTTGTGGCGCGAGAGGCACCAGGGGCACAGGAAGTGGCGCTCCGCGGAGTGCGAGAGCAGGTGGCGCTTGAGCCAGGACTTGCGCTTGAACGACTTGTCGCAGAGGTGGCAGCCGTGGACGTGCAGCGACACCGCGATGCCGCCCATGCCCATGGGGAGACCCATCCCCATGCCGCCCATGCCCATGCCCATGCCCATGTCGAAGCCGACAGGCATGCCGCCGTGCATCATGCCGACGTTGCCCATGCCGTAGGGGTCGAGGAGGGAGTGGCGCTTGAGCATGTGTGGCTGGGAGCCGAGCCTCGCGGCCTGGCCACCAGGCACAATCATGTTGTGGGAGTGGTGGGCGTGTGCGTGTGGGTGCGCGTGGCCGTGGTGGTTGGCGCCGAGCACGTTGACGATGTTCTTGCCGGTGATGGTGGTGACGCTCGCGCGGGGCGAGTTTGTCGCGGCGGCGGCGTTAGCGGAGCCGCCCACAGACGCGCCCGCGTACTGGTACTTGGTGTTGGGGTAAGGCATCTGGTACTGGGGCGAGTGCACGAGCGCGGCGGCGGCGGAGATGCCGGCACCGCTGCCATGGCCGCCAGCGGTGCCGCTGGCGGTGCTGGGCGCGGGCTGGCTGTGCATGCGCATCTGGTAGAGCTGGGAGGGCGAGTTGCCCGCGTGGGAAGGAATATTATTGTTGGGGGCGGTGGAGGGCGAGTGCGTGCCCTGGGGCGCGTACGCGTTCTGGCTCTGGCTGCGCCAGTTGTAGAGGAATGGCGAGCTGCCGCCGTTGCCATTGGTAGTACTGGATGTTGGAATGCTGGTGGATGTGGAATATTGTTGCTTGGAGTATGGGTTGGAGGCGGCGCTGGCGGTGGCGTCGGTGCCGCTGCTGAGTCTGAGCGGGACGAGGCTGGTGCTGGCGCTGGCACTTGCACTTGCACTAGCGCTCGCACTCACACTGCTTCTGTCGCTGCAGTTGCTGGGGCTGTTCTGGTAGGCGACGGAGCCGTTGGAGGCGCTCGCGCTGTCCATGGCGCTCACGGCGCCGTTCTCCTGGATGGAGAGCGCGCGCGACTCGTGGATGGAGGTGGCGTTGAGCAGCGGGGGCATGCTGCCGGAGCCGCCGAGCGGGGTGTGGCCCGTGAGGTGCGAGTTCACGTTCGCCTGGTAGATGCGGGGCAGCGCCTGCTGGTACTGGTAGTGCGGGCTCTGCTGCTGCTGCTGGGGCGAGGGCTCCTGTCTGAGGCCGGCTACCGTGCTGTTGTGGCGGGGCGTGGTGCCCGTGGCGCCTGTAGTGGTGGTAGCGGCAGACGCGGCGGACGCAGCAGAGGCCAGCGGGTGCAGCAGCGTGCGCTCGTACTCCTTGTTGGCGATGACGGGCAGCTGCTGGGGCATGGCGGTCTGCGTGGTGCTCCAGTAGTTCATTGTGATTGTGGGTGTGGTGTGCGGGTGCGGGTGTGGTGGAGATACCGGGCTGTCGAGAGGCGAAAAACAAAGGACGGCGGTCGTTGGATCAATGGCTCGAGATCAGCGGGAGACAGACAGAGAGACTGGAAAAAATAACGTGTGCCTGGGGGGTGCAGGGACGTGAAGAAAGAGGGCCGGGCGCTGAGAGGTGGGTTGCGCGCGTCTCTTAAATACCGGGGTGGACGGGACGGTGTTGTGTCAGGTATCCACTGGCTGGAGAAGGAGGTGCACACAGGTGCTTGAGGCTCTGTGTGTGTGTCGCTGTACGATGCGGAAAAGCCGATCCCTGAGGGTTGCAGGCAGCTATCGAGGGCGATGGGCGGGCCTGTGGGACGGGCGTGCGGTGGTGCGTGCAGCGGGTGCTCGGCCGATAAACGCTGGTGTGCGCGGTTGTGCGGCGTGGTCTGTGCGCTGCAGGCAAGGTGGGCCGAAAAAACGCGGCGGCGGTGGGTTGCGGGCTGCGGGGTTGTCTAAGACAAACGGGCAGCTAGTGGGCGCGGGCGGTGTGCTGGGCTCTGCGGTGGTTTCTTCGGGGGAAGAAAGGGCAGAGGGGCAGGTGCTCGGGCAAGGAAATACAATAGCGGGCTATTGCAATCTGGCAGGGGGAGGCAGAGGGAGACGGTGCAACAAAGTAAATCTGTCGAATCACCGGGGCACTGCTTTGCTGAATGTGTGGTGCAGCGGTGCGAATGTGAATGTCGGAGCGGGCGGGCGTGTGTGTGTGGTCTGCTTCGCTTGTGTGATTTGTAATGGGGGAGCAGGCGGCCGGCTGGCGATTTCACTGTATTGTGTGTGGTGGGGGTGTGTGGGTGTGGTGGATAATATTTACTATTACTACTGTGAGCTTGTGTCTAATTATAACTACATAGACACAACACATGCAAGAGGGGTGGCACACAGGAAATACTACATACACGGTGGAAGCAATAATAATCGGCAATATCGCTGACATGTCTTGCTGTATATATACGTTTTTTTTTTTCTGGATGTTTTGTTCTGGAAAGACACGACTGTGTGTCCCTGTTTTGCGCGGAAGCAAAGGAAAGCGTGTTTCATGCGGCAGGGGACAGGACAGGCTCGAATCTCCTGCGTGTGCATTGGT